>WOXC01004456.1:0-132984 GCA_011680675.1 Gymnobelideus leadbeateri | reverse complement strand
TTTTTTCTCATTTGGTCACATTTCTACTATGTCCCAGGTGGCCTATTTAGTCCCAGTTATCTTTCTTCTCATATCAACTTTGCCCTTCATATGTCTGGGATGATAACAATTTGGCGGAGGGAGTGGGTAGAATATAAAGAACCATAGCAGTGCAAGGAAATTTATGGACAAGAAATATCTTCATCTAAGTCAATTGTAGAAAGAACAGGAAAGGGAAAAATGCACAAATAACTGAGATCAAAATATACAAGATTGTAATACATCTGAAGAGGGCAAAGTTGATATGAGAAGAAAGATAGCAGGTTCAAAATAAAGATTTACCTAGGGACATAGTAGAATGTATTGGGAAATGAAAGGAAGGAAAAGTTTTTGTAGTGTTGAAAGTCAAGTTAAAATCAGGCCAAAGGAAACATTAAAAAATAATGATTTTTCCCCCTTAGACATATTCAGAGAAAGGTGAAATGAACAAAACTCAGGAAGACTTTGGGATGTACTTCAAGATGCTATTAACAGAGAGAGGAACTGAGCATTTAAAAAAAATTATGATAACTGGAAAGAAGAAAGTGAGATTTGTAGTGTTCCTAAGATAAAAGAAAGTCTTTGCGGCAGGACTCACATGAGAATTTGCTAAAGAAGTCACTGCCTGGGGCAAATCTGAGAGGGTGTCTGGACACTCTTTTTGAGAAAGGAGAATTGACAGAGTCCATGACAAAAGACAATATTATACAGTCGAAGGACCATTGGCTTTGGCATTAGATAATCTGAGTTTGATTCTTGCCTTCATAACTTACTGCCTATGTGATATTGAACAAGTCACTTAATTTCTTTGGACCTTAGCTTTCTTGTCTGTAAAATAAAGGAATTTGATGACATGACCCCTGAAGTCTTCTATCCCTTTTGCTGTGATCCTATGAACCTATGGCTATTTTTACTTTAGGAAAGAGGGGGATGCCTCACTAATTTTTGGTTCCATCAAATGCCAACAACAAACTGCATAAATTTTATTGCAAAAGTGAGTAATTGACTGAATTTCTAAGGTGGATCACACCTGTAGAATGATAAAATGTTCCCATAAAAGAAATATTGGACGACATTAGAAGGGGAAACAATTAAAGTAGCTGAAGACATTTGATAAAGCAACCAAATCATTCAAACAACACAAAACCTCTGGGGATAGCGTGAAGGTCTATGAGACCAATGGTATATATAACACATTAGAGGGAGGCAAGGTATATTGGAAAGTAGGTACATCAAGGAAAAGTTCATTGCAATAGTCTTGGAAATGAGAGCATGAAGTAAAATGACAATGGTGGGAATGAAAAAGAAAGGACAGATATGAGAGATATTTTAGAGATAAAATCCATAGAAGATGGGGGCAGCTAGGTGGTGCAGTAAGTAGAGTGCTGGCCCTGGAGTCAGAAGGACCTGAGATCAGATCTGGCCTCAGACACTTAACACACACAAAACAAAAGCCTAGCTGTGTGACCTTGGGCAAGTTACTTAACCCCAATTGCCCTCCAAAAAGCAAAAAAAAAAATCCATAGAAGATGATTCCAATATTTTAAATGTAGGTAAATGGAAAAATTCATTTGTAGGGACAAATAATGAATTTGTAGCTAAGAATATAGTCATGGGAATATAACTATTGTGCTTCTGTAACATCATTCTGCTGTCCAAACCATTTTAGCCCTTCAAATTTTAAATCTGATATACTTTTGGAAACTACTACATGACACCAAACTAGTTTTATTAAGAAGCAGTTTGAGATTGAAATGCAAAGAAAATGATAGGCCATAAAATGTAATAAACATGACTTTATCTATAACAAGTACTTAGATATAACTTATATAACTCTCCCCTCTCCCTCCACATTTTCTTTGGCAGAAAATTTGGGTCAAAAAGACCACAAAACTCTGACAAACCTTGGGCATACCAACTCCCTATAGTCTACTTTTTTGTACTCATAGTCTTTGATAGCAGGAAAACTCTGAGGCCAGAATCTGTTTCTGTAAGGGAGAAGTATTAGGTTAGGTAAAATAAATGCTGTTTCTATCACATATCACCCCCACCATCCTGTGAAAAGGTTCTAAAATTCTTCAGGGGAATTTCCACTGCTTGAATGAATGACCTTCAAAAATCTGATCTTGGCAAGAAATGTATGAGTGAAAGATGAGTTGGTCACTTGGTGACAGAGAGGTATAAACATATTGACTATAACCTATATTGACTAAACATATTAACATAAGATCTTTTGATAGACTGGACCCCTCTCAGCAATACAAGGTTAGAAGACAACTCCAAAAGAATCATGGTGGAAAGGAATACCCACATCCAGAGAAAGAACTACAGAGTCTGAATCAGATTGAAGCAAACTACTTGCTCTCTCTCTTTTTCTTTTGTTTCTTCTTTCTTATTGTTCATTCCATTGGTTATAATCCTTCTTTACAACTTTACTAATGTTTAATGTGAAGGTATTTGTAGATCCTATATTTTATTTCATGTCGCCATGGGGAGAGGGGGGAGGAGAGAGAAGGGGAGCAAATTTGAAATTCAAGGGATTGTGGAATTGAATGTTGTAAACTGAAAGTAAATCAATAATTTTTTTTTTAAAAAGTAACTAAAACAAACAAAAAAAACCCCCACCAAATCTATTGATATCTTCATGATATTAAGAGCAGTTGAAAATGTCCATAGCACATTGGATAGATCCCTATACCCAACTTGTGGGAAAACATGGACAAAAATTGCTTAGGATAAACAGGTATAGATAGCTTGCAATCAACATCATTAGGAAGGTAAGGAGATGGGAATAAGCATTTATATAACACCTACTATGTATCAGACATCATGCTAAGTGCTTTATTAAAAAAGTCTTATTTCATTTAATCTTTAGAAAAACTTTGCGAGGTAAGTGTTATTTTCATCACCCCAATTTTACTGTTGAGGAAACGGAGGCAAACTAAGTGACTTGTTCAGGGTCACACAGCTAGAAAGTATCTGAGGCTAGCTTTGAATTTAGGACTTCCTGACTTAAGGCCCAACACTATCTGCTGCACCACCAACTACCTCATTGAATGGAACACCCCCCAATTAATGAGATCCTCACAGATTCTCAGGAGTATTAGAGCAGGAAAAAATATAACTGATACTGTCAGAAACAATTGCAGCTGGTCTATTTTCTTCACAGAAATAGAAAATTAGTACTGACTAATACAGAGTATTTTAAGAAATTGACAAGTCTGTTTGTACTTCAGTTTTTTAAAGGAAAAGTGAATATGGGAAGAGTTTCAGATTCTGTCTTTCATTTTGAAACTGGAATGGGTTGGTGTGAAAGGTTTGATAGATATAGATATTTATCTATTTAATACCAACTTTGCATTTTGGTATATTGTAGTAGAACTAGAGCAATGGTCTCCATCAACCCCTTTCTGTAACCCTTCTATCTTGTCTTAGAGTTATGATATTCTGATTTTCAAAGCCATGCATTACCTTTTCTTCTTTCCTTCTTTATTTAAAATGCTAGTAAATGCTAAAACAAGCAACACAACAGATAGATTTTGTACAAGAAAATGCAAAAAAAGAAGCAAACCAAGTGCAAATAAGTGAGAAGACAAATCAACTTTTCCTTCTATCACTTACCCTAAAGTATATTTAAAATATTCTATAACATTTTCCATTGGATCTTTCTATACTTAATGCTGTGATGGTACAGTGAGAGAAAAAGAATCAGAGGACCTGAGTTTAAATCCTAGCTTTGCTATTTAGTACTTTTGCAACCATAGATAAGTCTCTCAACCTCTCTGGGTCTTAATGTAAAATAAGACTTTTTGGACTAGACTCTCTGGACTGGACTGTATGTTTTTTTTCCCCTTCATTCATACATACACACATATTTCCCCACATATGTGTATATATGTGTGTATATGTATGTATATTTGTGTATGTGTGTGTGTATCTGAGATCTGGAAAGCCTCTCTATCCCCGCTACCATAAATCATCTGACTGGGAAACAAAATGGAGCTTCCAGCTCTACTAAGGGGAATCAAAAACCATTGACAAAACAGACAAAAGTCAGTTTTCCTTTGTGGATAATAATATCTCTGACTTTTTGGCTAATAACTAGGGTTGTTAGGTACTCTGTGTGTAGTATGCAATGTTGGCATATTGTTCTATCAGTTATGTCAAAACAGCCAAAAGAATCTCCCTCATGCACTATTCAGAACAGTTTTTCCATTGGAATTTCATCTTTCAGTTTCTGTCATCTGTTTTTCACACCTGTAATGTTCCCCGGAATCCTCTGATCACTTTACTTGTCCCTCCAACCTATTGAATAGTTGCCTGCCCCCTTTTCTCCATATGCTGCAATTCCTTTAACTTAGTCCTCTAGGATCCTCATTTTATTCAGTGAGAACTCCCATTGGTCTAGAATGTTCTAATCATATCCATTTCACATGTATAAGGAGCCTAGCTCTCTGCTTTTTGTTGAATCTTTTCTGGGATGGCATAACAAAAATGGGTCTTTGAAATTATAGATCAATATATGAAGAAACTATTATTTGATGACGATTTTAAGTATTCTAAGTGTCTTTCTGAATGAAATGAAAACTTCTGAGTCCAGCTGAAATTTCAACTCAAATTCAACAGCTGTAGTATAAAGACACTCATAAGCTTCTTGTTATGAGGTAGACCATCATTATCTAAGTAAACTGTGTTTGAAACAGGCAACTTGGAATTAAGCTCACAGCTGCAAGTGCTTTTCTGTGGACTCTCATCATTGTTGATTGAAAGTTCCCAGGAGAGATAAAACTTCTCCACCCACCCCCCCCAGCATTATATTAGTAACAGAAGAAATTTAATCCCTGAGATTTTAATTCATCTGTCAGAGGAGATAGCAGGAAAAAAATTTTCATGATTGCTTGATTAGTACCAGCTACATCTTACCACATGGACTGAGAACAACACTTCAACTGCCTGTTTCCAAGTTTGGATAGCTCTTGAGTTTTCAAAAGCCTTAGTCATTACCCATTATTTCTAGCAATATACAAACTCCCTTTGTTCTTTCACAACTATTCCTGTGTAATTAAAAATAAGTCCCAACCCCCTCACCCCCCAAAAAACAAACAAAAAACTTTCTGGATTTGAGATGATAACAAAAGATTTGCTACAAAAAGATCACAGGAAACAGAAGCAGTGGACACAAATTAGAAATATTACGCATATATTCCTTGAGCTAATGCTCCATATTTGTCAATGTCTAATTATATGTGCCCTTTACCCCAAGAAAACAACCAAGGTGTTCTAGGCTGATGGCATCACCTGGTGGCCACTTTCGGGCAACTCTCTGAACTAATAAGTTTTCCCACTACTCTATTTCTTTACCCTCACAGGGATCCCACCAACATTATGCACCCCATTTCTCTCATATCTTACCCATGGCTAGGACAATCTTTTAAATATAAGGACATTTACTTTTAAAATTCAATTATCCCCACCTTTTAACTCCTTGCCTACTTAGTTTAGGAAATTCTCTTTTTATTTTTCCTCTTTCCTTTATTTGTTTCATTTTAATAACACCAAGACATATCCTGGGAGTTTTCTTTTTGGGATCTTTTTCAGGAGGTGATCGGTGGATTCTTTCAACCTCTATTTTGCCCTCTAGATCTAAAATATCAGGGCAGTTTTCCTTGAGAATTTCTTGAAGGGTGATTTCTAGGTTCTTTCTTTGATCATGGCTTTCAGGTAGTCCAATAATTTTTAAATTGTCTCTCCTGGATCTGTTTTCCAGGTCAGTGGTTTTTCCCATGAGATATTTCACATTGCCTTCTAATCTTTCATTTGTTTGGATCTGCTTAACAGCATCTTGATTTCTCATAAAGTCATTACCTTCCATTTGCTCCAGTCTAACTCTGAAGGAATGAATCTCCTCAGTGAACTTTTGAGATTCTTTTTCCATCTGGCAAATTTGACTTTTTAAGGCATTCTTTCTCCTCATTGCCCTTCTGGGCCTCCTTTGCCATTTGAGTTAGTCTATTTTTTAAGGTGTTGTTTTCCTCAGTCAGGCTGTTGACCCTCATTTCATACTTTTCCTGCATCCTTCTCATTTCTCTTTCCAATTTTTCCTCCACTTCTCTTATTTGATTTTAAAGTCCTTCTTAAGGTCCTCTATGGCCTGCAACCCGCTCATGTTTTCCCCTGGGGCTTTTGGAGCAGGACTTCTGACCTCACAGTCTTTTTCCCGCTCTATGCCCCCAAAATAGGAGTCTAGGGTTGCATTTTTCTGTTTCCTTTGTCTTGGCATGTTGCCACTTAATTGCTTGACTTTTGGGCTTGTTGCCACACTATGGCTTTGCTGCCAGATAGAGGAATTTTTGTCCCGAACGTGTGGGGGGCAACTTCTGTTTCTGGCAAGCTGTAAACCCACCCACGACTTCCACCCTAGATCACAATCCAGATCCAGGGAGGTTAAAGCAAGAGCGATTACCCCCCAAGACTGATTGCTGGATCTCCCTATAATTTGCAGGCTGGGAGCTGGAGCTGCCTCTGAAAACTACAAAATGGCGTGTCTCCTCAGTGGCTTCTAGCCCCCAGGGGAGGGAGCCGACACATTCCCCAAATACCGGTCCCAAAATCCATAGGACACTAACCTCTTACTTTGTCCTAGCCATGTCTATGTTGATAATTCTGGAGTCGCCACAGGTCCTGGTGTTCTGGGGTTCCTCCAGCCGGCTGCTGGACCTGCCGCCCTGGGGCTAAAACCTCAGCTCACGCGGACCTGGCCTCAGCTCTGGCGCTCTGCACACTGCGTGCTGCTGGCTCCCAGACTGCTGCGCTGGTCCTTCCTGCAGGGCTGCTGGGCTGTCCTCAGCGGGAGGTTAGCTTCTCTGTGTCATTCTGTGGGTGCTGGGGCTCCAGAAGTTGTTCAGAGTCCCCTTTTACATAGTTTGGGGGGAATCTGGGGGCAGAGTGGCTTGGATGAGCTGTTTCTACTCCGCCATCTTGGCTCCGCCCCCCAACACCAAGACATATCAAGTAACAGGACCATCCTAGTGAGTAGAAGAATTAAGGCCAGAGAACCAGCAAAACAAGAGGTATCTGGCAGGTATGGTGGGTGAAGTAGGCAAGAGGTCAAGTTCTTTTCTTAATTAAATTTTGTGCTTTTCAAGTAACAAGCATTTATATTCTTTTCCTTCCTCTAATCATCCCCAGAGCTAGGAAAAAATCCCTTGCAACAGATATGTATAATCAACCAAATTCACACTGTAGTCATGTCTAAAAATGTGTATCTCTTTCGGTACATTTAGCCCATAACCTCTTTTTTGGGGGAATGTGAAGCATGCTTCATCACTGGGTTTCTAGAACCATGGTTGGTCATTACCTTAATCACAATCCACAAGTATTTCAAATTTGTTTATTTTTACAATGTTGCTATTATGCTACAAATTTTTCTCTTAGTTTTGCTTCCTTCAATCTTCCCAGGCTTCTCTGAAACTGTCCCCTTTGTTATTTCTTATGATACCTATTCAGTAAGTAAATAAAAAGTTATTAAATACCTACTATGTACCAAGCACTGTGTTAAATGATGGAGATAGAAAAAGAGGCAGAGGAGAGTCTTTCCCTCAAGGAGCTCACAATCTAATGGGGGAGACAAAAAGAGAACAAATATGTATAGACAAACTACATACATGTCATTTAGAAGGATTGTACTTTTTTTACTTGGCTCCAAAAGTATGAGGGTAAAAAACTAGGAGCAATGGATACAAAGAGGTAACTTTTTCTTTGAAATAATAATAAAAAAATATATAGCCATTTATATCATGCTTTAAACTTTGCAAAGAATTTTACAAATATTTCATTTTACCCTCATAACAACTCTAGGAGGTAGGTGCTATTATTATCCATGTTTTACACATGAAGGAACTGAGGCAGAGATTTATGATCAAGATAAGGTAAACTGAGACACAACATTCTGAGCACAAACAATTTCTTAACAAAGTACAAATTTATCAACAAATATTAGCAGCTCAGCTTCTTCAGCAAGTCTAAGACCCCAAATGAAGGGAGACAGTTCTTTTTTCAGTAAGTTTTTGGAGAGTACAGAACAAAGAACAGGAATTTGTAGATGAGGAACAAGTTATGATTGGCTACAAGAGCTTAATATCATGAATGGCACAATCAGGATGATTGGTTGGAAATTGGGAATAAAGGGCTAGCAACAACTCTCTCTTTCTCTCCTGTGACTAAGAAATAATTGTTTGAGTCCACCTGCAAGTTTAGAGATAGTGGACCAGACCTTTTTTGGATAGCAAACCAAATATCCTCGAAGTATAGCTTGGTGTTATACAGATACTAGACCAGAATTCCTGGTGTCCACTTGCATCCCTCAAGGATAACCGATTTCCTTGTGGCAAGAATAGAACAACAATTAGGAAGAAAACTGGATTTCTAGACTTAACTCATTATAGGCCAGGTGAATTTCTATATTAAGTTCTGAGAAAAAAAACTATATCTTCGGTGGTTACAGGATAAAATAGTCCTTCAAGTAAAATAAAATAGGATCAGTAGAAAAGATATAGAATCAATTAAATCATATTAGACTGAATGTCTTGCTCAAGGTTCAATAGCCTGTAAGTTTCTGAGGTGAGATTTGAAATGAACACTTCCTGACTCCAGACTCAGTGCTCTATCCATTGTACCACCGAGATCATTAGAGCTTCCCCAAAGTGGAATGGGTTGCCTTGGGATGTAGTGTTTTCCTCTTCATTGGTGATTTTGAAACAAAAGCTAAATACCACTTGTTGGATGTGTTGTAGTAATGATTCTTTTTCTCTTTTTTGGATACTGGTTGGACCAAATGGCTATTGAGGTACCTTCCAACTCTGAAAATCTGTCTGTGCAAATGAGGGTTCTGGACCAGTAACTTCTATGGTAAAGGATCAAAAAGTCACAAAAAGACAGTTTTAAATCAATTTTGTTATTTTTATGATTTGTTTAAATATTGGAATTGTAATAGTGTTGTTTTTTATTATTTTGCATTGCACACATGCATCATTAGATTGATAGGATGGTATAATAAAATGCTAGATTTGAGTCAGGAAGACCCCATGGGTTCACATCCTGCTTCTGAAACCTACTAGCTGTATAATTGACCATAGGCAAGTCCTTTAACCTCTTTCAGTTTCTGTTTCCTCATGTGAAATGATACCTATGAATATTCTATTTTACTTTATTTTGAGACTCATATGAGATAATGCATGTATAGTCTTTGCATATTTGAAAGCATTAAATAAGTATTACTTATTATTTCAGTTATATAGTTAGGTAGGAGACTTTATGGTCTTGTCTGTGACTTATGACATATTTCCTCATGAGAAAATGTGTTCCAAGTTCCAAACAATCAATTTACAAATGAAATAATGGAACATAGCCTGTTTCTAAGTTAGCATCTGCCCATATTTATTTGTAGAGAAGAAAGACAAAATAAAACCCACTAGATATATAGCTTATATATTAGTCAAGTAAATATTTTTGGGTTCCCCATTTGTAAAATGGGTATAGTAGTAGCATTTACCAACCAAGGTTGTTTCGAGGATAAAAATCAGATAATGTTTATAAAAGATTTTGTAAACCTTAAAGCACTATGTAAATGCTAGTCATTATTTGCTAATTATTATTATTTTCCTTTTCTCTCCATTACCACTATACCTTCAAGTTGTCACTTCTAATCAAACATCACTTTTCATACCTAATGATTGTTTATCTAAGTAAACCAATCCTTATTAGCGGTAATTAGCCTGGAAGCATGACATATACTGGTCCACTGTACCTAGATGACCAAAAAACAAAAGCAAACAAAAGAGAAATCAAAGCAACCAGAACAGAAATTAAAACCATTTAGACTAGCTATTAATATCATATAGCCCTCATGTTGAGCAGGCAGTGTTTGACTATTATCATTCATTCTCAAAGAGGACCAAAATAGCATCACTATGTTGGAGTCAAAGTATAGTGTGTCCAACTGTGACTGATCAGACCAATGTGAGTTTGGATGACTCTACCACAGGTCAGGCACAAAGAGTTCATGTGAACATTTAGAATGGAGATGTCTCTAAATGTGTGCATCTCAAATTTCTTTTGAGATATTGCAATTCTACTTTGCTCATAGAGCATAGAGCCCATGTCGTGCTGGGTTGTCCTTTGCCAGTGTCTCCCATGTCATGCAATTGATTCCCAAGTTTTTCAGAGAGACCTTGAGAGTGTCTATGTGAATGCCTGCCTTGTGTGAGTAAAATAGTCTTTTAGGCAAACATACATTTGTCATTTGAACAATGTGGCCAGCCCATCAGAGTCTCACTCTCTGAAGTAGAGTTTGAATGCTTGGCAGTTTAGCTCGACAAAAGGACCTCATGTCTGTTACCTTATCCTGCCAGGTGATCTTCAGAATCTTCCTAAGACAATTGAAATGGAAGTGATTCCGTTTCCTGGCATGGTGCTGGTAGATTGTCCAGGTTTCATACACATACAACAATGAGGTCAACACAATGGCTCTGCAGACCTTCAGTTTGGTAGGCAGCCTGATACTTCTCTACACTTTTCTTCAGATCCTCCCAAATATTGAACTAGCTCTGCCAATGTGTGTGTCAACTTCATCATCTATGTGTACGTCTCTGGAAGTTATACTGCCAAGGTAAGTGAAGTTATCCAATGTTTTCAAAATTTTTCTATTTGCTTTAACTGATGATTGTATATAGGAATGGTGGGGTGCTGGCTGGTAGAGAACCTGTGTTTTCTTGGTGTTAATTGTTAGGCCAAAATTAGCACAAGCAGCAGAGAATTAGTCCATATTTTGTTGCATCTCAGCTTCAGAGGCTGCATTGAATACACAATCATATGCAAACAAAAAGTCACACACCAATTTTCCCTCCATTTTAGTCTTGGTTTGTAACCTTTTCAAACTAAATAGTTTGCCATCACTATGGTAACTGACCTTGATGCCATTTTGTCCTAATTGAAGGCTTCTGACAATATTGCTGAAAACATCATACTAAAATAGCATGGAAGCAAGTACACAGCTTCACTTCATAGTTCGTGTTGCACAAGAACTTAGCAGTACCACATCCAAATAGTAGCCCTAAGTGAAACAAGGCTGACAAATGAAGGTCATCTTGCCAAAGTTGGAACTGGATACATGTTTTTCTGAAGTGTCCATAATGAAGGGGAACCCTGTGAAACTAGTGTAGGCTTTGTAATCAAAACTAATCTAGTCAACAAGTTTGTATGTCTACCAAAAAGACTAACCATCAGGGTCATGACAATGGGATTGCCATTTGTAGGAAAGTGCCATGCTACCATCATCATTGTGTGTGCTCCCACCATGACAAATGCTGATGAGCTCAAAGAAAAATTTTATGAATGGAAATCCTCATCATCAATATGCAAAAAGAGGACAAGGTTATTGTAAAGCCAAGCATGAGCAGCTTTCCAGAAGACTGCTGCTGTGAACATCTTTAAGGTTCTGATCACATAGTATAGTGAACTCTCTATTTATTCAGTAGTAAATTAAAGCAAAACATTCACAGGAACCAAAGTACAGCATTCACAATGTTATAAGATAACAACTTATCACTAAACTGGCCACATAGTTTTAAACAAGAGATATCATTCAGTAACTCCTTAACTCAGTCATCCTTAAGGAACAAGCTTCCTTAAGGACACAAAGTACAAAGGTCAAAGTTCTCTACCCCTAAATCACATTGTCTTAATCTCTCAGTCAAAAAGTCTTCTTTCTTCTTGATTAGAGATTAGTTTCCAATCATTCTTTTTTTTTGCTTTCTGGAGGGCAATTGGGATTAAGTAACTTGCCCAAGGTCACACAGCTAGGTTTTTTTGTTTGTTTGTGTTAAGTGTCTGAGGCCGGATCTGAACTCAGGTCCTTCTGACTCCAGGGCCAGCATTCTTCTCACTGAGCCACCTAGCCGCCCCCTCCAATCATTCTTAACTCAGTCATCTTTTTATTTTATTTTATTTTTTATTTGTTTATTTTTAGTTTACAAGATTCAATTCCATAGTTCCTTGAGTTTCAAATTTCCCTTCCCTCCCTCCCCCCACCCCCCATAACAGTATATAGTCCAGTGTAGGATCTGCAAATACTTTCACATTAGACATTAGTCAAGTTACAAAGGCGAATTGTACTAGATGGGGTGAAAAATGGTAAAGAAGAAATAAAACCAAACAATGAAAAGAAAAAGATCAAGTTGTTTGTTTCCATCAGGATTCAAGCTCAGTTCTTTCTAGTTATTTCTCTTGATGTAGGCATCTCTCTCCTTCATGAGTCTTTCGGGATTGTCTTATATCACTGCATTGCTGAGAAGAGTCCAGTCTGTCATAGTTGATCATCACACATATGTTATGTCTGTCACTGTATACAAATTTCTCCTGGTTCTACTCTTCTCACTCAGCATCAGTTTGTATAAGCCTCTCCAGGTAAATATGAAAACCATCTCCTCCTTGTTTCTTATAGCACAATAGTATTCCATTACATGCATATACCACAACTTGTTTAGCCATTCCCCAATTGATGGGCACCCCTTTAATTTCCAATTCTTTGCAACTACGAAAAGAGCTGCTATAAATATTTTTTTACATATGGGTCTTCCTCCCTCTTCTATGATATCTTTGGAATATAACCCTAGAAAGTAGTATCACTGGGTCAAAGGGTATGAAATTATTTATAGCCCTTTGGGCATAATTCCAGATTGCTCTCCAGAATGGTTGGATAAGTTCACAACTCCACCAGCAATGCATTTGTGTTCCAATTTGCCCACATCCTCTCCAGCATTTGTCATTTTCCTGTTTTGTCATCTTAGCCAATCTGACTGGAGAGATGTGGTACCACAGAGTTGTTTTGATTTGCATTTCTCTAATCAAAAGTGATTTAGAGCATTTCTTCATATGCTTATATATCTTTAATTTCTTTCTCTGAAAACTGCCTGTTCATATCCTTTGACCATTTCTCAATTGGGGAATGACTTATATTCTTATAGATTTGACTCAGTTTTTTATATATTTTAGAAAGGAGTCCTTTATCAGAGACATAGGTTGTAAAGATTGTTTCCCAATTTCCCATCTCCCTCTTGATCTTGGTTACATTGGCTTTGTTTGTACAGAAACTTTTCAATTTAATGTAATCAAAATTATCCATTTTGCATTTTATAATGCTCTCCAGTTTTTGTTTGGTCCTAAAGTCTTTCCCTCTCCACAAATCTGACAGGTAAACTATTCCTTGCTTTCCCAGATTGCTTACAGTATTGTCCTTTATAGTTAAATCATGCACCCATTTTGATTTTGGCATATGGCGTTAGATAATGGTCTATGCCCAGTTTCTGCCATACTGTCTTCCAGTTTTCCCAGCAGTTTTTGTCAAATAGTGCATTCTTATCCCCAAAACTGGGGTCTTTGGGTTTATCAAACAATAGATTACTATATTCATTAACTGCTGGATCTCATGCGCCCAATCTATTCCATTGATCCACTATTCTACTCTGCCAGTACCAAGCAGTTTTGATGACTGCTGCTGTATAATACAGATTAAAATCTGGTATAGCTAGTCCACCTACCCTAGCATTTCATTTCGTTAATTCCCTTGATATTCTAGACTGTTGTTTTTCCAAATACATTTTGTTACTATTTTGTCTAACTCTAAAAAGTAGTTTTTTGGTAAATTGATTGGTATGGCACTAAATATATAATTTAGTTTGGATAAAATTATCATTTTTATTATATTAGCTCGACCCAGCCATGAGCATTTGATATTTTTCCAATTAGTTAGATCTGATTTTATTTGTGTGAGAAGTGTTTTGTAGTTGTGGTCATATAGATCCTGGGTTTGTTTTGGCAGGTAGATTCCCAAATATTTTATAATGACTACAGTGACTTTATTTTTTTTTAAAGCAATTGGGGTTAAGTAACTTGATCAAGGTTACACGGCTAGTCATTATTTGTGTGTGGGTGCTCATTTTCTGAGGCCGGATTTGGTCTCGGGTCATCCCAACTCCGAGGCTGGCGCTCCTACTCACTGCGCCACCTAGCCACCCCTTTAGGGCAATTGGGGTTAAGTAACTTGCCCAAGGTCACACACGGCTAGGTTTGTGTGTGTGTGTGTGTGTGTGTGTGTGTGTGTGTGTGTGTGTGGATTAAGTGTCTGAGGCTGGCTCCGAACTCAGGTCCTTCTGACTCCAGGGCCAGTGCTCTATTCACTGTGCCACCTAGCCGCCCCTGACTACAGTGACTTTAAATGGGATTTCTCTTTCTATCTCTTGCTGTTGAATTTAATTAGAGATGTACAGGAATGCTGAGGATTTATGTGGGTTTATTTTATATCCTGCAACTTTGCCAAATTTATTTATTGTCTCAAGTAGTTTTTTACTTGATTCTCTAGGATTCTCTAAGTATATCATCATATCATCTGAAAAAAGTGATAGCTTGTTCTCTTCTTTGCCTAATTTGATTCCTTTGATTTCTTTTTCTTCTCTAATTGCTACTGCTAGTGTTTCTAGTACCAGATTGAATAAGAGGGGTGATAGTGGACACCCTTGTTTCACTCCTGATCTTATCAGAAATGCTTATCAGAATTGCATATAATACTTGCTGATGGTTTTAAATAGATGCTATCAACTATTTTAAGGAGGGCTCCATTTATTCCTATACTTTCTAGTGTTTTTTAATAGGAATGAATGTTGTACTTTATTGAAAGCCTTTTCTGCATCTATTGAGATAATCATGTGGTTTTTGCTAGTTTTATTGTTGATATGACCAATTATGCTGATGGCTTTCCTAATATTAAACCATCCTTGCATTCCTGGAATAAATCCTACCTGACCAAAGTGTTTTATTCTTGTGATAAGTTGTTGCAGTCTTTTAGCTAATATTTTATTTAAACATTTTGCATCTAAATTCATGAGGGAAATTGGTCTATAATTTTCTTTCTCTGTTTTATCTCTTCCTGATTTAGGAATCAGTACCATATTTGTGTCATAGAAAGAATTTGGTAGGATCCCTTCTTCCCTAATTTTCCCAAATAGTTTGTAGAGTACTGGAATCAATTGATATTTAAATGTTTGATAGAATTCACTAGTAAACCCATCCAGGCCTGGGGATTTTTTCCTAGGGAGTTCATTGATGGCTTGTTTGATTTCTTTTTCTGAGATGGGGTTATTTAGGTAATTCACTTCCTCTACAGTTAATCTGGGCAACTTGTATTTTTGTAAATATTCATACATTTCACTAAGATTGTCATACTTATGTGCATACAATTGGGAAAAATAATTCTTAATTATTGTTTTGATTTCCTCTTCATTGGAGGTAGATTCACCCTTTTCATTTTTGATACTCATAATTTGGTTTTCTTCTTTCTTTTTTTTATCATATTGGCTAAGGGTCTATCAATTTTATTGGTTTTTTCATAAAACCAGCTCTTAGTTTTATTTATTAATTTAATAGTTTTCTTAATTTCAATTTTATTAATCTCTCCTTTCGTTTTCAATATTTCTAATTTAGTACTAAGTTGGGGATTTTCAATTTGTTCTTTTTCTAGCTTTTTCAATTGCATGTCCAATTCATTGATCTCCCTTCTCTCTAATTTATTCAAGTATGCACTCAGGGATATAAAACTTCCCCTAAGAACTGCCTTTAATGCATCCCACAAATTTTGGTATGTTGTCTCATTATTATCATTCTCTTGAATGAAATTACTGATTGTTTCTATAATTTCTTGTTTGACCCACTCATTCTTTAGGCTTAAATTGTTTGATTTCCAATTAGTTTTTAGTCTATCTTTCCATGGCCCTTTATTGCATCATGATCTGAGAATGATGCATTTAATATTTCTGCCTTTCTGCACTGAATTGTGAGGTTTTTATGCCCTAGTACATGGTCTATCTTTGAGTATGTACCATGCACTGCTGAAAAGAAAGTAAATTCCTTTTTATCCCCATTTAGTTTTCTCCAGAGATCTATCATATCTAGTCTCTCTAAAATTCTATTCGCCTCCTTAACTTCTTTCTTGTTTATTTTGAGGTTAGATTTATCAAGTTCAGAAAGGGGGAGATTAAGGTGCCCCACTAGTATACTTTTGCTATCTATTTCTTCCTCTAATTCCTTTAACTTCTGCTCTAGGAATCTGGGTGCTATACCACTTGGTGCATATATGTTAAGTAATGATATTGCTTCATTCTCGATGGTGCCTTTTAGCAGTATATATTTTTCTTCCTTATCTCTTTTAATTAGATTTATTTTTGCTTTTGCTTTATCTGAGATAAGGATTGCTACCCCTGCTTTTTTTTTACTTTAGCTGAGGCATAATAAATTCTACTCCAGCCTTTTACCTTTACCCTGTGGGTATTCCTTTGTTTCAAATGTGTTTCTTGTAGATAGCATATTGTAGGATTATGGTTTTCAATCCATTCTGCTATCTGCCTCTGTTTTATGAGAGAGTTCATCTCATTCACATTCACAGTAATGATGACTATCTGTCTCTTCCCCTCCGTCCTATTCCCTCCCCTGCTTATGTTTTCTCCCTTCCCCTCCTTGAAGTTTTCCCTTTTGACTGCCCCCTCCCTCAATGTTCCCACCCGTTGACCCCCCTTCTTAACCTACCCTCTCCCCTTACTACTATTTCCCTCCCCTCTAGTCCCCCCCTTTAGTCTCCTCCTTTTATGCTCCCCTTGCCCTCCTACTGCCTATAGGACACAATAAATTTTTATATTTCTCAGAGTAAGTTACTCTCCATTTGACACCAAACCAATGAGAGTAGATTTCAAACAGTGCTCCTCTCCCTCCCTCCTTTTCCTCTATTTAATGAATTTATGTGTCTATTCATATTAGAATCTTAAACTTTACTGATTAAGTTGGTCCCTCTTTGAACCAGAACCAGTGAGAATAGTGTTTAAATTTTGTTCTTCTCCCTCTTTCTTTCCCCTCTACTACAGTGTGTTTTTATGCCTCTTTGAATGGCGTATTTTACCTTTTTCTATCTCTTCCTTTCCTTTTATCCCATTACAGTCCCTTTGATCCCCTTAATAAGGTTTTTTTTTTAATCTTCAAGTTAATTCATTCATACCCACACCCTCTATCTATGTATAATCCTTTTGAAGGTCATGATAATCATATAAATTTCAATATTGACAGTTATCAGCTCCTCATATAAGGATGTGAACATTTTGCTTTTGTTGCATACCAAGTTATGTGCATGTGTGCATGAGTGTGCATATGTGCATGTTTGTATTGTGAGTCTGTGTTTTCCTTGTTTACCTTTTTATGTCTTTCTTGAGTCTTGTAATTGGAGATCAAATTTTCCATTGAGCTCTGGCTTTTTCATCAGGAAAGTCTGGAAGTCCCTTATTTCATTAAACGACCATCTCCTTGCCTGAAAGATTATGCTCAGTTTTGCTGAGTAGTTAATCCTTGGTTGTAGTCCTAGCTCTCTTGCCCTATGAAATATCAAATGCCAATCCCTCCAATCTTTTAATGTAGAAGCTGCTAGGTCCTGTGTGATCCTGACTGTAGTTCTGTGATATTTGAATTGTTTCTTTTTGGCTGCTTGCAGTGTTTCTTCCTTAATCTTGTAATTCTGCAATTTGGCTACTATATTTCTTGGAGTTTTCAATTTGGGATCTCTTCCAGGAGGATTCCAGTGATATATGTTCGATAACTATTTTATCTTCTGATTCCAGGACTTCAGGACAGTTTTCTTTGACAATCTCTTGGAGATTGCTGTCTAGGCTGCTTTATTCATCATGGCTTTCTGGTAGACCGATAATTCTTAAGTTATCTCTCCTGGATCTGTTCTCTAAGTCAGTTGTTTTTCCAGTGAGATATTTTACACTTTCTTCCAATTTTTCAATTGTCATGTTTTGTTTGATTGACTCTTGGTGCATCATAGCATTCTGGGTTTCAATTTGATTGATTCTAATTTTTAGCGAATTATAATCTTTGGTTAGTTTTTGAAGGTCTTTTTTTAGGGAGGTATTTTCTCTAATTACTTCACTAATTTAACTTTTTAAGGATTTGTTTTCTTCAGTGAAACTTTTTTTCCAAGTTGGTCACTGCCTCCCTGATTTGGTCTTTAAAATCTTTCTTAAGCTCTTCCAAGAATGCTATTTGGGCTTGAGACCAGTTCATATTTCCTTCTGTGGTCTCAGGTGTGGGTAAAGAGTCCAAGTTGTCCTCTGTATTTGGTTGTTCTTGTCCTACACAATAAGCTCAGATGGATTTTCTTGCCTTCCCCTTCTCCTTCTCAACTTCCTTCCTTCCCATTGTAATTTCCTATTTCTTAATTTCTCAGGCTGTGGGCTATGGGCCTGGTCATTGACTTTGAATGCTGTAGCCTCTGGGTGTCTAATTTGAGGCTAAGGCAGGAATCTCAATGAGGTATGCTGATGAGTGAGAGTAGTCTGTGGAGGAGGTCTGGCCACTTCAGATTTCTGCCTCTATACCCCTGTGCTACAGCTCAGGAAGGCTTTTGCTGGTCAGGTGAGGTGGGGCTTGTTGGCACCTCCCCTGTCTTCTCTTGAGATTCCTTGAGGCCTCAGTTATACCCCTTCTTGATGACCCCCAAGCCTGAGGCTATTTCCACTATCTTAGGATTTCTCTCTGGGTGGGAGACTTATCTTTGGGTTTTCTACTTCATGAAGGAGGAATCAGAGGGAGCAGCTAGAGTTTACTTTGCCATTCTAGCCTCTGGATATACAGGCAGGCGATTGCTAAACTTCCAGTCTGGGGGCTGATAGTCCCAGGTGAAGCTGCTGTCTCTGTTAGGGGCCTTGAGGCCTCTCTTACTTGGCTCCAATGATTCCTCCTGTCCCCTGATGAGAGGCAGCTGCAATTCATCCTTAGTAAGTCAGCAGGCTGGGGCTTCTTCTCTCTGGTGTAGTCTGCTTGTCTGCTCTCAAGTCTGAGCTGTACAGACCCCACATGCTCTGCACTCAACCTGCCCGGACCCACTGGGCACTTTCCTGGGCTGGATTCTGCCACACTCCATCTCCAAGTGGATTCTGTCACTCCAGAATTCGTTCAGATTCACTTTTTAAGGTTTAGTGACAGGATTCACGGAGGAGCTTAGAGAAGTTACTGCTTCCTTTCCACCATCTTGGCTCCACCCCCAACTCAGTCATCTTTAAGAGGTACAAGGTACAGAGTACAAAGTTCTCCCACCCCTAGGCCACAGCAAATCATGGTCTTCTCAGTCAGCACTAAGTACCCAAGAAGAGGTCTTTTCATCTTGACTCAAGGCTTGCTCTCAGATTCCATGGTCCCAACTTTTGCCTGAATTTACACAACTGTCACCTGGATTCAAAGGTAGGCGGCTCTCAGTTCTTCATCCAGCTTCTCATCCAGTTCCTCATTCAGTTCCTTGTCCAATTCCCATTCCATACTGGAGCTCACAATGTCCAGTCCACCTCAAGTCCTTCACAGTTTCTGTTTCTGGGAAGACAAAGCTTAATAGAGCCAGAACAACATTCATATACATTGCCAGCACCATCATCAGTTCACTTTCTGCCTGTGAAATCA
Organism: Gymnobelideus leadbeateri; assembly: GCA_011680675.1. Classification (NCBI taxonomy): domain Eukaryota; kingdom Metazoa; phylum Chordata; class Mammalia; order Diprotodontia; family Petauridae; genus Gymnobelideus; species Gymnobelideus leadbeateri. The sequence continues at coordinate 113,421 of WOXC01004456.1, read as the reverse complement.
ACACAGACTCACAAACAAAGTCTGCATACTCAACACAAATTGTCGGTATAGTCCCAGGACCTCTGAAACCATCATCCAGGACTTGTGTAAACAGACAACAAGAAAATCCTCTTTCAGGGTTTCTAGTAAGATCTCAGGACTTCTGCACAAAGTATTACAAATACAAATCAACACAGAAAGAACAGAAAAACAGAATGCCAGGATACCACAAGTTTTCTCCTTCTCAATTCTGCCACCACAAGTGTTCCCTTCTCAGTTCTGCTCTCTCTCAGCTTGTGCTCAGCTTTTTATCTGGTCATTAGCTCCTCCCCATTCTGCCCACATGACCTGGAAAAAATAGATCTGCCTAAAGTTTTAGAAATCTATTCACAAAGGCTTTGATTTGAAGAGGAGGGCAATAAATGCCTTAGTGTGATTACTAAGCTAGATGCATTGAAGAGGAATTCTTAACCTTTTTTCCAGGCTGGCAAAGCCTATGAAACCCTTATCAGAAAAAAAATTAACCCATAAAATATATAGGATTTAAAAAGAAGCCAACTATATTAACATACAGTGATTTTTTTTTTAAATCAAGTTCATGGATCCTAGGGTAAGAACCTCTAGAAAGAACATATAATGTAGGAAGAATTCACAGGAGACAAACCTGGAAAGGTTGCAATAAAACAATAACAGATTACACAAACAGATGTAAAAACCTGTGTATCAAGGAAGATGTCTGTACATTTGAACTCACAGACATAGATTTAGGGAGATAGAACCCATGACTGGACTGGAGTTCTAAAAAGGTGTCTTAATGAAAGGGAACAAAAGAGAGAAAAGACAGTGGTCTGAAAAGACGTTCCTCAATTTACTCTCCCTTGTCACCAGGTAGAATTATTCAAATCATGCTGAATGAATTGAACTGTTTGCTATGGCTCACAAAGCAGAAATGTTCTCAGTGTCTGCTTGTAAATGCAGATAATGAAAGAAGGAAATAATAAATCAGAATATTCCTCTTCCCAGTCTCACTCCCTCCCAGTCCTCTAAGCTTTAGCAAGGCTACAATTATTTTATCAGACTGCACACTGGAGGAGAGAGGGACTTTCTTGGTATGTTTGCATGGCATTTTGGTAGGCATTGGATTAGGAGTATACTGCTGTCCTAATTCTTGCTGCCACAAACCATATATTTAAATGCCTCCATCTTAAAATCTTTGAAGATTAGTTTTAGTTACTCAGGGTCATCACCATAACCCAGGAAGATTCTGGACTAGACTGTCAGTCAAGTCTGTTGTTAACACTGCTCCGAAAGATGGAGTATTCTTGGTATTTGGTGGAAGTGTAAAGTAATTGGGGAAGGGTAATGTAGAACTAAGGTTCTCATTTTGTTTCCCAAGCTAGCCTGAATCAATATGGAAAGAGGAATTCTTTCAGAAAATTCTTTTAGCGGGGGGCTAACATGTGACTGTGATTATTAGGCAATTATAAATGGTGGGAAATATAAAGGGTAACAATTAAAAAGGGTAGAATCATTCTTCTTGGATTTTGATTCAAAAGGCTTGGTCCAAAATTCTGCTCCAATTGGAATATGACAATTAATCTTGAGTCAAGATAGGCAATAGTTCACAGTACAACTAAGTGATTAAAAAGAAAAAATATATCAAAGCAAATAGAGCACTCTTATATGTTTCAACATTATTCTTCTGTAATCATGATTAGTCATTATGCCGATCAGAGTTCTTCAGTTTTTCAAAAGTGTTTGTCTTTACCATATTGCTATAACTGTATAGATTGTTCTGGTTCTGTTCACTTCATTCTGCATCAGTTCATGCAAGTTTCCCCAAATTTCTCTGAAACCATCCCCTTCATCATTTCTTGCAGCACATTAGTATTCCATCACATTTATATATCATAATTTGTTCATCCATTAATGAATTTATGAGTGCTGACTCAGATTTCTATTCTTTGCAGTCTCACAAAAGGATACAAATATTTTTGTACATCTTTTAGTCTTTTTTTTTTAAGGACTTAACTTTTCCTTTATCTATTATCACTTTATTCCCTTCACCTCCTTCCCTTTCTCTCCTTTTCCCCTGCTGAATGAAATGTATTTCTGGACCCAACTATATGTGGGTGGGTGTGTTCTTCCCTCCTTTAACCAGTTTGGATGAGAGTCAGGGTCACATATCAGTTGCTTCTCCCTACCCCTTCATCTTTGTTTTTATAGACATCTATTAGTTTTGGGAAATAATTGATTGTGGGAGATAATTTACCCTAACCTTCTATTCCATCCCCTTCCCTACTGAATTCCTCTTCCCCTCTCTTTCCATTTTTGTCTTAAGATCATTAAAATGTAATAGAATTGCTTCTAAGCCTTAGCTAATTAGTTTCTCTCTTTGACCCCTGATGATGACAGATTTCAGAGGGGGCCTGTATAATTTCTCTATATTTTAATATAGGCAATTTATTCTTTTTATCACATTTGATCATTCATTTTTTACTTTTTATGTTTCTCTTAACTCCTATGTTTGAACTTCAGTTTCTACCCCGTTCTGGTCTTCTCATTAGGAATGTTTGGAAGTCCTCTAGTCAAAGATTGATTATTCCCCACACCATTACATTGTACTCAGTTTTGTTAGGTAGGGTATTCTTGACTGTAAGCCTATTTGCTTTGATTTCTGCAATATTGTATTTCAACCTCTCCACTCATTTATAGAGAGAGCTGCTAAATCATATATTATCCTAATTGTGGTTTCCCAGCACTTGAATTCTTTTTGTCTGTTTATGGCATTTTTCCTTTGACCTGGAAACTCTGTATTTGGGCTATAAGGTTCCTGGGAGTTTTCATTTTGGGGATTCTTTCCGGAGATGACTGGCACATGTTTCTACTTTTGCCCTTGGTTCTCAGAGATCTGGGCAATTTTCCTTTAGATTTTTTTTTAATATAATGTCTTGGCTCTTATTGGTTAAAGTATTCAGACAGTCCAATAATTCTTATTTTTTCTTTTGGATATGTTTTCCAAGTCATTTTTAAAAAAATAAGATACTGTATTAGCAATCACCCTAGCACACCCAGGATGGCCTGCTAGCACAGGTTCTTTGATCTGATTTGCTAAAGTAAAGACAACTTTTAAAGGGGTCAACAATCTTACTTTAATTACAGATAATCCAATAGAAAATACAAGCAGAGAAATTAGCCCGGAGATTCAACAGACAGGACTCCTAATGTCTGGACAAAGTAATACAACAACCTACATATACCACCAGGAGAGCCCAAACCTCTGAGAAGTCAGGGCTTCTCTTAACAAATGGCTACTCAGAGTTCTAGGAATCATAAGATCCTTCTCATGAAAAATCCTCCCCTCCCAAAAGTAAAATACCAACCTCCTCCCAGTATATATAGTTTTCAGCTAGTAGGCTCAGAGCCAGAAGGCATCACAATCCACACGGCTCTGTGCCTAATTGACTAAGTACCAAGAGGTGTGAAAGCCTTCCTGCAAGCAATCTTCCCTTTAAGCAATCTTCCCTTTAGGTAATTTCCTTCCCCAGTGGGTTCTATGTGACTCAGGGTGTATCACAGCTGGCCTGGAGATCAAAACAGTAAGACATCTGTGATTGAACACATGTGGTCACATGGGCCTATTAATGGATGGGGAAGATCTTTATATCCATTAACATTATAGATACCTTACAATTTATTAAAATGTTTACAGTCTTTTGACTTTGTTTTAATTTTTGCTATCACATGGAGTCACCGACTTTTATTTGGCCAATTTTCTGGGAGTATGTTGCTTGGGCAAGATTTTGTGCCCCTTGTGCCAAGCTCTTAATTCCCTTTCCAGTTCTTTCTTCCATAGATCTCATTTCTTTTCCAATTTTTTCCTTTATTCTTCTCATCTCACTTATAAAATTTTAAAAATCCTTTTTAATCTTTAGCTTTATCTTTTCTAGGAATTCTAGTTAAATTTGTGACCAAGCTATGTTTTTCTTTGAGGTTTTACTTATAGATATTTTGAAGTAATTCTTTTCTGGATTTGTGTCATGAACACCCCTGTCATTTTAATAGCTTTTTATTTTGGGAACCTTTTTTCATTTATTCATTCCTCCAATCAACTTTCTGACTTTGGGTTTGATGAATGTTTGGAAGTTAGTGGTGGGCTCTGTATACCTCTGCAGAGCAGGTCTAATCTGGTCCCATTGCTACTTTCTTGGGATATTGTATTGCACTATTTCAGGATTTCAGGGACAGCTAAGATTGAAGAACCTGGAAATTATCCTTCAAGAAATTCTCAAGGAAAATTGCCCTGATGTTTTGGAACCAGAGGGCAAAATAGAGGTTGAAAGAATCCCCAATCACCTCTTGAAAAATATCCCAAAAAGAAAACTCCTAGGAATATTATAGCCAGGCTCCAGAGTTCCCAGATTAAGGAGAAAATACTATAGGTGGCCAAGAAGAAACACTTTGAATATTGTGGAAATGCAATCAGGATAACACAGGATCTAGCAGCTTCTACATTAAGGGATCAAAGGACTTGGAACATGATATGCTGGAGGTGAAAGGAGCTAGGATTAAAAGCTAGAATCACCTGCCCAGCAAAACTGAGTATTATGTTTCAGAGGAAAATATGGTTATTCAGTGGAATAGAGGACTTTCAAGCATTCTTAATGAAAAAACCAGAGTTGAATAGAAAATTTGACATTCAAATACAAGAAGCAAGAAAAGCATGAGAAAGTAAACAGGGAAAAGGAATCATAAGGAATTTATCAAAGTCGAACTATTTACATGCTTATTTACCATTATTTACATGGAAAAATGATCATTATAACTTATGAAACTTTTCTCAGCATGAGGATAGTTGAAGGGATTATAAATGTATATAAATATGTATACATACATATATATGTCTATATAGGAGGGTATATATACATATGAATATATATATGTGTATATATGTGTATAGTATACATAGACAGAGGGCACAGAACCAATTCAATAGGAATGGATGATATTTAAAAGATGAAATTGAGAGGTGAGAGAGGAATATAATGAGAGGAGATGGGGAGAGACAGAGTGGGGTAAATTATTCCATATAGAAAAGGCAAGGAATAACTGTTACAATGGAAGGGAAGAACAGGAAGGCAAAAGGGAATGGGTCAACTTTACTCTCATTGAATTTGGCTTAGAGAGGGAATGACATACACACTAAATAGGGTATCTCACCCTACAGGAGCATAGGGAGGATGGGCATGAGAGGGGGGTGTGATGGAGGGGAGGACAGGTTGGGGGGAGGGAAGTTAGAAGCACACACTTTTGAAAAGGGACAGGGTCAGAGTAGAGAATAGAGCAAGTGGGAGTGGGATAGGATGGAGGGAAATATTGTCAGTCTTTCACAATATATCCACTATGGAAATGTTTTGCTTAACTACACATGCACAACCTATTTTGAATTACTTATCTTCCCAGTAAGGGTGGGTGAGAGCAAGGGAAAGAATCTGGAATTCACATTTGTAAAATCAAATGTTAAAAAATATTGTTATTATTATTATTTACATGGAACTGGGAAATAAGATATACAAGCACTGGGGTATGGACATCCATCTTGCCCTACTAGAAAGTTGGAGGGGTATGGGAGAGGATATAAAAGAGGGCAGATTGGGGGAGGGGGTATTCAGTGGGATTGCTGTTTTGGGTTAGTGGGCAGGGGAAAGACAGGAAGAAAATTTGTAACTCAAAATCTTGTGGAAATGAATGATGTAAACTAAAAATGAATATAAAATTTAATTTAAAAAAAAGAAAAGAAAAATTAAAAAAAAAAGATTGGTTTTCTATCTATTGTATTATGTTGTCTCTTAAATATAATGAGGTACTTCAGTGAATTCAGATTTTCTTTATATCACTGGCCATTTTGGGAAGCCATAGTGGAGGGCCAGAAGAAAATAGGGAGCAGTGACCTTTACTCCTACTCAGCAACCCTCCTTTGAGTGACAATGACCTTCTCTCACTCTTGAGAATTAATGCTCAGCATTTAGCATCTGTTCTTTCTGCCTCTCTCAGAACACCAGATATAATAGGGTTAGAACTGTGGCATACCTCTTATGACAGGTTGCTTAGGATTGCTCTAGGATGCTGTACTGTTATTTTGCAAAGAACTTAATAGCGAATTATCAATAAATCAATTTGTGACATGTATATATATATGTACATACATACATATATGTATGTATGTGTGTATATATGTACATACACACACACACACACACACACACACACACACATATATATATATATATATATATAGTTATCCCTTCTACATTGTGGGGTTTAGAGGTGTGATTCCCCCATAATATAAAAAATCTGCTTTAAACTTTTCGCCCTCCCTTTGTGTCAAAAAGAAGTCTCTTTTTTGAGGTGTTTATCATATCTTATTGTAAAATTTAGGTTAAATATTTGGTCATAGGTTCTGGGTCATCTGATGGCCTTTGCGTGTTGTCTGTAGCTTCTTCAAAACTTCCAAAAATTCCCATTTAATTTCTTACATTGACCTGTGATATGTCAAAAACCATGATGAGGAAAGTCACAATGTGGAAAGTATATCTGTAAATCTAGATACTCACATAATTCCTCTTTCTGTAGTACATAGTTGAGTACATGAAATTTTTATATGGAAATTTCAACCATTCATGCATTGTATTTATATTTGTTTGGAAGAACATAATAAATGATAAATATTTGTTTATTGATTATCCAGCCTGGTTGTGAGATGAAGGAAGTAATACACACACAAACACATAGGCATATTTAAATTGTTACATTATTGTTGTTGTTCAGTTGTTTCAGTTATATTTGACTTGCCTCTTCATGACCCCATCTGAGTTTTTTTGGCAGAAATACTGGATTTGTCACCTCCTTCTCCCACTCATTTGCCAAATGAGGAAACTGAGGCAAACAGGTTTAAATGATTTGCCTCTGAGGCCAAATCTGAACTTAGGCCTTCCTGGGGGCTCTACTCACTGTACCACCTAGCTGTCCGTAGGATGTCCAATAGACATTTTAAACTTAACATGTCTAAAACAACTCATTTTTATCCCAAAAGATTACCCTCTTTTTATTGTTGAGGGCACCACCATTCTCCTGGTCACCCAAGGTATCATCCTTGACTCTCCACCCTCTTACCCTCTACATCTAATCTATTGCTAAGCCTTGTTGATTTAATCTTCATAATATCTCTCACAAATGCCACCTTCTCTCTTGTGACAAAGTCGTCCTAGGCCCTCATCATCTTATACCTGGACAAATGTAATGGCCTGCTAATTGGTCTTCCTGCCACAAGTCTCTCCCCACTCTAATCCATGTTCCACTTAGCTGTCAAACTATTTACCCAAGGGGGGCGGCTAGGTGGCGCAGTGAGTAGAGAGTTGGCCCTGGAGTCAGAAGGACCTGGGTTCAGAACCGGCCTCAGACACTTAACACACACAAATAAAAACCTAGCCGCGTGACCTTGGGCAAGTTACTTAACCCCAATTGCCCTCCAAAAAGAAAAAAAAAAAACTATTTACCCAAGAAGGTTGGACCATGTCATCTCCTCTTTTCCCTCCACCCCCTACTCAATAAACCCCAGTAGTTAGTTCCCTATTGCCTTCAGGATCAAATATAAAATCTTCTGTTTGGGATTCAAAGCCCTTCACAATCTGCCTCACCCCAATCTTCCTAGTCTTCTTTTTTTTTTCAATTAAACAAATGCTTTATTAACTTCTGGTTTACATCATTCATTTCCACCAGATTATGAGTTACATTTTTCTCCCATTTTTTCCCTACCCATCACCCCAGAATAACAGTCCCACAAGATATCCCCTCATCCAATCTGCTCTCTCCCATATCTTCTCCCATACCCCCTTTGACTTTGCCATTAGGGCAAGGTGAATCTGTGAGCCCCACTGCCTGGACATCTTATGAAACATTTAATTTTAAAACTTTGATTTTCAGATCCATTCCCTTCCTCCCTTGTCACCCCCTCCCTCTGAGAAGATAAGCAATTCAGTATGTGTTGTACATGTATAGCTATGCAAAACATTACCATAGTAGATATATTGTAAAAGACTGCTTATATTTCCCTCCCACCCGTCTCACCTCCCACCTGGTCCATTCCCTACTTTGATCCTGTCCCTCTTTGATAGTGGGTACTTCCAACCTCCCCTCCCCCAGAATGCCCTCCCCTCCATCATCCTCCCTCTCATCCCCCTTTCCCCTACTCAGGAGAGTGAGTGAGGGTAAGATATTCCATTTAGTATGTATGTGATTCTCTCCTTGAGCCAACTTCAATGAGAATATGCTTTTGCATTTTTGCCTTCCTGTTCTTCCTCTCCTCTGCAACTACTTCCCCTTGCTTCTTCTACATGAGATAGTTTATCCTACCCTGTCTCTCTCCATCTCCTCTTGCCACTTTCCTCTCTCACCTCTTGACTTCACCCCTTAAGAATCATCCCTTCCTTGGGGCGGCTAGGTGGCGCAGCGAGCAGAGAGCCAGCCCTGGAGCCAGAAGGACCCGAGCTCGGATCCGGCCCCAGACACCCAACACACAAACAAAAACCCAGCCATGTGACCCCGGGCAAGTCACCCAACCCCAATTGCCCTCCAAAAAAAAAAAAATAATCATCCCTTCCCATCAAATTCAACCTGTGCCCTCTATCCATGTATACCTGTGAACATATGCCATGTACCCTTCTTCAATTATTTTCATAATGAGAAAGGTTTCATCAAACACAGTTATTGTTTTTCCATGTAGGACTGTAAATAGTCCAACTTTGATAAGTTCCTTTTGATTTCTTTTCCTTGATTACCTTCTCAAGCATCTCTTGCTTCTTGTGTCTGAATGTCAAATTTTCTATTCAACTCTGGTTTTTTCATCAAGAATGCTTGAAAGCCCTCTATTCCACTGAATGACCATATTTTCCCCTGAAACAAGATACTCAGTTTTGCTGGGTAGGTGACCCTTGGCTTCAATCCCAGCTCTTTTGCCCTCTGGAATATCATATTCCATGCCCTTCTATCCCTCAATGTAGAAGCTGCCAGGTCCTGGGCTATTCTGATTGTGTTTCCACAATATTGAAATTGTTTCTTCCTGGCTCCTTGGTGTATTTTCTCCTTGATCTGGGAGTTCTGGAACCTGGCTATAATATTCCTAGGAGTTTTCTTTTGGGGATCTTTTTCAGGAGGTGATCAGTGGATTATTTCAACTTCTATTTCCCCCACTGGGTCTAAAACATCAGGGCAATTTTCCTTCAGAATTTCTTTAAGGATGATTTCTAGGTTCTTTCTTTGATCATGGCTTTCAGGTAGTCCAATAATTTTTAAATTATCTCTCCTGGATCTATTTTCCAGGTCAGTGGTTTTTCCCATGAGATATTTCACATTGCCTTCTATTCTTTCATTTGTTTGGATCTATTTAACAGCATCTTGATTTCTCATAAAGTCACTAGCTTCCATTTGCTCCAGTCTAACTCTGAAGGAATGAATGTCCTCAGTGAGCTTTTGAGATTCTTTTTCCATCTGGCAAATTCGACTTTTTAAGGCATTCTTCTCCTCATTGCCTTTCTGAGCCTCTTTTGACATTTGAGTTAGTCTATTTTTTAAGGTGTTATTTTCCTCAGTCAGGCTGTTGACTGTCATTTCATGCTTTTCTTGCATCTTTTTCATTTCTCTTCCCAAATTTTCCCCCACTTCTCTTATCTGCTTCTTAAGGTCCTCTATGGCCTGTAGCCAGCTTGTATTTTCATTTGGGGCTTTTGGTACAGGAGTTCTGATATCACAGTCCTCCTCCATGCTTTGAGCCTCTTTGCCCCTAAAATAGGAGTCCAATGTTGAACTTTTCTGTTTATTTTGTTTCATTTGCCTAGGCATGTTGCCACTTAATTACTTGATTTTTGGGCTTGTTGCCACAGTAGGACTCTGCCACCAGACAGGGGAGCTTCCGCCCAAACGTGGGGTCTTCACAACTTCCTCCAGTTGTGTGGCCTCTGTAATGCCTCCACCCACTCTGGCAAGTTGGATACCCACCCCAAACTTCCCCCCCAGACCACAATCCAGATCCAGGCAGTTTAAAGCAAGAGCGATTAACCCCCAGACTGATTGTTGGATCTCCCTACAATTCGAAGACCAGGAGCTAGAGCCACTACTGAAGCTGCAAAATGGCTTCTGTGCAGCTGTTTCTTCAGCAGCTTTTCGCCCCCGGGGGAGGAAGCCACACGTTCCCCAAATACTGGTCCCAAAGTCCATAGGGCACTAACCTCCCACTTTGTCCTAGGCATATCTGTGCTGATAATTCTGGAATCCCCACAATTGCTGGTGTTCTGGGGTTCCACCAGCCCGCTGAAGGCCCGGCCGCCCTGGGGCTAAAACCTCGGACCTGGGCTCGGCTCTGTGGGCTGCACTGGTTCCCAGCGCGCTGTGCTTGCCTGCTCTCAGAGCACTGTGCTGGCCGCTCCCTGCAGGGCTGCTGGGCTGTCCTCAGCAGGAGGTTAGCTTCTCTGTGCCGTTCTGTGGGTGCTGTGGCTCCAGAAGTTGTTCAGAGTCCCCTTTCACATTGTTTGAAATTTGTGTGGGGCAGAGCACATTCGAAATCCTTCCTAGTCTTCTTAACACATTACACCTGACACCTACAATATATATTCTGTGATGTGGCAGTTAAAAAAAATATCTCCTGGCTCTAAACTTTTTTACTGCTTCTTCCCCATGTCTGGAACTTTCTCCTTTCTCATCTCTGCTTCCTGGCTTCCTTGTTTTCCTTCAAGTTCCAGTTAAAATCCCACCTTTCATAGGGAGCCTTTCCTAATCTCAAATTCTAATGTTTCCCCTTTATTACTTCCAGTTTATCTTGTATATATCTTGTCTACCCATAATTGTTTGCATGTTGTCCATCCACCCCCCCCCCCCCCCACATACTGTTAGGCTGTGAACTCCTAGATGACATAGACTGGTCTTTTGCCTTTCTTTATATTCTCGGTGCTCATTGTAGTTCTTGGCACATAGTAGATGCTTAATAAATTTTATTAATGGATTCTGTGAGTAATGACTAAGGGAAAGATGTGAAAGATGTTAAGGAGATAGCTGAAGCAAGAATTGGTGATTTAATGGAAATGTGCATAAGGAAGATTGAGAAATAGAGAGCAACAGTGTTCCAATTTTGGCAGGTTAGACTAGCATGCACCTGGAACTTGCTTCTTTTTTTGGCTGCTCTGCCTGTGATTTCTGAGCTTCTACTCTCCCATTTCCACTCAGCTTTCTCTCAGCATCCCCTTTTCCATCTTTTTACATCAATGTGCCTCACTGAGAGTTGGGCTCCTCCTAGAGTCTAGCTTCTGCTTGAAATTCCTTACTCAACCTGTCTTTTAAAAGGCACCCAGAGTTATGAACAATGATTTTTTTTCCTCCAGTGATTTTTCTCATTTTTTTGTGATTGCATAGGACTTTTTTTAGGTTATACATGTACAATCATGCTAAACATATTTCCACATTAGTCATGTTGTGAAAGAAGAATCAGAACAAAAGAGAAAACAACAAAACAAAATGAAAATAGTATGCTTTGATCTGCATTTCGACTCCATAATTCTTTCTCTGGATGTGGTTAGCATTTTTAAAGGACTTCTTTACATTTCATAAAGAGATCACTTCAGTGGCTATATTTTTAGAATTAATTTAATACCTCCTTATTAAGACCACCTTCCTATGTTTAGGACCTGAGCTTTCAAAAAACAACTCCCTTGCCTCTGTGATTACATTTCCTGCTTTGTAACATCCAGAATACATCTTTATCCCTTTTTGAAAACAGAAACTTTACTTTTTCTTTTGGCACCTTCACGATCTTGAAGACTTCTGAGATTACTTAGTAGTTTAATAATCTCATATGCAATATTGTTGAGTATCCTGGAATGCAATTTATGCCGGATTTGGGGTTTGAACTTACTTAAAGTGACTAAGCCCTCTTTGAATATCATGTCTAACATCTTGAGCTTCAATTCCCTCTTAATGATGTTTGTCCTGCTCTTTCCAGCTTGAAAATTGTCCTCATTGGAAGAGAAGGCAGAAGTAAATCGAGGTTGGAGTAGTTCTGCCTTCTCTCTGTCATCTGCTCATATGACGCCTCTTAGTTTTGTACACAAAGCTTTGTGTGAGCAGCACTTAACAAAATCAGTTTCTTCAGGGACCTGGGTCTCATGTTCCAACAGCCTCACCGGAGCCATTATTTTGAACAACAGATTTCTGTTCATTTTCCCTGTGGATTAAACTCATTCTTTAGAAAGTACCATTTGTTCTTGTAACACTTTCCTTACCTGCCTTGGGCATCTCTCAAGGAAAAAAAAAGGTTTAAAATCTCAGTTTCACCTAACTTTCAATTATCCTCTGTGCCAAATTAGAGGTAGTAATGGATTTACAACTGCTATATTGTGTTGAACTAGTATCAAACTTCATTCAAATATTTTAAAATAAAAATTATCTTAGCAGATAAGAAAGAATTTATGTACCTAGAACAATTTCCAGGATTGATTGCCTGCAGGAAAAGGCATTGATACCCCACTATTTGAGTCCTCAGAAACAGCTGCTATCACTCCTTACAGCTACTCTGGGGTTATTTGACCCTATGTGTGAAATACCAGACCTTTCTTTGGAGATTAGTCGAGGAGATCAACTGGTGCTAGTCAACAACCCATCACTAAACACACTGCTTTGATTTTCCTCTAACAACTAGATGAAAATGAATGGAGGAAGAAGAGTAATTCCTGTTTGCACCCTTCTCCTAAGCTTTATGCTTTGGTTTTTAAGATTGTGATGCATCATTTGATACTTTTCTACCAGTAAATGTAAAATAGAAGTGACCTTTATTAGTATTTCTGCTTATGATGCTCTTTGGCCCTAACAAATATTTGTTTCTTAAAAAGACACATCATTAAAGTAATTGTAGCTTATATATAAATGATCAATTTCTGAAGGCTGAAATGCTAAAGGAATTTTATGAAGAACTTGATAAGACCCTCCATATGAAATCAACAGGTACTCTGGTACTCAGTGACTTCAAAGAAGAGGTGGGGAAAAATATGACACAGGAAGAGGGAACAAGAAAGACTAGAAATTTGTAGATTACAATTAAATCCCCTACCTCTGTGTAATGAACATTTATTTTTAAAAATTGGTCAATAGTACTCATGATGAACTTCAAGTAATATCACAAAGAATGAAAGGGCAGAAAAAGACATCACTGAAGTGAGAGTTTTCTGTGAATTAGATATTTGTACATAGACCATTGACTTTTCAGAGTGAAGTATTGTAGTTTATAATAAACAAGAAGAGAGAATAGTAATGTGAAAAAATATAGTATACAATTAGCAAGATTTAAACTGAAGCAGGAGAAAAAGACATCAAGGGAATTGTAGGACATAAAGAGAAGATGGGTTGGTCATGTGACAAGATCAAGAAATGATAAATAGACATTACATTCTCATGGAACAATTTGTTGAGACATTTCCTAGTAAATGGACACCCGCTTTGGTTTCAGTTCTTTACTACAACAAAGAATGATGCTATAAATGTTTTTGTTTAAACACATCCTTTTCCTGTGTCTTTGATCCCCTTTGGCACATATGCCAAATTGTGCTATATCAGGGTCTTCACAGTTTAGTGACTTTCTGTATATATCCAAATTGCCTTCCAGAATGATTGTACTATTTCACAGCTCTACCAAGCTATATTAATGTGCCTGTCCTCCTAGATCCTGTCTATTGATTTCTATTTTCCCTTTTTGTTCCTCTTTGCCTATTTAATAGATGTGAGATAGAATCTCAGAGCTGTTTGTTTTTAATTTACATTTCTCTTATCAATTATTTGAAGCAGATTTTCATATGATTGCATTTCTTCTTTTGAAAACTGTTCATGTCCTTTGATAATTTGTCTATTGGGAACGGTTCTTAAATATTTGTATCAAAACCTTATATATCTTGGATGTCAGCATTTATCAGAGAAATTCGTTGTAGAGATTTTATTCCTAGTTAAGTTTTCTCCATTATAATATTGGTCTTGTTTGCGCAAAATTTTTGATTTTCTGTGATCAAAATTGTGCATTTTGTCAACTATGATCCTTTCTATTCCTTGTCTTGCTTGTAAACATTTCCTCTATTCATAAGTGGGAAAAGTACTTTTTTTCTTGCTCCTCTAATTTGTTTAAGATACGCCCATTTATATTTAGGTCATGTATTTTAATTGAAACATATTGTTGTTTCTGGTATGAGATCTTGATCTAAAGAAAGGTTTTTTTTTTTTTTTTAACCTGAGGATGCTGACATTCAAATTTTTTTTAATAATTTCATTTCAATAGTTTTGGTTTCCTTTGTAATATTTTCATTTTATTCATTTAAAATGTTATTATGAGAAGAAGTCAATAATGATGGTGATGGCGATAAGGCATCATTTACTATGTGCCAGTCATTGTGCTAAGTGCCTTACAATTAACATCCCATTTTATCCTCACCAACAGTCCTGGAAAATAGATGCTATTGTCATCCCATGAGCTTTACCAGACTGCCAAAGGGTTCCACTACACAAAAAAGGTGAAGAATCTCTGGTCTAAATCTAATTTCTTCCATACTGCTTTCCAATTTTCTCATCAGCTTTTGTCAAATATTGAATCCTTAGCCTAGATCCTGGGATTTCTGGGTTTATTGAATAGTGTTACATTTTCTTTTGCTTTTGTATGCTGTATACCTAATCTGTTCCACTGAAAAACTTTTCTATTTTTTAACTAGCATCAAATAGTTTTTGATGAGTAGGGCTTTGTATTATAGTTTGAAATCTCATTCTTTTGATTTCCTTCTTTATCTCCACCACCACCCCCATATTTCCCTTGAGAATCTTGGCCTCAAGATAAATTTAATTATTTTTTTTATAAATTTATAAGGTAACTTTAAAAAAGTAAATGAAATGTATAAACTATTAGTTAGTTTGACTTAAAAACCAGAAAAAAGAAACCAAATAACCAGTTTCAAAAATGAAAAGGGTAAACTTACAACCAATGAAAAAGAAATAAAAGAAAATATTACTGGCTATTTTGCCCAACTTTATGTAAACAAAACTGATGTTATGAATAAAATACATGGATATTTAAAAAAATAAATTGGTCAGGTTAAGTAGATACTAAGATATTTGGTGCACATATATTAATTATGCATATTAATTTTATGTCTATGGAAATTTAAAGCATAATATGGTTCCATTTATTTTTTAATCATCTCTATTTCTTGTCTGAGATCATAGTTGCTATCTCTGGTTTTTCAAGTTCACCTGAAATATAGTAGATTTTTCCCCAGGTGCTTATTGTTTGAGACAGATATAAAATGTTATCTTCCAGTCACGTGTTGGGAGCTGGTTTTGTCCCCTCTTATAACAGCTACAGGGTATCAAAGATTTCACTGACTTCAGGTATCATGAAGGCTCCTGAGATATATATTTTCTGTCTAGATGCTTTAACAACATCTCCACTCTGGTCAAGGCAGATCTCCTCACCAATTCTCATACATATCACCCTCATTTTCAACCCTGTGTCTTGACTTTTACATCTAAATTTTTCTCCCTCTTCCCTCTTTGTCTATTAAAATCCTTCCTATGCTTTAAATCTTATCTTGATTCTTATCACCATGAAGCTTTCTCAGAATATGGCATTGATTTCTGCTTTCTCTAAATTCCTGAAGTACTATAACACCCCCTCCCCCCCAAAAAAAAATCCTTTCTAAAGATATTGCCCTCTGGTAGTACAGACCAAGTCTATCAGTAGGGTGAGGTTGGTCAAGTTGATCTCCCCAGAGGGGATAAAGTTTATTGTCTTGAGTCTCCAGTATTTCTCCAAATAACCCACATAATTTAGCACATGACTATATATCCTTGTATTTTTCTCATTGTTCATGACTTATGTCAATAAGTCAATAAATAAGCATTTATCAAGGACATACTGCATGCCAGGCATTGTGCTAAGTGATGAGGATCCAAAAAAAAAAAGGCAGAAGACTCCTTATCCTTGAAGAGCTCAGTGGAGTCTAATGGAGAAAACAAGAAGCAAACAGAGAGGCCATATGCAGTAGAAATAGAAAATAGTCTCTGCAAGATTTCATTTAGAAGGTGGGATTTTAGCTGGTAAGTGAAGGAAATCAGGGAAGCCAAGAGGCAGAGATCAGGGCATGTGGGAAGCCAATGAAAATGCCCAGAGATGAGAGATGGAATATCTTTAAAAAAAATTCTGAAACTAAATACCCCCCAAAGGAATTTCCATATATAAATTAGAATGCAATAATAGGACTGAATAAACTATGAATCTCTAATTTGTACTGTTTGCTTAGAAAAACATAGAATAAATTCAACCTGTTACTTTCATTACTGACCTTGTTTCTTTATTCCTCTGGGCAAATAAAAAAAAGTTTCCAATGTCTCTATTTTATCTCCTCTCATTTACTCTAGTCTCTGAAGAGGTGACTTTTCTATACCTCATAATCATCCCATCTCGAATCCTCCCTTATTTTTAATCTACCCCATCTACACAGGAAAGTCAACTCCACCTTCTAAAAACCCTCAATAGATTATCATACCCTCAAGCTATAGTCTTCCATCTCTTCTCCCCTTCTCAGCCAAATTCCCCCCCCCAAAAAAAGTCAAAACGTACTGCTTTTGTTTCCCCTCCTACTCCTTTCACACCTTTGCAAGACAACATCTGATTTCATCAGTTTGTTAAAACTGCTCTTTGCAAGCTTGTTGGTTACCTCTTTATTGCCACATCTGATGGCCTTTTCTCATGTTTCCTACAGCCTTTGCAGCATTTTGCACTATTGACTCTTCCCATACTATCCCCTCACAAGGTCTGCTTGATACTCTCTTTCGGTTTTCCTCTTATCTGACCTGTTCTGAGTTTTTTGATGTTGTTGCTTCATCAACCATATTCCATCCCCTACACATGGATATAAACCAAAGCATTCTCCTGGGTCCTTTTCTGATCTTCTTTCTCTATATACTCACTCACTTGGTATCTTCATAATGGCTTTATCATTTCCATGCAGATGACTCCCATGAGCCAGTTTTAGTTTTTTTCTCCTAAACTCCATTGCTACATCACCAACTTCATTTGGGGCATTTCAAACTGGATGTTTTATAGTTATCTCAAATTCAACATGTCTAAAGCCAAAGCAGAACTCATTGTCTTTTCTCCAAAATCACCTCTCTTCTGAATGTCTTTAATTTCTTTGTGGGCACCACCCTCTAATCTATCATGTTCACAGCTTCAGTGTCCTTGATGCTTCACAATCCCTCACCTACCCATCCAGTCAGTTACCAAATTTTGTCATTTCTGCTTCCACACTTCCTACATTTGTGCCTTTCTCATCATCTCACTTTGTGCCCTTGTCATCTCTCATTGCACTATTGAAGTAACTTTGTAGAGTAACTGGTCTCCTTGCCTTGTCTCTCCCTCTACTTTAATCTATCCTCCTTCTTGCTGCCAAAGTTACTTTCTTTAAGCAAAAATATGTTTCCATTACTTCTTTATTCAATAAATGTCGTTCGTTCTTTGTTGCCAATAGGCTAAACTATAAACTCCTCTTTTTGCCATTTAAAACCCTTCTCAGCATAGTTCTAATCTACCTTTTCAACACATTTCTACCTTTACTGAATTCTTTAGCCCAACCGAATTGACTTTCTTGATGCTATTCATCTCCTGCCTCCATGCCTTTGCACTGGCTATCCCCCATGCCTGGAATATGTGTTCTTCTCCTCTCTTAGAATCTCTTTTCTTCAATACTCAGCACAAACATCACTTTTGTAAAGAAAGACTTTCTCTGATTTCCCCAACAATGATTGCCCTCCCTCTAGGAATGTGCTGGTAAATGTTTAACAACCAGATCAACCACATCAAAAATGCATGCATAACATACTTTTAATATTATTAATATTTTGTCCATCACTTTCTTAAGTCTAGACTATCAACAAAACAATGAATCAAGCTCTGGTTTGTAGCATTTGTTAATTTCTGAACTAAAAATGGTCACACCATGGTTAGTCTCCTTCTATCTGACTCTAGTACATCCTAGAATTCCTCCCCAAATTGCTTATATATTTGTGTCTTGGTTGTCTCCTCTATCAAGTGTAATCTCTTTGAAGGTAGAGATTGTTTTATTTTTGGCTCTGTATCTCCAGCAAACAATACAGTTCCTGGCACATAATAGATATTTAATAAATGCTTATTGATTGATTTATAGGATTATAGATTTAAAGCTGGATGAGGCATTAGAGGTTGTTAAATCCAATCCCCTCATTTTATAGAAGAAACTGAGACTTATAAAACAAAGAGGTTGAATGACTTTCTCAGAGTCATACAGCTAGTAAATGTGTAAATGGTATTTGAACTGAGATTTTCCTAAGTCCAGTATCCTGTGCACTATACCATTCTACCATATAGAATGACAGGATGTAGATCTGAAAGGGACCTCAGATATTATCTAATTCAATCCCTTTCTCTTTGAAGGAAACAGGCTCACAGATTCACAGAGAGTAGGTGTCATTCTTATTCAGTTGTTTCAGTTGTGTCTGACTCTTTGAGAAGCCTTTTGGAGTTTCTTGGCAAAGATACTTGAGTGATTTGTCATTTCCTTTTCCAGCTCACTTTACATATAAAGAAATTGAGTCAAACAGTGTTAAATAACTTGCCCAGGGTCACATATCTTGTAAGTATCTGAGACCAGATTTGAATTTAGGTAGATGCATCTTCAGGCTGACTTTATCCATTGTACCTCCCAGCTGCCCTGAGATAGTAGGTATCAGAGCTAATATTCAAACCCAGGCCTTCTGATTCCAAATCCAGTTCTCTTTCCACTTCTCCATGTTGCCTCTTATTAGATCATAGATTTGTAGCTAAATGGGATCTCATAGTATAGCTAGTCCATCTTTCTCATTCTAAAGATGAGAAAACTATGATGAGTCAGAGAAATCAAGGATTTGAATTCAGATTTTTCTGACTCCAGATGAAGTACTCTATCCACTATAATAACACTTAGCAGCCTAATATTACTTCAATTTAATCTAAGAAGCCTTTATAACAGAGTGTTTACTTTGTGTAAAGCAGTAGGATGCTGTAAAGTTGAAGCCGTCATCCCTGTTATTAAGGGATGGATACTTTAATTATTTTGATTGTGGTATAATCATGGTTTCCTCCCTGATGGCATTTGCATTTCCAAGAAATTACTTTTCTATCAGATTGTTTCAATACTTTTTTATGCTTTCCTAATTCAAAGATCCATAGGAAGAAATTCCCATGACTAGGGAACCCCTAACTCCAAACCCACAATTGCCACAACATGATTTCCCTCCTCAGCATGCATGAATATTTGTAGTATCTAATGGAGCTGAGCTGTAATGTCACTTTGATCATAGAAGTAAACTGACCACAAACTATATTTACTGAAAGATCAGTGTCCTATCAATGAAATGAGATTACTTCTGATGCTAATGACATCCACATGTGACTTCCTTACTTCTTTCCTATCAGAGCTGGTCTTCCACAGTTGGAAGGTGCTTGGATCAGATGCTGCCCAAACCTTGGATGAAGGTGCTGTTATCAACCTTCAGTCCAGTATGCACAGATTTTGACTATGCTATCAAGTAGTGGGGTGTGTAATTATAGTTCACATGCTGATCATTTGTCCTACCATATGTACTGGTGCCAGATCTCAAGCTGTCATTTTTGAATACCATTTAGTTATAGCCAAATTGAATATTTTCTTTTAGGACCCCAAGATCATAGTGTAGGTGTTAATGACTACTGTGAAGCACCTAACTCAAATAAAGGTTTACATTTGCCTCAGTAATCACCAATTTTTGATATGACAGTGAAGCTGAAATTTTGTGATGGGATTGGGAGATGAAAGAGAGAATGGGAGAGAATTTTCAGCTGTGAAGTTCCTAGGTGATGGTTTTCTTGTAAGACTGCCAGTAATAACTATAGTAACACTGTTTGGGCCTATATTTCATGATTTGTGATGATTAGTTAGGACATATGTAATTCTTTTGTTAGAGTATGGAGACAAAAAGGCAAGGTTTATGCTTCAGGGATAAAATTCATTATTGTTTAAAGCTCCTACTTAGGACTGGGCACATCTTTTCTTCCTCCCCACTCTTCTACATACACACACACACACACACACACACACACACACACATGCATGTGTGTTTTGTATTTGCCTATCTATGTACATGTTGTATCCTCTCAATAGAAAGCAAGCTCCTAAAGGACTTCTTCATTTTTGTATTTATATCAACAGCAACCAACACAGTGCTTAGCACATAGTATTCTGGAAGGAAAGAAGGAAGGGATCTTGCAAGAAGGAAGGGAAGGAAGGAAGGAAGGAAGAAAGGAAGGAAAAGGAAGGAAGGAAGGAAGGAAGGAAGGAAGGAAGGAAGGAAGGAAGAAAGGAAGGAAGGAAAGAAAGAAGGAAGGAACAGAGGGAGGGAGGGAGGAAGGAAGGAACGGAGGGAGGGAGGGAGGAAGGAAGGAAGAAAGGGAGGGAGGGAGGAAGGAAGGAAGGATGAAGGAAGGGAGGGAAGGAGAAGGGGAGAAAGGGAAGGAGGGAGGGGTGGAGAAAGGGAGGAAAGGAGGAAGGGAGGGAGAAGAAAGAGGGAGGTCAGGAAGGGAGTAAAGGAGGGAGGGAGGGAGGAATAGCCTCACTAGATAACATAATAAGCTTTCCCTTGTGGCCCAATTGGCCAAACTATACAAAGGGAGTTTTATCGTTACAAATAGCATAGTATCAACACATGAAGAATACTTCTAGTAGTTCAGTGTCATGATTTATAGTTCATAGGGGAAGGCTCAGGTTCTAACCTTCTGGCTCCCATCCAGGCCACAGGTATGAATAGGATATGAATTGGTCTTGAATGATTTTAATAGTACTCATTGAAGTCTCCCTAGCTAGCAGAAGAAAGAATGGCTGGGAAGTCTCCACCTGTTTAGGGGACAGCAATGTCATGCAATAATCCAGAGCTACTAACTGTGCTATGGGTTTCAGAGTTCAAAGGGTTAGCAGTAAAATAGCAGTGTCCACAATAGAAGCGAAATCAGAAAAAGAATCAAGAAGAGTGTCCAAGAAGAACCTGAAATGTAAGATCTGCTTGCAGAGGTTTTGTATATCTCATTTTTACTTATTCACAAAACATGGTGATTGTTCTCAGTAGAACTGATGTTCCTTACCAGGAACACCTGGTTCTGGTTTGGTTTGGTTTGTATCACTGGTTCCTATTGAGCTTGTTGCCTGACTTCATGGCAAGTGCAAGCTTGCTAAACTGAACTGAATCAATTGCATTTATATAGTTCTCTAAGGTTTCCAAATTGCTTTATATACACTATCCTCACAACAACCCTATCAGGTAGATACTATTATTATACTCATTTTAGAAATAAATTGGCGGGGGCGGCTAGGTGGCGCAGTGAGTAAGAGCGCCGGCCTCGGTGTTGGGATGACCCGAGATCGAAACCGGCCTCAGAAAATGAGCACCCACACATAAATAATGATTAGCCGTGTAACCTTGAGCAAGTTACTTAACCCCAATTGCTTTAAAAAAAAAAAAAAAAAAGAAAGAAATTGGCTGAGACTGGGCAACATGAAGTCAGGTCAAAGCTCCCAAAGCTGGTAAGTCTCTCCAAAGCAGGACTAGAACCTATTTTCCAAACTCTGCGCCCTGTGCTCCCCCTTGACATTCTCTTTTCTAATACTGAGATAAGCAGTAGGGGTCTCAATTTGACAGGGATTGCTCAATTGATTGCACTTGTTATTTTGGAGGCACATGCGTATTTATGCCTTCCAGCTCCCTCCTGATTCTCTATAGCTGGGTAGCTCTAGCCAACTCCAGTTGCACTATTCTTCCATAATAAAGACTGGATCTCTGGGGTAGAGAGCAATTCAATTCATGGATTATTCTCTTCTGTTTAAATTTTTTCAGGAAAACATTTGAACCCTGTGCTATTCCCTATTACTTTCTAGTGAAATCTACTGTACCACCTTTCACTGATAAGGCTTCACAGTCATACCTTCATTTATGCCTTGCTGCTTGACTTTTACAGTACCTACAACTTTCCATAATTTTATTCCCTATCCTTGGGGTCCCCAGGAACTCCTCTCTTCAACCATCTAGAGGTTATAGCTCAGACTCATTTCAAGAAGACTACCTACCATCACTTGTATGTACCGGGTGCTTTCCCTTTTCTGAATTATACCTATCCTGTAAAGTCCAATCCTTATGCCATTTTTTGGTCAAGTATCTTGATCTGTCCAATTAACTTTCATCTTTTCCTTCTTATACTTTTCTAAGCACTTTATACCTCTCATACAATAATCATATATCACTTTGTATTTTAGTTGACTACATATGTATAATACTCTTTACTAGATTATAAGCTTTATGAGGGCAGGGATAATGTCTTATCAAATTTTTTTGTCTCCTCCAGAGACCAGAACTGTCCTCTGCACAAGGTAGGTTTTATGTAAACCCTGAATTCCATAAATATGTTTGACATCTACTCTAGGAATATCAAGTAGGTGATATTTTTCTTAAGAGTAACCCACCTGCTCAAATTTCAGTATCTTTATATGAATCTGATGTACCTAGAATATAAATAATAACTCAGGTGGCTATTTAAAGGGTAACAGAGTCTCTTCCTTCTCATTCCAATTCCCCAGTCTGAATAGGTCTTGCCTCTTTCTATAGGTAGGTTGACCTTATAACTGCAACTTTAGCTTGGGCTACTGTTATGGGAATGGGCATTTAAGATCTTCACTGCCCCTGGGCCCTTTGATAGGCTTAAGTGACTCTGAGAACCTTCCTTGATTTGAAAATATACTCTGCCACCATAGGCTGAATGTGGCCATATGGAGCCTGTGGCAGCAGGCTTGTTTTTTCAGGAATGCCCACACCTTGTTGCTTTGTGATTGGGCAATGGGTCAAGAGAGTTGTGACATTCTTGAAGTCAGGAGAAGGCTATATATACCCTGATTTGAGGTTTTGTTTTGGGGCTCACTTTGAGAAGAGTTGTGTGATTGGACCAGATGAGACTCTGGGCAGCCACTGAGCCCCACCATCACATCCCCCAGCTTTGAAAACCCAGATGTTGATGCTTCCCTCTCTGTTAAATGACTAGATATGGATGTAATGGTCAGACAGCTGGAAGCCTGTCTGCTGATCTATTTCTCTGTCTGCTTGTAACTTCTGCTTGTAACTTGTTTGTATTCTCTGAAGTTCAGGGTGCTGACTTTCCCCCCTGAACTAGGTAAAATGATATATGTTTGTTTGATTAAAGTAAGCTTGTTAACCCATTTTGAGTTGCTTTCCTTTAGAAAAGCAGATCTAAGAACCTGTGTTGGCAGCCACCGTGGGTATGCTAGGAAACTTGCTGCCACAGCTACCTGGTTTCTTTAGGTAACCTGTATCAAGGCAGGTCAGAACTATGGTGAATAGTGCACAAAAATCCTCCAGAGCCACTTCTGCATCTTTGCCTTAGTTGAAATTCAGACAGTTCCCAAAGACATGAAAATACTTAAATTTTATCCTCAAAAAAGATTCACAATTGGTCAGAGTTGAAGGTTAGTTATTATGCTGTCTAAACTATAGCTCTGGGTATGTATACAAAGAGAAAATGTTAGAGGGGAATAGGAAATAGGAGAATATAATTATGGGACTATAAGCCTTATCGGTATGCATATTATTTAATAGTATGTAAATGACTTCAGAATAAATATTTTTAATTGTATCTCTACATATTTGGCATTTTTCTCATCCACATAAAACCAAAGCTTTTTATAATATATGATAGCTCATTATAATGTATTTCCAGAGGACCTCTGGAACATTAAAAAAATTCTTATTCTTTATTCCTGGCCCAAATTAATTTACATATCATTCATTACAGGAAAATCAATTATATTCAATAAGGGCAAAACTACAGATTACATTTATCTACATGATTTTACTTTCAAGATTATTTTTCTTTACGGTAGCATGATAATTATAAAAAAAAATGGTATTTTCTGAGGACATTTTAACACTCCAATGAATCTAGGATAACATACATCTGAGGTTTCCCTCCAGTGATGCCAATTGCAATCCATCCATGCTACCTATCCCTGTAACTGTTTTCCATCAGGTGCTTCATAGACATGACCAGACCTGGGTCCTTTAACTTCCCTCCTATCTCAAATTTTCTTTGCATCTCCTCCAATTCTTTCCTTCTTTCTTTATGTCTCAGTCTGAGAGCAGAAGATAAAGTGCTGGCCCTGGAGGTAGGAGCTGAATTCAAATCTGGCCTTAGATACTTACTAGCTGTGTGATACTAGGCTTCACTCAACCCTGCTTGCCTCAGTTTCCTCTTCTGTAAAATAATCTGGAAAAGGAAATGCAAACTACTGCATTATCTCTGCTAAGAAAACCCCAAATGGGGTCATGAAGAGTTGGACACAAATGAAAAATGACTGAACAACTGAATAGAGCAAAGGCCCTGGAGTCAGGAGGACCTGAGTTCTGGCCTCAGACACAACACAAAACTAGTTGTGTGACCTTGGGCAAGTAACTTAACCCCAATTGTTCTACCTTCTTCCCTCCAAAAAAGCAAAAAAAGAAAAATGACTGAACAATAACAACAATCATATCTGATACTCCCAACCCCATTCCCCTCTAAGAGTGAATGACCACTTTCAGATGGATAACAGATATAGCTTTAGACAATTTCATGAAGACCTAATACTCGAAGGTTGACTCTTTTCCTGGATAGCCTTTTAATCAGAGTCTCATTTGACTGCTATGATCCATGATTTGGAGTGCAGTTAATGTGTGAATGCAGAATTAAATAGAATAGAAACGGACATATAATAACATTTCTATTATTGTAGAAATAGAGCTAAGTAAAGCACCAGGCCTCAGCATGAAATAAGGTCTACTTATTATATCTCATACTAAAAACAGAAGGGCACTTCCCGTTTTGTTTTTCGGTAGTTTTACAGTTGGCTCTGAGTCTTTATGATGCCATTTGGGTTTTCTTGCCAGAGATACTAGAGTGGTTTGCCATTTCCTGCTCATTTTACAGATGACGAAACTGTCTTGCCCAGGGTCACATGGCTAATAAGTGTCTGAAGTCATTTTAGGATACTTTTCTAAGGAGAAGAAGCATTTGTATTGTACGGTTGATTGTAATCCTTTTTGTCTGAATGTTGAGTTAATAGGTTTGTTGCAGTATATCTGCTAATAGTTTTATAGTTTTAAAATTCTAACAGTTTTTCCCCATCTAAATCTTTTCAGAAAACCTGACTGGGCTTTACCCTCCCATCAACTGAAATAATAATAACTTGGGCATCCTGCTCACACTGAGATAATAGTAATGTCTGAGGTTACATGAATATGTCTTTTCCTTAGGCTAATCATGAAAAACTGCCCATTATGGATGGCATTTCCACCTTCCCCCACCCCTGGTGTTATAGCATCTCCCTGTTTCCTTAGCTAATGAGAGTCTTGAATATGTACCCAAGTCAAGATGCCTGAAATACAAATCATGAACTGAGAAAGAATTGTCTGCTAGGTCACTGTAGCTCACTCCTAAACATAAAGAAAAAGTCTGCATTGATAAATGATGTAAAAGATGGAGCTTTCTCTCTCTCTCTCTCTCTCTCTCTCTCTCTCTCTCTCTCTCTCTCTCTCTAAGAATGAATTAACTTTAAGCTGTATTGCTGCCAAACTTTGTCCTGCAACTCCCACACTAATGTTGGTGGCTCTTGAGGCATGCTGCTGGCATGGGACCAGGAATTCTACAAGCTTGGGGGAGCATTCAAGGAAGCACCTGAGAGGGGACGCGGAAGCCTTCATGTGCTAGGGTATTCCTGAATTGTGTCTTAGGTTTTGCTTTCGCTTCTTAGTGGCACAATGGTGCTGTTTATAGCATACCTATCCAGTTTGAGAGCATTTACTAATCAATATTGGGGAATGGGTTGCCTCTCCAACCCTTGGCATTAGTCTCTCAAACCTAGAACAACCATCAAGACCACGGGGAGAATGCTAAATTATAGTTGCAGTACACAGCAAACTTCTCAAACCCCTAAAATCTTCTCAGTCTTTCTCATTCTATAAAAATAACAGAAACTACTCCAAGTTCCACAGTTCCATAGTAATTACACCTGTAATTACTTAGTGATCCATTCTTCTTCTTCCTAAAATTGGTCCCTATATTTTATATCTGTATAATTATTGTGGTGATACAATTCAGTGCAGCTATGAGCAGTTTAGGACTGTCACTGTATTGCTGGCTTAGTTCACAGTTCTCAAATTGTACACTCCTTCTGGCTACATCAGTTGGTCTCGTCCTAGGTTAAGCCCTTTCCTTACACCATTGGATTTATCCCCTCCTGTCTCCTTTGGAACCTTGTTCCATCATTAATCCCCTCCATCATTTGCTTTTTTCACATTCTTCCTCTTCTTGGTGCTCTTATTCTATCTCTATGTTTTGTTCCTTGGGTCCTGGCATCTTATGGCCTTTGTTCTTTATGAAGTGGAAGGGATGGGAGCAACCCAAACATAAAGAATGCTCAGCATAGTAAACTGATTAAATTGTTCTCTCAAAGATGGAATAATGTCATGTTCTTGACCCCTTTTAGCCAACCTTAGCAGTTTCTTAACTGCTTAATTCTTCCTTAACTGTTCAGTCTGTAGAACTGTACATTCAAACCAGCCTACACGTCGTAGTTCTAGTTCTGGTTATTTTCTTGGTGTGGCAACTCCATTATCTGACACTGGCTCAGCCTTTGAAATGTTCTATCAGGGGGATCTTGACAGTTAAACCCTAACTGGCAACATTGGTTGATTAGATGTGACACTTGGCAGTCTGATCTACAAACATGACATTCCTCACTTTTATGTAGCTGACTCCTACGAATCCTTTTTTTTTATTTAAATAAATGCTTTATTAACTTCTGTTTTACATCATTCATTTCCGCCAGATTTTGAGTTACAATCATTCCCCCCCACCTGTTTTTCCCCTACCCACTCTCCCAGAATAGCTGTTCTGCAAGATATCACTTCCTCCAATCTGCTCTCTCCCATATCATCTCCCATACCCCCTTCGACTTTTCCATTAGAGGAAGGTGAATCTTTGTGACCCAATGCCTGCACATCTTATCTCCCAATTACAAGCAAAAGAGTATTAATAATAGTATTTATATATATTTGAAACATTTAATCTTAAGACCTCGAATTTCAGATCCATTTCCTTCCTCCCTTGTCACCCATTCCCTCTGGGGAGATAAGTAATTCAGTATATGTTGTACATGTCTAGCTATGCAAAACATTATCATAGTAGATATATTGTACAAGGCTGCTTATAATTCCCTCCCACTCATCCCACCCCCCACCTGGTCCATTCCCTACATGATCCTGTCCCTCTTCTATAGTGGCTACTTCCAGCCTCCCCTCCCCCCAAGGATGCCCTCCCATCCATCATCCCTCCTCTCATCCCCCTTCCCCCTATTCTGCTGCAGGTTGAGATATCCAATTTAGTATGTATGTCATTCTCTCCCTGAACCAAATTCAATGAGAATGTGGTTTTGCCTTTTTTGCCTTCCTATTCTCCTCCTCCCTTGCAACCACTTCCCCTTGCTTCTTCTACATGAGATAGTTTACCCTACCCTGTCTCTCCCCATCTCCTCTTGCCACTTTCCTCTCTCACCTCATAATTTCATCCCTTGAGTATTCTCCCTTCCCAACAAATTCAACCTATGCCCTCTATCCATATATAACTGTAACCATATACACACACATTCACATATGTATTCATATGACCACACACCCTTCTTCCATTATTTTCATAGTAAGAAAGATATCATCAGTCACAGTTATTGCTTTTCCATATAGGAATGTAAATAGTTCAACTTTGATAAGTTCCTTTTGATTTCTTTTCCCTGATTACCTTCTCAGGCATCTCTTCCTTCTTGTGTCTGGATGTCAAATTTTCTATTCAATTCTGGTTTTTCCTCAAGAATGCTTGAAAGTCCTCTATTCCACTGAATGACCATATTTTCCCCTGAAACAAAATACTCAGTTTTGCTGGGTAGGTGACCCTTGGATTCATTCCCAGTTCTTTTGCCCTCTGGAACATCATATTCCATGCTCTTTGATCCCTCAATGTAGAAGCTGCCAGGTCCTGTGCTATTCTGATTGTGTTTCCACAATATTGAAATTGTTTCTTCCTGGCTGCTTGTAGTATTTTCTCCTTGATCTGGGGATTCTGTAACCTGGCTGTAATATTCCCGGGAGTTTTCTTTTTGGGATCTTTTTCAGGAGGTGATCAGTGAATTCTTTCAACGTCTATTTTGCCCTCTGGATCTAAAACATCAGGGCAATTTTCCTTGAGAATTTCTTGAAGGGTGATTTCTAGGTTCTTTCTTTGATCATGGCTTTTGGGTAGTTCAATAATTTTTAAATTGTCTCTCCTGGATCTATTCTCCAGGTCAGTGGTTTTTCCCATGAGATATTTCACATTGCCTTCTAATCTTTCATTTGTTTGTGTCTGCTTACAGCATCTTGATTTCTCATAAAGTCATTAGCTTCCATTTGCTCCAGTCTAACTCTGAAGGAATGAATCTCCTCAGTGAACTTTTGAGATTCTTTTTCCATCTGGCAAATTCGACTTTTTAAGGCATTCTTCTCCCCATTGCCCTTTTGGGCCTCCTTTGCCATTTGAGTTAGTCTATTTTTTAAGGTGTTGTTTTCCTCAGTCAGGCTGTTGACCCTCATTTCATACTTTTCCTCCATCCTTCTCATTTCCCTTTCCAATTTTTCCTCCACTTCTCTTATTTGATTTTTAAAGTCCTTCTTAAGGTCCTCTATGGCCTGCAACCCACTCATGTTTTCCCCTAGGGCTTTTGGAGCAGGACTTCTGACCTCACAGTCCTCTTCCCCTATGCTTCGGCCCTCTTTGCCCCCAAAGTAGGAGTCTAGGTTTGCATTTTTCTATTTAATTTGTTTCCTTTGCCTTGGCATGTTGCCACTTAATTACTTGAGTTTTGGGCTTGTTGCCACAGTATGTCTTTGCTGCCACATAGGGGAATTTTCGTCCCGAACGTGTGGGGGGGCAACTTCTGTTTCTGGCAGACTGGAAACCCACCCACAACCTCCCCCCAAATCACAATCCAGATCCAGGGAGGTTAACGCAAGAGCGATTACCCCCCCCAAGACTGATCACTGGATCTCCCTACAATTCACAGGCCAGGAGCTGGAGCTGCCTCTGAAAAACTACAAAATGGCGTGTCTCCTCAGCAGCTTCTAGCCCCCACAGGAGGAAAGCAATGCGTTCCCCAAATAATGGTCCCAAAGTCCATAAGGCACTAACCTCTCACTTTGTCCTAGGCATGTCTATGTTGATAATTCTGGAGTCACCATGGCTGCTGGTGTTCTGGGGTCCCTCCAGCCGGCTGCTGGCCCTGCCGCCCTGGGGCTAAAACTGCGACTCAGGCAGACCTGTGCTCTGCTCCCCGCACTCTGCACACTGTGCTGCCGGCTCCCAGAGCGCTGCGCTGGTCCTTCCTGCAGGGCTGCTGGGCTGTCCTCAGCGGGAGGTTAGCTTCTCTGTGTCCTTCTGTGGGTGCTGGGGCTCCAGAAGTTGTTCAGAGTCCCCTTTTACATAGTTTGGAGGTAATCTGGGGGCAGTGTGGTTTGGGCATGCTGTTTCTACTCTGCCATCTTGCCTCCACCCACCCTCCTAAGAATCTTTAGACCTTATGGTTCTTCTAAGTTCCAGAAACCAGCATTTCAAACTACCTACCAGACAGCTTTACTTGGATGTCCCACTGATACACTAATTCAATCTAATCAAACAACATTTATTAAGCATTATGTCCAGTTAGGATGCTGTTGTAATTTGAGTTAAGATTAGGACCTGAGTTAGGGTAGAAACCATGAAAGTGGATGGAAGATGAATGCAAGAAGATATGGCGTGGAAGTAGAACGAATGAGGCTTAGCAACTGCTATGGGGAGGTGGTGGTAAGGGACATTAGAAAGTCAAAAATGCCTCCAGGGTTGACTTGGTGACTGGAAATATTGCAGTGCTCTTAACAGAAAATAAGCAAATCTGGAATAAGTAGAGAATTGATGGGGAAGATGACTCCTTTTATACACAGTTTGAGACACCAGCAAAGGAGGCTGAAGAGGAATCATTTGACAGGTAGAAGGGAAAATCGACAGTAGTGTTATGAAAAATCAGACAAAAGAGACTGTTCAGGAGTAAGGGTTGCATAGGGATCAAGAAGGAGGTCTTAGAAAGGCCAACAGATTTTACAATTTAGAGATCATGATTAACCTTTGAGAGAGCAATTTCAGTTGAGAGCTGAGGGTGGCAGCTGATTTCAAGTGGTTGAGAAATGACTGAAAGGGATAAAAAAGAGGAAATAAGTTATGAGGCTTTTTCTAGGAGTTTAGCTGTCAAAGGAAAGATATGAATAGGATGAGTAGGATAATTTCACGGGATGGTAATTGAAGGAGGGGAATTTTACTCATTTGTACATGGCCAGGAAGGGACAGAGGGAGAACGTAAAGATTATGAAATGTAGAGGATGGCTGAAGGGACATACTCTCTGAAGAGCTGGAAAGGGATGTCATCAAGGAGTTGGCCTTCGAGAGGAGATGGGATAACCTTTTTGTCAGGGATTAGAGAAATGGGGAACAAATGGAGGATGACCTCAAGGCATTTTCAGGCTTAAAAATGGGCAAAAGAGTTTACAATGAATCAAATGAACAACTATAATTATGTCTGCATATATATATATATATATGTATATGTTGCATTCCCTCTATTATACTACAAGTTCTAGGAAAACAGGAATCCTATATCATTCATCTATATTCTCAAGTGCCTAGCATACTACTTGCCACTTAGCAGATATTAAATATGTTTATTGAGTTGAACACTTCTGAATGACCTTCAAGAATTTGCCTTAATTGGATAGGGATGTGATGAAATTTTGAAGCAAAATTGAAGAAATTAAGCCATTTAAAAATCTTTGAAAATCTAATAAGTATTTTTGATGTATAAATAATATCTAATAATTTAGAAGGAAAATGTCAGTAATATTAAAATTTTCTCATGGAAAACTATTGATGTCAAAGAATCCCAGTGTGCTACTCAGTATGCTTTGGATCCTTCTATAGATCACTTGATGTCATGTGATATTAATGCATGCAGATAGTCATCACTATTGGCACATGACTACCCAACTCCTTCTCTTGTGATATAACACTAACCCATTAGCTCCAACAGCTTGATTGCCCTTAAAGTTACACACAATCAGTTCTTTGGAGACTGTGGTACGACCAGACTTGGTATATACTCAACATCACTGAAAGAATGTTGAAATTTAACATGTGGGTCTTTGTTTTAGAGAAAAGCTTAAGGTAATAAAAAGTATGATGTTATTTCCCTGAAGCAATCCAACCTATTTTTCCCTCCTCACTGGCAATGGAGGGGTTGAATTACAACAGCCTCTAAGGCCCCTTCCAGTTTTGGTCTTTGATTCTATGAAACCATAATTCAAGGCATTTGAAAACACTGGCCTAAAAAAAAAAAAAAAAAAAAAAAAGAAGGAAGTCCCTCCAGAATCTGGCCTCTAGTTACTGTTCTATTTATGTTCTACTACTTGTTTTCATGCCCCCATGATCTAGTCAGATTAAGCAACATCATGTTATCTGAATGTGTTCCTTACTGTCTTGCCTCTTTACCTTGGCTCATGATATTCCCTCCATCCTACCCATCTTCAACTAACTAAAATTTAATAATCCTACTATGTTTTGTCGTTGTTGTTGTTTTGTTTTGGGGTTGTTTTTTTTTTTTTTTTTTTTTGCTTTTTGGAGGGCAATGGGGGTTAAGTAACTTGCCCAAGGTCACACGGCTAGGTTTTTGTTTGTGTGGGTTAAGTGTCTGAGGCCAGATCTGAACTCAGGTCCTTCTGACTCCAGGTCCGACACTCTACTCACTGCGCCACCTAGCTGCTCCTATGTTTTTCAAATGAGATAAGATTTGTAAAGCATTTATCACAGTGCCTGGCACATAGGAGGTCCTTTATATATGCTTATTCTTTTCCCTGCTTCCTGCTTCCTCCTTCCTTTTCTCCACGAAGCCTTCCCTGATTGTTTCTCACTTAGGGACAAGGGTAATCTGTCTTTCTTTTGAACTCCCATAACCCTTAGTTTCTATTATAGATTTCACTGATCATATTCTACTTTGCATTATGATTATGGATGTACATGTCTTATCTACCTTTTAAGGCTAGGCCATGTCTCATTCATCCTTGTATTCCTTCACAATATCATGCCTGTATTAAATACTCAATAAATATTTGTTGAATAGATAATTGAATGCATAAATTCAAGTTAATAATTTAAATAAGATCAAGGGATAAGCTTGCAAATATTTAGAACAAACAATTTTCTATCAGGACCATCCAACATTTTAGGAATTCCCATTTGCATATAAATACTTTATATGCTCACCACAAACAACCATAGTGTGCATTTGTTTGACTAAATGACCTCTAAGTTCTGTTCCTACTCTAAGATCATATGATTCTTATCGATTAATTAAATCAGCGACCTAAAAAACCTTTATTAAACAACAGTTTGTTCATTTTAACAATTTAATTAGTCATTAAATGATTACTTTTCATGTAATGCTACTTGAAAATCATAACTTTTTAAAAAATTCCATATCAAACTGAATTTTACCCTAATGAATCAAATTTAATGAGGTTTTACTGTATAGAAATTAAAGGATGTTTTGAGCTAAGTAAAATTGATTTTTGATGAAATTGGCAATGAAAAAGATGATTAGGGAAATAAAAGACACATTTCCATAATTTGACGTGCCAGAGCAGTAAGCCTCCAATAGAAAAGGGCTTGCATTTTATATGCCTTGATCCAAGGTGTGGATCTTGATTGGAAGATATCAAAGCTTTGCTTTATCATGAGACTACAGGGCCAAGTGCTAATTGGGGGAGAATTGGACTTACTGAGAGCAAGAAGGAAAAAGCTGTGTATGGTGACTTCAACAGCAATTTTAACAGGTAGAACTGGAGCTGAATGGACACAGACCTGGGGTGTAGAAGATAGACCAAGGGAACTGAGACTGAAGAGGAATCTGGCCAAGAGATAGGATGGAGAACATCTTCATCTATGTTTTCTAACTCCACCAATACTATTGATATTTCCCCCTTGTGGCATCATGAATTTGTTTATGGGGAAGAGATAACCATTCTGGAAAGGGAGAAGGAAGCTAGATGTTATTTTGCTACTTAACACATAGGTAAGGCTTATTTGTACATTTATATACTTGCATTTATGCTATCTAGGTAGAGATCTGGCCTTGGAATCAGGAAAACCTGAGTTCAAATGCTACTTCCCCATTGCCAGCGATGGGTACCATATGTGTCATCTATAAGCAATGACTCATAGGGGTAAAGGCTACTTCAAGAAAGCCATCTACCTGTCCATGAGAGAGAGACAGAACCAGATAGTTTAGTTGATGGATTGCTGAACTTGGAGTCAGGAAGACTTGAGTTTTAATTCTGCCTCAAACACTAGCTGTGCAGCCCTGAGCAGGTCACAACTTTCCTCAGCCTCAATTTCTCATCTATAAAATGAGTATAACAAATGACACCTACCTAGTAGGGTTATAAGGAATTAAATGAGATAAGATATGCAAAGAACATTTTCAATTTTCATTTGTCATAAAGTTTAATATAGTTTTCTCATCTAAAATGAGGTAACTTCTAAGGCTCCTTTCAGCTCTAAATTCTATGCATTTATTAACTAGCAAGGATGAATATGAATAGTAAAAAACCAACAGAGAGAGTGAAACTACTTCTTTATCAAAAAGTCTGGGTTCTAGCTGAAATCAGTTTTGATACTGAACATCAATAATTTCACAGAAATTTGATTTCCACTCAGCTGTGTCATGTGTCAGAAGGATTTCTTATTGCGCAGACTGTATGCAGAATTGTACTAGGAACTACATATAATGATTAACCCACACTGCCAAATTATTAGTTCCTAAGCATTAAGAATGAAATATCTAGGCATATGCCCTCACAGCAGCATCAGTGGCTTTAGGATGGTGACAGAGAGTGTGAGCCTCGTGACCCTTGTATCCCCTACACCCCAGTGCTGTGGGCCTCCTGATGCTACCCCTACTCCAACCATGGCTGGCATGATGGTGAAGTATTTCCTGGAGCAGAGTGTGCTCTGGAGCTCCTGGGACCAAAGGTTGTACTCCAGCTCCTACAGCAAGCACATGCTGACAGAGGACATTGTGCACTGGTAGGTGCTGTCCAGGCAGCTTCTAACACAGACCAACAGGATGTCCTGCTGGCCAGAGCGCTTCTTTCCTGCTAATGTAGAGCAGTTGGTGTACATACTCTAGGACTCTGTGGTGTACCCTCCAGACCAGACCATGACCACTTTCACCTGGAACATCACCCATGCCCTAGTGATGGTGGTGGAGGAAAGAGATGTTTACTGTGTGAAGCCTGAAAACAGCAGCAAGATTGAAATCTGACAGCAGGCCTGGGTCTCCTGCAGTTGGTTTGGGGATTTCTAGAGCTATATAGGAATGTAGCCTAGCTAAATTCAAAAGGAATGTGACCAAGATCATCAGTGGTTTGATTACATCTTGGCCAAGCTGCAAGATGATGCTCCTTCTAAGACATTTGTTGAAACAGTGTAATAGTAATGAAATTTGAAGATCCCTTTGTATTGGTAAGCTAACAGGTACTTAGCACTTCAAATTAATTATACCAAGCCTCTGTTAAGGTATAAGCTCCTGTTGCAGATATAACAGGAAGGGGCTGAACAGGGAGAAGCTAATACCATATATAAGGAAAAGACCCAGCTGGGAGAGTCAGAACTTCTTGGGGCAAGCATCATGAAGGCAGAGCAGCTACTGCTGGGGAGAGAGAGAGAGAGAAAGAGACAGAGAGAAAGAGAGGGGAGGAGAATTTCTCTCAGTGAGCATCTGGAGGCTGGGCTGCTACTGCTGGACTAGAACTTTGAGGAGAAAGTGACTTTGATTTTGAGAACCAAGCTTATGGTGGTGGAGATTCTTCTGAGAACCAGCTGGAGCCACCAAAGACTTCTGAGGGCTAGCTAGAGCTGCCAAAGGAAGCATGACTGTGGTGTTGGTACTTTGTCTGTGGCTTTGCTAACCTTTGTCTTCCCAGGAACAGAAATTGTGAAGGATTTGAGGTGAACTGGATATGGTGAGCATCAATATGGAACAGGAACTGCACAGAGAGCTAGACAAGGAACTGGGAGCTGCCTGCCTTTGAACCCAGGTGACAGTTTGGTGGATTCAGGTACGAGCTGGGACCATGGAAGGAACCATGGAAGCTGAGAGCCTGCCTCAAGACAAGATGAAAAGACCTTTCCTTGGGCATTTAATGCTGACTAATGAAATTGTAACTTACTTGTGACCTAGGGGTGGATGGCCTTTGTACTTTCCACCACCCCTTAAGAGGGTACTAAGTAGTGACTGATGATATTATAACTTAATTGCACTCCATAGGTAAAGGACTTTGACTTTTGTATGTGATTGAATTAAGGACTTTGTGATTGACTAAATGAATATACTTTGCTTAAAACTATGTGACCACTTTAGTGAAAACTATGTGGCCACTTTAGTGATAAATTGTGAAGTTATAACATTCTGAATGCTGTATTTTGATTTTCTATGAATGTTTTGCTCTGATTTGTTACTGAATAAATAGAGATTTCGCTATGCTGTGTAATCAAAACCTTGAAAGCTATTCACAGCAGCAGTCCTCTGGAAAGCTGTTTGTGCTTGGCTTTACAAACGCCTAAGGAAGTAACTGAAAAGGTGAAGGAAACTTCTCTGGCAGCTACCGAGAAGGCCAAGGACCTGGACAGCAAGGCAACCACCAAGCAGCAGCAACAGTGTGTTTAAATGTGTTTAAAAGAGTCACCCCACTGCTTCCACTGCAACAAAAAAACCCGGATCCCCTCCCAGATCACCAGTCCCTGAGGCTGAGAGCCTCTTGGTTAGACCTGGTCTTGGGCCCACAGCCCCAGCTCTGAGAAGACCATCAGCACAATGCAAACCCACAGACAATCTAGTTCTTGTCCCATTATCCATCCAGTATACCAGATGAAATTTATCATTAAAAATCAATTTCCTATCCTGAAAAAAATCGGAATGTAATATCTCGTTGTATCCTAAGATTAATGACTCCTATATAATTCTTTGAGTGTCTCAAATGTAATATTAGAGAAGATGAAGCCAAAGTATCACAAAATTATTATAGTGCTTTACACACAGTAAGTGCTTAATAAATGCTTTTTCATTCATTTTGTCATTCACTTGTCAACTTACCTAGAATCATCTCCACAGTCTTTGCCAACCTTAGTGGTATCTACTTTAAAGCTAGATTATTTATGGGGAACCACTTATAAAGGGACAAGGGGAGTAGAGCTACGTGCCACATTTTTAAATCAAAACTGGGAAAGTATTTAGTATAATTGACTTCTACCCTTTTTTTAAAGAAGCCCAAGACTTTGGTTAAAATTCTTTGAAGCATCCTTTCTAATATTTATTTCTTAAATCAAATATTGTTCTTAATGAGGACATCCCACAGAGAGCATCGAAATAGACCAGCTTTGTTCTGTAATGCCATCTTATTAGTACATTTCTCAGTATTGCTCCTCAGTAATTGGTTTTCCTCTTCAAATTGCAATTATTTGAGCCCTAAGAACTCTTGGTAATTTATCATAATGGGAGAGAGGGAGGGTATCATCCATAGATTCTGCTCCAATCTTGCAGCATTCAGAAGAGCATGTAATACTCCCTACCATGTTCCTTTTAACTAATGTTAACAAGTGTAAAAATGGATTGATGACTTTAATGTTTTGCTATCTCTGACTCTCCTTTCACTGTCACTCCCTCCAACTCCCATACAAGTATTTACCAAGTCCTGTAGATTGTCCTTTTAAAATATTCTTCATTTTCATTCCAGTTGCCACCACTAGAGTTCATGCCTGGATTGCTAAAATACTTGCCCAAACAGAATCTGTGCCTTCAGTCTCTCCCCATTCCAATCCATTTTAAGCATAGCTGACAAATTAATCTTTCTACCTTGAAGGTCTTGTCACTTCATTTCCCTGCTCAAAAACCATCATTGGCTCCCTTTTACCAGCCAAATAAAATATGAACTTCTTATATTAGCTTGATATATGGCCTCCTATAATCTATGTCCAACCTGATTTTCTGGTTTTATTTTATAATTCTTTTTTATACTTTACACCAGTGACATCAAATTCAAATAGAAATGGGGGCCACTAACCATATATAACGATTCCTGGGGGGGTACATATTGACTTAGAAAACCATATATTAATATTATTGACATTTTATTGTATTTTTTATTTATCTTTTAAAATATTTTCCAATTATATTTTATCTGGTTTGGGCAGCAATTGGTACAGTTGTAAGCTGTGTGCTTACTGGTCTATGTTTAATATCTCTGCTATACACTACAGTCAGTTACTCAGTCAATAAGTATTTATTGAGTGCTTATTTTGTACCAGGCACTTTTGTTGATATCTGGAACACAAAGAAAGCCTGCATACTCCAGAATGTCCCTGCTTTTAAGGAGCATACATTTTAATGAGAGAAACAACATATAAATAGCTACGTACATATGAGATCTGCATACAGAGTAGATGAAGGTGATCTGAAAGAAAGAGACCAACTGGACCATGGGCCATTCTCCAAATTTATCTTCCCTGCTCCTTTTCCACATCTTTCTTTTCCTGTCCTAATTTGCCTTTGCTCAGACTGTCTACTAACCTTTGTTACTGTTCAGTCATTTCAATCATCTCCAACTCTTCATGACCTCATTTGACAAAATTCTTGACAAAGATATTGGAGTGTTTTATTTAGGAAACTGAGGCAAACAGAATTAAATGATTTGCCCGGGGTCACAGCTAGTTTCTGAGGCCAGATTCCGGACTCATCCTGACTCCAGACTCTAGGCCTGGTGTTCTATCCACTGTACTACCCAGCTGGCCCATCTACTGTCCCTAGAATATCCCCAATCTTTGCCTGTTGAATAACTTCTCACCTTTCAATGCTTTTCTCAGGCACCATTTTCCTCCTATGAAGTCTTTCTTTAAATCCCAGTCAAAAGTGACCTCTCTTTGAACTTTCATATCACTTTGGCATCTTCTATTTCTTATAAGTAACTATAGTTATAGCTCTTTCAGGGCAGGTGCTATTTCATTTTTGTTTTTGTGTTCCCAGTACCTAGCACTGAACATGGTTTTTTTTGTTGTTTGTCATTCATTCTCAAAGAGGACTAATGACATCAGGAAGATAATGTCTTGACTTACAAATGAGCAGAATTATACAAATTCACCAGCCCCACTTTTAGCAAGACATAGGTCAGAATGACGGTCCAGGATGCAGTAGGAGACCTTGGCCTTCTTAAGCTAAGGTATTTCCCCGGTCTCAGTTTTTCTGAGGCAACACCCATTCAGTGGTTAAAATCTAGGTAAGAACTGAGGTAAAAGATGGCCTACTTCAATAAAGAATCATTTAGGGAAGGGAAGACCCTCAGAATTTCTGACCAGAATAGAAACAATTTCTATTTACACTTACTCTGAGTCATCAAAACCAAAACAATGAGCAAGTGAGGTTTGGACCTGTTATTGTCCAATTAGTGAGAGCCAGAATGATTTGGGTTTAAAGTCATAGTCAAGCAGCAACATTTGAATCCCAAAGAGCTTTATCAAAGACTGGTTTTTCAGAGCTATATTTCAAGAAATCATAGATGAAAACTGATGAGACAAAAGAGTTAATAGTCCTAGTTTTAAAAAAACTCAACAATAAAGATTGAATAAATAAGCAAGAAAGAAAAAATCTAGCCTCCAAATCTCAAGATACTCTGTGAAGTATAAGCAATCAAAATTTATATTCCTTTGGACAGAGTACTCACAAATAAGGGTATGATTCCTCATGTAGACAGAGGAAGAGGGGGAACAGGGAGATAAGAAGGAGAAAGAGGAAGAAGAAGAGGAAGAGGTGGAAGAGGATGAAATAGCAGCATTACCCTACTGGAACTGGCCTGTTGGATCCCCCAGGGGGGCAACTACTACCACGCACAGAATATGGCCTATAGTTGGCCCTTAAAAATGCCTGTAGAGTTGAAGTGATTCCTCCCTATAAGCTTCTTGAAGTAAAGCCTATGTAATTTTTCATCTTTGTATTTTCCCAGAGTTTAGTTCAATGCCTTTCACAATGGGTGATGATTTGGTTTCTGAACTAACATCCTTTTATTTAGCCTGCCCTCTGGTGGACAATGAGATGAACAGTGAAACGTCTAAAAGACAATTAACATAGGAAGAACAAAGGAAATAGACAAACCAACAACTGAATCTTATCTGCCTTGTTCTTGATTGGTCCAGAAAAACAAAGTATTAGTTATGTTTCACATTTTTCAAACCCTCCAAAAGATGTAATGAAACTACCTTTAAAAAGAATGAACGTGGATTTATTGTTGCTTCAAAGAACCAGCCTACATAGATATCATTTAGCTTTTGGTTCCTCCTGATAATTTATCCTTTCAATTATCTCACCTGTGTCTCAAGTTTTCAAACTCTTCTTATCCTTTCAATACTCTTGTAAAATTAGACATGATTTTACTTTGCTCTTACTTCATACAAACACACCCAATTTCTTTCTATTCTTAAAAAATAACTTCACTTGACCATACTAACTCCTAAAGTTATTATTCTACTTTACTTCTCCCTTTCACAGCTAAACTCCTAGAAATAAAATGAAGCTATACTTTTTCCTCCCACTTGTTTCACATTCAACTGAAATTTCTCTCTGTTACCAATGATCCCTTACTTGACAGATCAATTGTCTTCCCTCAATTTTTAATATTCTGGACTCACTATAGCATCTGACAGTGTTTAACATTCTCTTCCTTTGTATACTCTTGCTTCCTTAGCATTCTTTTTTGTTTGTTTGTGGCACTGTATTCTATATCTCCTACTTTTCTGGCCATCCCTCAGTTTTCCACTATCTGTTTCTGTGTATACCCCATCCTACTCCCTCTCTTCTTCTTTCTTCACATAATGTTGGTGATCCATCAGCTCCCATCGATTTAACTATCAATTTGTATGAATTACTGAGCTATCTCCATCCCTACTTACTATCTTAAATTCCAATCCTACATTACCAATTATTTGCTGAACATTTCTTATTCAATGTCCCAAAGGCATCTGTAACTCAGCATATCCCAAGGACAACTCAGAAGTAAAACTCAAGGCCTCAAATGTTTATATAGCAATGTCCAGCATCTTAGCAATAAGTTCAAGGAATTTTAATGCTCCTAATGCAAGAAGACAATTTTGACCTTTTATTTATCACTGAAACTTGGTAAAATGAAACTCATGACTAGAATGCAACTCCAGATTGATGTGCTATATTAAAAGGAAACAGTTTAGAATGAAGTATAGCGTCTCCACATCTCAAACCACAAAGTAGTTATCATCAAAATTATTTGATATGGTAAAAAAAAAAAAACAAACAGAAACGTGGATCAGTTAAACAAATTCAGAACTAGTCAAATAGATGGACTCAAAAACTGATTGCTAATGATTTCATGTCAACTTGGCAAGGGATTTCCACTAATGTGCCCTAGAGATCTTTGCTTGACCCTGTACTAATTTACTTTTTTTTTTAAACAATAACTCAGAGAAAAACAATAGATGACATACTCATCAATTTCACAGATGAAACAAACTTCAAGTAGCCATTGTTTGACCAAGTCAGTATTCAAAAAGAGCTTTACAAGATAGAACACTGGTTTGAATCTCATCATGTAAAATTCAATAGAGATAGATGTAAAGTCTTGTGCTTGGGTTCAAATAATCAAATCCAGGAGTGTCGAATGGGAGAGGCATGGACTGACAGCAATTGGTTAGGCTATGTAGGGTTAGAGGATTACAAGCTCAGTAAATATTTTTCATTTGTATATTTGGCATTTATTTCTCTGTGTCCGTGTTGCTTTTGGAAGACTGGGATTATTTTAGGAGTACAGTGTCTGGCACAGAACAGGACATTCCTTAATGCTTGCTCAATGAATCGATAAATTTGTGGATAGGAACTTCTCAAAGAGGTCCTCAAAGAGGAAACCAACTGGTAATTCTTTTTTTCTCCTTCATATACTACCCTTTTCCTATGATCCCTTTTCCTTTCATCATAAACCTGAAGTGATTACACTCTGGGTCTGAAAGAACTAGGTTATTATAATGGAGAATTTGGAGAATTTGAAAACGCAATCCAGAGGCTCATGATGCAATCTAATGCATTAACATAAGGACCCCAGTGTGTAGATACATTAAACTATGAGAACATTTTATGCCAAGTTTTAGTCTTTAGGATGTGTTCTTGCTAAATGCCATGATGGTAATTTAGTTGAAAATTTCATTCAATAAACATTTACTAAGTATCTATGATGTATAAGACATTTTTCTAGGTGCTGTAGATATAGCAACAAAACTGATAATCCTTTCATTAAGGAGCTTGCATGCTAGGGGAAGTCTCTCTGAGATAAAAGTATGGACTAGGAAATAGGAAGACATTTATTTATATGTCAGGCCCAACTTGCGGTTTTAATCACATCATTATTTCAACTACATTCTTACATACAATGCCTTCATTTGGGACAGCACAAAGCTTTGGAAGTAGAATGAGCTTTTTATATCTATTATTAATCCATCAACAACATTAATGTAAATCTCTTAAACATTCAATTATATTTGTAGTCTTATCAGTTTTTATGTGATTTTTCCTAATCTTTGATAATCATCACAGATTGCATTTTCCCAAAATGCTGATGCAATTTTAAAAATTACATAAAATGTTAATGAATTTGATGATACCAAACATTTACTTCATTGTTTTATTATTAATATCCCTGAATGATATTTTCACATCTGTTTTCACTTTCACAAGAGTATCATTTCGGTATAAAATATATTAAAAATGAGACAAGGAGGACTGTATGGGTGATAAAGATATGTTTTCTTCCTTATGACTGCACTGAGCATCCTGGTTAAAATCAAACTTTTTGTGGCACATATCCAAATGAGTGATTCTTATCAGGAGAATATGATATGGAGTGAATTCTCTTTATGCTTATTTCTTCCTTGGTTATCTCCTTGGTTTTGAATCTAGGTCTTTGTTATCAGATTTTTTTTAATGTTTGGCCAGCCTTCAACATCTTTGTTGTAATAAGTTAAACCTCTTAGGGATTTGCCTTTTGATAACCTATTCATGCCTCCATGTCAAAGACTTAGATCCTTTGTGGTCAATGTCCTTCCTTTCCATTGCTGAAGTCTGGGTGGGAGGTACCCCAGACTGGTCCCTGGTCTATAAGGCTTATATTGCAACATGAATACTCCCAGCACTGTGATTTCTTTAGTGCAGGAAGCCTGGGTCATAGAAATTCCTTCCACAGTCAGTTTACTGTTAGTCCTCAAGTGCTTGTTAAGTACTTCCTAAGGGTCAAGCTCTGTACTGAGTACTAGATTCCATACTTTAAAGCAGATAATACTGTCTGACTTAGTAGATAGATGCTATGAAATTGCTTGAGTCCTATAAGGTTAAATGAGATGCCCAGTGTCATACATGTCAAAGAGAATTTTAACCAGTCCACTTCCTAGATGCCAAGTCCAGCACTATTTCTGCTAAGTTAATCACTGCCTCTAACAGCCATAACAAACATAAAAAATGATAATTGAAAGAAGCTGAAGCTAAATGGAGATTGAATTACAAATTTTCATCATTTAACTAAAGGTAGTGAGAAAGTCTCATTTACAAGAACAGAGTCAGTAAACATTTATTGAACACCTATTATGCACCAGGCACTGTGTTGAACACTGGGCATCCAAAGAAAGTCAAAAACCAATCTCTGCTCTCAAGAAGCTTAGAATCTAAGAAGGGAGGAAGACAAGAAGATAACAAGAAGATGAAATGGTACAGGTGGGATGATATCAGGTGCAAGGACTTACTTAAGTCCTGCAAACAGGGTGAGAAATAATTTGAAGAGGTAGGAATTATAAAGTTTAATTCCTCTTATGAAATTATGAGTTTCTGGAGATCATGAAATTCAGAAGATCAGCCGGGTGAAAGTTGAGATGAATTTTCCAGGTACCCTCCTTTAATGATGGAAATTCAAGGAGGAACTCTCCAATGTCCAACCTTCATCCTTTCTAGTTAGAAGGAATGAGCTTCCATAATGAGCATTAGCAAACAGAATACCATATAGAAAGTTGCAGCTTATATACCAGCATCCACTGCATAGGATGAAGTATTAAAAATGTATATGATAAAATCAACATATATGTTGAGACTTGATGAATTGAATGTAAATATGGGCACAAACTATATTGGAAAATATAGTTTAGAATGAAGGAAAAAGAAGGTAGACTTTTAAATACTTAGAAGTATTGTGAGTATACATCGTTAATATTTTCTTGAAGAAAATATAAAAGTCTTTGATATAATACCTAGTGATATCAGATAAAATCAAAATTGTTTATGTATTTATAGGAATACTATGTTATTGATTTGGGAGGAATTTTGCACTCATTTGTCTGTATTCTGTCAGTTCAGATTAATTTGATCCTAGTAAATACCAAATTTGAAAAAAAATGATAAAAGTGAGAAGATGCTATGTGTGATTATAGTAGTTACAATCTGAACTATTTAAATAAAATTCTAATTCCGAAAATGGGTATGGATAAAAAGTAAAGATACTGGCACTTATTATCTCCATTTCCTAGACAAACTGGATGAGTGCAAAACCAGGTGGTAGAAGGATCAAAAACAAACTAAAAGATAATTTTCAAAGTCACAGAATTAGAGATTTGAGAGATGGGAGGCCATTTAGATCAAACTATACAAAAAAGGAGTCCCTGCTATAATGCATTTGACAAGTCATTGTCCAGCCACTGCTTGAAGGCCTCTGAGAAGGGGGAAATCCATTAACTTCTAAAGTAGCCCATTC
Source organism: Gymnobelideus leadbeateri (assembly GCA_011680675.1). Lineage (NCBI taxonomy): Eukaryota > Metazoa > Chordata > Mammalia > Diprotodontia > Petauridae > Gymnobelideus > Gymnobelideus leadbeateri. Next base: position 69,264 of record WOXC01004456.1, on the reverse strand, counting down.
TACTTTTGGATAGTTTTAGTTATTAGCAGTTTGTTTTTGAAGATGGTAGAGGAAGGCAGGAACTCATTTGAGTTCTCACAAATTTCCCTCCAAACAACTTTAAAATAACACCTTACAATGAATTCTGTAGTGGCAGAACCAACAAAAGGATGGTATGAAACAACTTTCCAGTTCAGGAAATCTTAAAAGGTCAATAGGAAAGGTCTATCTCATAGACCTGTTCAGCTCAGGCATTTGGGCAAGCCAGAAGCAGACTGTACCCCAGCAAGCATGCAGTGAGACCCAAGGCACCTCAAACCCCAACACAAAGCAACAGGAGGTTCTACATCAGCTAGCCAGTGCGGGTCTTGGGGACAACTGAATCAATGGCAGCAATTCCTGGATCTCAAATCCATAGATGGTAAGGGAGCCAGACAACTGGCCAGAAGGGGAGTATAAGAGACCCTTTGATGGCACTTGGTATAGGGGATCTGGGTCACAGACTGGGGTCACAATCCCAGGGGGAAAAGGAGCACTAGCACATTACAGCATGTGGCTTCATGGGATCAAGAATCCTGGAGAGAGGGGGGCAGAATAGACTGCTTGTGGACACTCACAGACCAGAGCACAGGCTAGGAGAGCAGTGACCACACCTTTCCTTAGATCACACTACTTTAGAAGAACTGAAAACTTACAGCTCCCCAGAACTAGCTCTAGAAAAAAGTGGCACATAAAACCTGAAGCTCAGGATTATTCCTCCTCTACCCTTAGATGAGCAGAACCCATTTTGACATAAAGTTCAAAGTTAAGAAATAGACTGGGAAAACAAGCAAACAACAACAACAACAATGACAAACAACTTGACCACAGAAAACTATTGTAGTCACAGGGAAGGTCAAAATAGAAACTCAGAAGAAGATCACAATGTCAAAACTAATATTTGTGAATCCTCAATATATATATATGTGTGTATACACACATATATACATATATGAAAGAATTCATGGAATAGCTAAAATATTTTTAAAATAAAATAGGAGAATTAGTAGAAAAACTGAGGAAAGAAATTAGGGTGATGCAATAGAATCATGGAAACAGAGTCAATAGCTTGGTAAAGGAAGCATAAAAAAATGGGAAAAGATATTTGAAAATTCACTGAAGAAAACTACTCCTTAAAAAGTAGAATTGGCCAAGTGGAAAAGGAGGTACAAACTCACTGAAGAAAATCATTCCTTAAAAATTAGAATTGGGAAAATGGAAGCTAATGACTTCATGAGACATTAGGAAAATAAGAAATAAAATTAAAAGAATAAAGAAACATAATAGAATATGAAATATTTCATTGGAAAAAACAACTAACTTGAGAAATAGATCGGCCGAGCCCAGTCGAGCCGAGCCCAGGTTCGCGTGAGCCGAGGCCCCAGGGCGGCAGGGCCAGCAGCCTGCTGGAGAGACCCCAGAACACCAGCAGTTGTGGAGACTCCAGATTTATCAACATAGACAAGCCTAGGACAAAATAAGAGGTTAGTGTCCTATGGACTTTGGGACCAGTATTTGGGAAATGCGTCGGCTTCCTCCCCTGGGGGCTAGAAGCCGCTGAGGAGACACCCCATTTTGTAGTTTTCAGAGGCAGCTCCAGCTCCTGGCCTGCAAATTGTAGGGAGATCCAGCTATCAGTCTTGGGGGATAATTGTTCTTGCTTTAACCTCCCTGGATCTGGATTGTGATCTAGGGTGGAAGTTGTGGGTGGGTTTACAGCTTGCCAGAAACAGAAGTTGCCCCCCACACGTTCGGGACAAAAATTCCTCTATCTGGCAGCAAAGCCATAGTGTGGCAACAAGCCCAAAAGTCAAGTAATTAAGTGGCAACATGCCAAGGCAAAGGAAACAGAAAAATGCAACCTAGACTCCTATTTTGGGGGCATAGAGCGGGAAAAGGACTGTGAGGTCAGAAGTCCTGCTCCAAAAGCCCCAGGGGAAAACATGAGAGGGTTGCAGGCCATAGAGGACCTTAAGAAGGACTTTAAAATCAAATAAGAGAAGTGGAGGAAAAATTGGGAAGAGAAATGAGAAGGATGCAGGAAAAGTATGAAATGAGGGTCAACAGCCTGATTGAGGAAAACAACACCTTAAAAAATAGACTAACTCAAATGACAAAGGAGGCCCAAAAGGGCAATGAGGAGAAGAATGCCTTAAAAAGTCGAATTTGCCAGATGGAAAAAGAATCTCAAAAGTTCACTGAGGAGATTCATTCCCTCAGAGTAAGACTGGAGCAAATAGAAGCTAATGACTTTATGAGAAATCAAGATGCTGTTAAGCAGATCCAAACAAATGAAAGATTAGAAGGCAATGTGAAATATCTCATAGGAAAAACCACTGACCTGGAAAATAGATCCAGGAGAGACAATTTAAAAATTATTGGACTACCTGAAAGCCATGATCAAAGAAAGAACCTAGAAATCACCCTTCAAAAAATTCTCAAGGAAAATTGCCCTGATGTTTTAGATCCAGAGGGCAAAATAGAGGTTGAAAGAATTCACTGATCACCTCCTGAAAAAGACCCCAAAAAGAAAACTCCCAGGAATACTATAGCCAGGTTCCAGAATCCCCAGATCAAGGAGAAAATACTCCAAGCAGCCAGGAAGAAACAATTTCAATATTGTGGAAACACAATCAGACTAGCACAGGACCTGGCAGCTTCTACACTGAGGGACTGAAGGGCATGGAATATGATATTCCAGAGGGCAAAAGAGCTGGGAATGAACCCAAGGGTCACCTACCCAGCAAAACTAAGTATTTTGTTTCAGGGGAAAATATGGTCATTCAGAGGAATAGAGGACCTTCAAGCATTCTTGAGGAAAAAACCAGAATTGAATAGAAAATTTGACATCCAGACGCAAGAAGGAAGAGATGCCTGAGAAGGTAATCAGGGAAAAGAAATCAAAAGGAACTTATCAAAGTTGAACTATTTACATTCCTATATGGAAAAGTAATATCTGTGACTGGTGATATCTTTCTCACTATGAAAATAATGGAAGAAGGAGGTGTGGTCATATGAATACATATGTGAATGTGTGTGTATATGATTACAGTTATATATGGATAGAGGGCATAGGTTGAATTTGTTGGGAAGGGAGAATACTCAAGGGATGAAATTATGAGGTGAGAGAGGAAAGTGGCAAGAGGAGATGGGGAGAAACAGGGTAGGGTAAACTATCTCATGTAGAAGAAGCAAGGGGAAGTGGTTGCAAGGGAGGGGGAGAATAGGAAAGCAAAAAAGGCAAAACCACATTCTCATTGAATTTAGTTCAGGGAGAGAATGACATACATACTAAATGGGATATCTCAACCTGCAGCAGAATAGGGGGAAGGGGGATGAGAGGAGGGATGATGGATAGGAGGGCATCCTTGGGGGGAGGGGAGGCTGGAAGTAGCCACTATAGAAGAGGGACAGGATCATGTAGGGAATGGACCAGTTGGGGGGTGGGATGAGTGGGAGGAAATTATAAGCAGCCTTGTACAATATATCTACTATGATAATGTTTTGCATAGCTAGACATGTACAACATATACTGAATTACTTATCTCCCCAGAGGGAATGGGTGACAAGGGAGGAAGGAAATGGATCTGAAATTCAAGGTCTTAAGATTAAATGTTTCAAATATATATAAATACTATTATTAATACTCTTTTGCTTATAATTGGGAGATAAGATGTGCAGGCATTGGGCCACAAAGATTCACCTTCCTCTAATGGAAAACTCGAAGGGGGTATGGGAGAAGGTATGGGAGAGAGCAGATTGGAGGAAGTGATGTCTTGTGGGACTGCTATTCTGGGAGGTTGGGTAGGGGAATAACAGGGGGAAAATGATTGTAACTCAAAATCTGGCGGAAATGAATGATGTAAAACAGAAGTTAATAAAGCATTTGTTTAACAAAAAAAAGAAAATAGGAATAGATCAAGGAGAGATTATTTGAGAATTATTAGACTACCTCAAAGCCATGATTTTGAAAAGCCTAGATATCTTTTAAAATTATTGAGGAAAACCACCCTGGTATCTTAGAATCAGAGGACAAAATATAAATTGAAGGAATTTACCAATCTGCCTGGAAGAGATTCCAAAATGAAAACTCCAAGGTATATTATAGCCAAATTCCAGAGCTCCCAGGTCAAGGAGAAAATACTTTAAGCAATTTGAAAGAAGCAATTCAAATATCATTGAGCCACAGTCATGATTACACAGGATTTAGCAACTTCTACATTAAAGGATATGAGGGCTTGGGATATGATATTCTTGAAGGCAAAGGAGTTTGGATTACAACCAAGAATCACATACCCAGCAAAACTGAGTATAATCCTTCTGGGGGGAAATGGATATTTAATGAAATAGAGAACTTTCAATCATTCCTGATGAAAAGACCAGAACCAAACAGAAAATTTAATTTTCAAATATGACATTGAAGAGAAGCATGAAACATAAAGGGAAAAGGGAAAACATGAAGTTTTCAATAATATTAAGCTGTTTATATTCCACCATGGGAAGATGGATGGAGGAAAATGCACAAGCACAACTAATTGTGAATGTGAATGAGATAAACTCACCCATAAAATGGAAGTAGGTAGCAGAGTAGATTAAAAACCAGAATCCTACAATATATTGATTACAAGAAACACATTTGAAGCAGAGAGACACACATGGAGTAAACATAAGGGGTAGAATCTATTATCCTTCAGCTTAAGTTAAAAAAAAAAAACGTGGGTAGCAATCATGATCTCAGAAAAAGTAATTTTTTCCCCTGAAATCAGGTCTAAATGACCTCATTGCAGGTTCCCCTCACTACTCATATTTCTGCTCTTTGGAGCCAAACAGAATAAATTCAATCCTTTTCCCTCAAATTCTTGAAGGTAGTTATAATACTTATTTCTCTCCCCTTTTCTTACTGTTTTCTACCCCTGGTTAAACATCCTCAGTTACTTTAGATGCTCAGTTACTTTAGGTGCTCATCAAAAAACATGATCTCAATGGACTTAGCCATCCTGGAAGTCTTCCTCTGGGCTGCTTATTAATGTCCTTCTTAAACTGTAACTCCTAGAACTCAACATAATATTTCAGATGAAGTCTGACATACATAGAATACAGTGAAACTATTACCTTCCTATTTGTGGTAGCTATTCATTTCTTATTGAAGACCAAGATGGAATTGCCAAAAAGGAATCCAAAAATAACCCCAGTTTAGTGTACAAGTTCAACTACAACAAAAAAAAGTGAAGATAGTCCTTGCCCTCAAGGAGCCTTATATTCTAATGGGTAACTAACACATATAGGGGAGTGACAGCAAGACCAGTACTCCCCTCCCCCACTTTTTCTAGTTCTGGAACCAAATCACCACTTTGATTATTGGCCAATTCAGTAAATTCCCAAATCAAAATATTCATCCATTGTCATCACTCCCCTATTTGTAATAGCTCCTCCTACTAAATGTAAATTCCTTGAAGGTAGGAAATTACTTCACATTTGTTTTTGTACCCATTACTTAGCACAATGCTTGCTCCATAGTAAGTGCTTAATAAATATCTTTTATCCATTTATTCATCCACTCAAAGAATCAAGTTTAATACTTTATGATGCAATGGAGAGAGCCCAGGAAAAGACTCTTTGGCTCTGGAGTCAGAGAACATTAGTTCAAATCTCACCTCTGATGTTTATTAGTTGTGTGACTTTGGAAAAGGTATTTATCTGCCTTTGACCTCAGTTTCTTCATTGGCTAAATGAATGGATCAAACTAGATGGCTTCTGAGGTTCCTTCTAGCTCTAGATCCAAACTGCTGTAATCTCTCCCTTGAGGTAGGATAAGAGAGAAGTTCAGAGACTAAAAGATTAGGCAGAGGGGGAAAAGATTAGGTAAAGTGGGGGAAAATTCTTATTATACAGGCTCCTCTAATCATATTTTCACTGTTGACTTCCTTCATCAATTCATTTTGCATAGATAACATTAAGATAAATTTCAGAGGAGCCAGTATCTGAACTCTAAAATAGTGGGATTAAATTATATTAGCAACCATGTAAAGAAAGCATTCTATAGCCCATTGGGTAGACAAAATAAGAAGAATGGAAGGAATTTATGCCCCATAATTGTAACTGCTCAACATCAGACTTATTTTGTATTTATTAATTTCAAATAGGTTTATCATCCAATAAAAGAAGCATATTTTAGGACACAAGTACAGCCTGAAGTGAAAGCATCCCTGTGTATAATTCATTGCATTTGTTATTACCTGATGTATTATTCATGAGGGTTATGTTAATAACCTCCATTGCTTTATTTACAGCAAATCACTGTCAATTCTTTCCATCTTTTAGGGAATCATGAATTTTTTTTTTCTCAGTAAGGATTTTTGGAAGTAATTTATTTTAATTTCCTGCCCTCTAGTGACAAAAACAATGCATATCTCCCTTTGTATTTATTAAGTTCTGCATACCTTGGACTCAGTAAATAAAATTATATAGGGGAATTTTTAGAAAGAAACAAAATACCAGAAAGTCTGATTTTTATTAATGCCCAATACCTTAGCACAACAAATAACATTTTTGAGCTTGACAAATGTTTTTCAGCCTCCAAAGTTCTCGCTTCTGCTGTATTTAGCAGAAAGGTTTTTTACCGAAGTAAATTTCAACATGTTGTTTTCATCTGATATTCAGCATAGGCATGGACCTAGATCTTTATAGTAATAAGAATACAAATATGGGAAATTCTGATGACTAAGAAACCTTTAAACTAAATAGCTGAATGGAATGATAGTGGTTAAAAATAGTAACAATAAACAGGTTTCTTATAGGTTATCACATTTTGAGCTATTTAGTTTCTACTGATAGTTAAGTGAATAATAAAACCTTGGAGCTCATGTCAGAGATAAAGATTGCTATTCATCTTTGGTTTAGTAGCCTTGCTGACATATCTGAAAGGGACTGGAGTAGGTTTTCCTTAATAACCCTTGAATCACTGATGATTATTTGCTTTCATTCAATATTTCAACATTTGCATCAGCTTCTATGATAGAATCTGCAAATTCTGTACAGGTCTCATTAGTCACCTAACCTACCCAGAAGACCCAGAGTTGCTATGAACAGAAGCAGGCACACCTTAGCAGAATATTTAGATGAAAGGGAACTCAGAAGCCAATGACTCAAACTATTTAATTTGATCAAAATCAAAACAAAACAAAAACAACAAATACCCAAAACCTTAGAAACAAGAAAACTTAGGCTTGATAACTGACTATATCAATAACAAAACCATCAGGAAATCATATGATTACCTCAATAGATGCAGAAAGAGCTTTTGACTAAAAACAACACCCTTTCCTATTAAGACACTAAAGAGCATAGCAATAAATGGTGCTTTCCTTAAAATGATAAGTAGTCTATCTAAAACCATCAGCAAGCATTATCTGTAATGGGGATAAGCCAAAAGTCTTCTCAGTAACATCAGAGGTAAAACAAGGATGCTCATAATCACCACCATTATTCAATATTGTACTAGAAATTATTCAAATGAGAGAAGAAGAAAAAAAAATTGAAGAATTAGAACAGGCAATGAAGAAACAAATCTATCATTCTTTGCAGGTGATATAATAATATACTTGGAGAATACTTGAGAACCAACTAAAAAACCAGTTAAAATAATTAACAACTTTAGTAAAGTCACTGTATATAAAATAAAACCACAGAAATTATTAGCATTTCTATATATTAATAACAAAGTCCAGCAGAAAGGGATAGAAAGAGAAATTCAATTTAAAATAACTGTAAAGAACATAAAATACTTAGTTCTAACTGCCACTATACAAGCTATATGAACACAATTACAAAAAACTTTTCACACAAAGTAAATCAGATCTAAACAATTGGATAAATATTAATCACTCATGGGAAGGCTTAGTGAATATAATAAAAATGACAATTTTACCTAAATTATTTTACTTATTCAATGCCATGCCAAGCTATCAAAAATATTTTATAGAATTAGAAAAAAGTGGGAGGGGTGGAGTCAAAGATGGCAGAGTAGAAACAGCATTTCCACATAGCTCTGGCCCCCACCACTTCCAATTTATATAAAAGGAGACTCTGAACAAACTCTGGAGCTACAGAACCTACAAAATGACACAGAGAAGCTAACTTCCCACTGAGGACAGCTGGACATCCTGGCAGGGAGTGGCTAGTACAGCAATCTGGGAGCTGAGTCTAGGACCATCTGAGTTGGAGGTTTTAGCCCCAGGGCTGGCCTGCCCAGCAGGCAGCTGGAGGGACTCCAGAACATCAGCAGCTGTGGTGTTTCCAGAATTATCAACACATAGATGCCAAGGACAAAGTGAGAGGTCAGTACAGTATGGACTTTGGGACTAGTGGGGAGAGAGTGTTGGCCTCTTTCCCTGGGGGCAAGAAGCCTCTGAGGAGCCATGGTGCAGCCACTTCCATGTTGCAGCTTCAGTTCCTGGCCTGAGGACTGTAGGTGGACCAGGCAACCAGTCTGAGGGGTAATTGCTCTTGCTTTAACCTTCTTGGATCTGGATTGCTGTCTGGGGTGGAGGTCTTGGGGTGTGTGTCCAGCTTACCAGAGTGTGTGGAGGCTTCACAGAGGTCACCCAACCCACTTCCAGAAGTTGAGAAAACCCCAACGTTTGGGACAGAAGTTCCCCTGGCTGGTGGCAAAGTCCTACTGTGGCAACAAGCCCGAAATTCAAGTAATTGAGTGGCAACATGCCTAGGCAAAGGAAACAAAATAAACAGAAAATTTCAACATTAGACTCCTATTTTGGGTGCAAAGAGGATCAAAGCATGGAACAGGAGGAGGACTGTGAGGTCAGAAATTCTGCACGAAAAGCGCCAAATGAAAATATGAATGGGTTACAGGCCATAGAGGACATTAAGAAGCAGGTAAGAGAAGTGGAGGGAAAATTGGGAAGAGAAATGAGAAAGATGCAAGAAAAGTATGAAATGAGAGTCAATACCCAGACTGAGGAAAATAACACCTTAAAAAATAGACTAACTCAAATGGCAAAAAAGGCTCAAAAAGGCAATGAGGAGAACGCCTTAAAAAGCCAAATTTGCCAGATGGAAAAAAAAAACCTCAAAAGCTCACTGAGGAGAATCATTCCTTCAGAATTAGACTGGACAAATGGAAGCTAGTGACTTTATGAGAAATCAAAATGCTGTTAAACAGATCCAAACAAATGAAAGAATAGAAGGCAATGTGAAATATCTCATGGGAAAAACCACTGACCTGGAAAATAGATCCAGGAGAGATAATTTAAAAATTATTGGACTACCTGAAAGCCATGATCAAAGAAAAAACCTAGAAATCATCCTTCAAGAAATTCTCAAGGAAAATTGCCCTGATGTTTTAGACCCAGAGGGCAAAATAGAAGTTAAAAGAATCCACTGATCACCTCCTGAAAAAGATCCCAAAAAGAAAACTCCTAGGAATATTATAGCCAGGTTCCAGAATTCCTAGATCAAGGAGAAAATATTACAAGTAGCCAGGAAGAAACAATTTCAATATTGTGTAAATATAATCAGGATAACACAGGATCTGCCAGCTTCTACACTGAGGGACTGAAGGGCCTGGAATATGATATTCCAGAGAGCAAAGGAGCTGGGGTTAAAAGCAAGAATCACCTACCCAGCAAAACTGAGTATCATGTTTCAGGAGAAAATATTTTCTTTCAGTGGAATAGAGGACTTTCAAGCATTCTTGAGAAAAAAAACAGAGTTGAATAGAAAATTTGACATTCAGACACAAGAAGCAGGAGATGCTTGAGAAGGTAAACAGGGAAAAGAAATCATAAGGACCTTATCAAAGTTGAACTATTTACATTCCTACATGGAAAAATGATAACTATAACTGATGAAACCTTTCCCAGTAAGAAAATAGTTGAAAAAGGGTATGTGGGCATATGAATACATATGTGAATGTGTGTATATATATATGTTTACAGGTATACATAGAAAGAGGGCACAGTTTGAATTTAATGGGAAGGGATGATACTTAAAAGATGAAATTAAGAGGTGAGAGATGGGGAGAGACAGAATGGGGTGAACTATCTCATATAGAAGAAGTAAGGGAAAATGGTTACAAGGGAGGGGGAAGAACAGGAAGGCAAAAAGGCTCATTGAATTTGGATCAGGGAGAGAATGACATACATACTAAATGGGATATCTCACCCTGCTGGAGAGTAGGGGAGAAAGGGGGACAATGGAAGGGAGGGCAGGCTGGGATGGGGGGAGGTTTGAAGCACCCACTTTTGAAAAGGGACAGGAACAAAGTGGGAACTGGACCAGGTGGGGGGTGAGATAGGAGGGAGGGAAATATAGTCAGTCTTTTACAATATATCTACTATGGTAATATTTTGCACAGCTACACATGTACAGTGTATACTGAGTTGCTTATCTTCCTTTTAAAATCAAATTTTTAAAAATATATATAAATACTATAATTAATACTATTTTTTCCTTTTGGAGGGCAATTGGGGTTAAGTAACTTGCCCAAGATCACACAGCTAGGTTTTTTTTGTTTGTTTGTTTGTTTTTGTGTTCATTAAGTGTCTGAGGCCAGATCTGAACTCAGGTCCTTTTGACTCCAGGGTTGACGTTCTACTCACTGTTCCACCTAGCCACCCCTGATTAATACTATTTTGAATATAATTGGGAGATAAGATGTGCAGACATTGGGGCATGATGATTCACCTTGCCCTACTGGAAAAGTTGAAAGGGGTATGGGAGAAGAGATGGGAGAGAGCATATTGGATGAGGGGATATCCTGTGGGATTGCTATTCTGGGGTGGTGGGTAGGGGAAAAATGGGGAAAAATTGTAACTCAAAATCTGGCAGAAATGAATGATGTAAACCAGAAGTTAATAAAGCATTTGGAAGAAAAAAAGAAATTGTTTGATGTTGTAGGAGTTCTGAGGATGGAGGCTTATGTTGGGGGGGAGGGGGAATGGAAAGCAAAGGATTCTTGGAGGAAGTTGCACCAGATTTAGGCCCTTTAAAAAGGAATTCTGGAGATAGAGGCAGTAGTGTACTGGTAAATGTTTAACAACTATCTCTCTGAAAAAGAAAATTTATATTCAACACATTTTGACTTTTAATCTACATTATTAACATTTTCTCAATCACTTTCTTAAGTTTAGACAATCAGCAAAACACTGTTAAGCCCTAATTTATAGAATTTGATAATTCTAAAGTGTAAATGTTCACACTGAGAATTTAACAATCAGCTCTGTGATCCAGTATGAACTGACTTCTGCATACCCCTGGATAAGGGATGAAGTTATACCGAATAGAAGAGGGAGAGTAACACTGTACATTAAAGTGTACACCTGCACATCAATCAATGAATCAAAGTTTAGGGCTTTGAAGGCATGGTAGAGAGCATTTGAAGTGAGGATAAAAGAAGTCAGAAATTATATTCAGTTGAATGGCCATATGTAAGAGCTGGGTGATGCTTTCCCAATTACAGAACTGTTAGAGATAGCTAGATCAGTGAAGTGGGACTTCAAAAATCTGGAAATCTACTGGAAATTCATTGTGTTGTAAAGCAGATAATTCTCGAAGGCCCTGCTCTTATTTTCTGTCAATTTCTTTCTCAGAAAGTAGAAGCCTGAAGTAAAAGAGCTACTCTGTACTTCATTCAGACTAATAAAGATGGGGAAAAAACCCCTACAACCCTGGTTTGTAATCTGGAAGGAGAACTTTGAATAAAAACTGACCATGTTGTCTTCGACTTCTTAAAAGACAAAGAGGAAACTCCTAGTGCAATGACATATATAGCTTGCTTTTCAAGAGAGCAAAAAAAACTGACTAACCAAAAAAACAAAATCAGAGAAAAGGAAGGTATGATCTCATGGCCCTACGTTTTAGGAAAGAATATGAAACAAAAGATACTGAAAGGATGTAAAAGGTGAAATTCTGACTACAGTAAGTGCAAGTAATATTAATGAGGAAGGAAAGAAAGAAATAGCTCATTTCTATCCAGGATAATGTAACGTTTTTGGAGGGCAAAGACAGCTTTATTTTTGTTTTTGTATGCCTAGAATCTACAATGTTACCTGAACTATAGTAAGTACTTAATTGTTATTATAGGGATAAAGCATTGGAATGGGAATCAGAAAGGCCTGAGTTAGAATCTGCCTCAGAAATTTGCTAGTTATATCATCATGGACAAGTGCCATAAGTCCCTTAACTCTGTATGTCTTGGTTTCCTCATGTGCAAAATGATGATAATAACAGCACCTATTATCACCACAGGGTTGTTGAGAAGATATAATGATAGAATATATGAAAAGCACTTTGCAAACCTTAACACATTATATGAATACTAGCTATTGCTGTTCCTATTACTATCATTAATTGCTCACTAAAATGAACTGGATTGTTTATTCACAGTTCCACTGTCAGCTCAAATTTTAAAGGGTCATGTACAAGAGATGCAAATTATATAAAACCAAAAAATGGTTTTTAAGAATAATTTCAGAAACACAAGACCAGAATGATTTCTAAGATTATAAACAATACAAAGGAGAATGTGTATCAGAAAGCTTTGGAAGTTGTGTTTTGACCAAGAAGAAAATCAAGAAAAATATAGTTCTGCTCCATAGGGAATTGGTACAATGTTGACAGATGATGGGGGGAAATGTAGAACTACTCATTTCCTATCTTGTTTGTGTTTTCTTCAACAGAAAGAATGATCTTCCAACTAGAAGAGGTAGAATAAAAGTCATTAAAGTGAAACTGAAGCCCAAGATTGGTGAGGAAATTAGTAGGAACAAATGATTACTTTAGATTAGTTCAAGCCTCTAGGTCCAAGCAAATGATATTATTGAATACTGAATCTGCTAATGTATTTTTTAAAAACTGATTTTGATCATTTTTGAGGAATTTCAGGGAAGAGAAAGGATGTTAGAACTAAATGTGGGCAAATTTGCTCACATACCAAGATGAATTAAAGATAGATTCCACAACTTGTAGACTAATAAGTTCGATGTCTATCTTCAGCAATATTCTGTAACTAATAATTAAACAATGTTATGAGCACATTAAAAGGAAAGAAACAATTGCTAGGAGCCATGACATGTTCACTGAGAATACCACAAGTACAGTGTAATTTGGTTTTTTAGGCATTTGATAAGGTCTCTAATATTTAGAATTGTTTGTGAACAAGATGAAGGACCACAATTTGAGGAAAATTCAATTAGATGAAATGGAATCACAGAATTTTAGATTTGAAAGAGGTCTTATAGTGCATCTAGTCCATCCTATACCTGATTAAGAATCCCATCTATAACAAACCCACAACATTGAATCATCCACTTTTTCCTTCAACTGAGAGGGAGGGATCCCACTTCCTGAAGAAGCTCATTCCAATTTTGTGTAGTTCTAGTTTTCTTTCCTTACACCAACCCTAAAATTTCCTCTCTGTAGTTGCTTTCTGCTTTTCTTTTCATGCCTTCTAAGAACAAGCAGAACATATCCAATCTCTCCCATGTGACAACCCTTCAGATATTTGAAGGTGCTTTACATGCTGTTCTCTAAGCTAAACCTCGGGCCTCATTGGTTGGTTAGTTGTTGTCCTGTGTTCTCTAAGAGGACCAAAATGACTCCATGTAGCAGCAAGCACCCCAACACACCCAGGACGGCTGCCAACACAGGTTCCTAGATCTGCTTTTCTAAAGGAAAGCAACTCAAAATGTTTTAACAATCTTGCTTTAATCAAACATGTCATTTATCTAGTTCAGGGGGGAAAGGTCAGCACCCTGAACTTCAGAGAATACAAGCAAAATACAAACAAGTTACAAGCAGAAGTTACAAGCAGCAGACAGGCTTCCAACTGTCTGACCATTATATCCATACCTAGTCAGTTACCAGAGAGGGAAGCACCAACATCTGGGTTTTCAAAGCCAGGGGGCTCAACTGCTTCTCAGAGTCTCATCTGGTCAAATCACATAACTCTTCTCAGAATGAGCCTCAAAACAAAATCTCACATCAGGGTATATATAGCCTTCTCCTGGGTAAGAGAATGTAACCACCCCCTTGACCCACTGCCCAATCACACAGCATCAAGGTGTGGGCATTCCTGAAAACCAAGCCTCCTGCCACAGGCTCCATGTGACCACATTCAGCCTATTAGGGGGCAGAGTATATTTGCAAATAGAGAAGGTTCTCAGAGTAACTTAAACCTATCAAAGGGCAGGGAAGATCTTAAATTCCCATTCCCATAACATTCCACTATGTTAGAGTCAAGTTATAGTGCATCAGACTATGGCTACCAATACTACCCTGGAATGTTCTACCATAGGTTTGACATAAACAGTTCATGTGATTTGGGGTATACTCCTTAAATTTACTCATCTCATGTTCTTTTGAGCTACTTCAATTCTGCTTTGCTTATAGAACACAGCACCTTCTCTGATGAGGGCACGGCATGCTGGGCAGTCCTGTGTCGGTGTCTCCCAGGTCACATAAGAAATTCCAAAGTTGGGGTCAGCTAGGTGGCGCAGTGAGTAGAGCGTCGGCCCTGGAGTCAGAAGGACCTGAGTTCGGATTCGGCCTCAGACACTTAACATACACAAATAAAAACCTAGCCGTGTGGCCTTGGGCAAGTTACTTAACCCCAATTGCCCTCCAAAAAGAAAAAAAAATAAAAAAGAAATTCCAAAGTTCTTGAGAGAGACTTTGAAAGTCTTCATATAGCATTATTGTCTGAAGTCCTTTTGCCATCTGGGTTGTCCTTCTCTACCTGTTCTGTAGTTTATCATTATGCCTTCTAAATTGTGGTGCCCAGAAATGAACATAAAACATCAGATGTGGTCTGACCATGACAAAAATACAGGGTCACTGCTATCTACCAAGTGCTGGACAATGCATTTTTTTTTTTTAAAGCAATCGGGGTTAAGTAACTTGCTCAAGGTTACAAGCCAGTCATTATTTACATGTGGGTGCTCATTTTCTGAGGCCAGATACAATCTCGGGTTGTCCCAACTCCAGGCCCACACTCTTACTCACTGCACCACGTAGCTGCCTCAAGGACAATGCATTTCTAAAAGTAGTCTAAGCTTGCTTTAGCATTTGGAGCTACCATAATGATATTCATATTGAGCTTACAACCCACCACACCTCACTAATCTTCTTTTGAAGTTGATTTTTCAAAAGTAAGAGATTTTAGGGGCAGCTAGGTGGTGCAGTGAATAGAGCACTGACCCTGGAGTCAGAAGGACCTGAGTTCAAATCTGGCCTCAGAAATTTAACACTTACTAACTGTGTGACCTTGGGCAAGTCACTTAACCCCAATTGCCCAGTATTCCCCCCTCTAAAAAGCAAAAGAAGAAGGAGAATCTAATGTCATCTCCATACCATAATTAGGGAATTGGAGTCAAACTTTGCTTGAGGATATAGAGGTACATACAGAAAAAACAATCATATACTATTACTATATGAAATATGTTTACTGTGAAATGTAACTTAAAAAACAACTGTAAATTCAAGTGATGATGCTTTCTTCATTTTAGCACAGATTTCTTTTTCTTTCATTTTTATTGTAATTTTTCTCCATATAACATGTTAATAATACAGTAATGATACATGAGGTTTGTTTGTTTTTTCCTAACAAACCATATTTGCAGAAAAATTTTGACCTATATTTGGGCCAATGTGGTAAAAGTTGATCCCTTGCTGCTTGTATGTTTTTAATTTCACCTTATTATACAGTATAAAATCCCCCAAATCAAGATTAATTTTGGTTATCAAGCATGTCTTCTAAAAATTAAAATGATCTAGCATGGAAAACAAAACACTCACACATTATTATGAATTAGATAAACTTGCTTTCACCTGAAGGGGGCGCTGCAAAACTGCAATTATAGAATTTTGCTGGGGAGGAGCACTAAGACTGTCTGGTTGGAGGCCAGAGAACACTCTGGGGGGAGTAGAGTGGGAGAGCAGGCCTGGCCAGGGTTCCATTTCTACCTCATACTAAGGACAGTCTGTGTACATGTATATTAGGAAACTGGGTAGTGGAGTTAAAGATGAGAGAATAGTATGAGAAGGGACCTTTTTAAGTGCTATCTTTCTACGCGAAGTCTTTTCTGATCCCTTCTATCTATAAGTGCCCCCATAACTGTATTTTGTATATAATTGTCTCTCCTGATGGAATGTAAACTGCTTGAAGAAAAGAACTATTTTCTCTTTGTCTTTGTAATGCTAGCACCTGGCACAATGCCTGGCACAAAGTCAGTGCTTAGTAAGTGCTTGATCATTTGACACTGCCTCTGGATCCAGAAGATGCAGAGGTTCAAATTCCACTCCTGATGTTACTCATGTTAACTTGAGTAAGTTGCAACTTCCTGGGACCTCTGTTTCTTCATCTATAAAACGAAGGGATTGAACTAGGTGGCCCATCAGCTCCCCTTTGCCAGGAGTGTCTTGTCCTGCACTAGAGGCAAGGGAGAGAAGGTACTATTTCTCTTCTCTCTGTCCTGTTGGTATCATTAGTACTTTAACTTGGCTCTCTAATTATTGAAAAAAAAATGCTGTGACACAACCTGGGAACTGGACCACCATTTATAACATTTCTATAGCAATGCTATGGCATTATTTGTATAACAATAAACCATTGTTTAACCTCAACTAATTGTTTCTTTCGGAACATATTTCTGAGTTCCAAATAACCAACTTAGTAACAAACTTTTAGAAACCAGACACATCGGAGGTTCCCCTGTGCATACATCAAAGCATCTCTGTGTAGAAATGAAAATTATTAAATTCAACATAAGCATTAAGCAAACGTTCTGTGTACTTTTAATTCTCTGGGCTAAAATTACTTTTTTTTTTTGCGTTTTGGAGGGAAGATGGGGTTAAGTGACTTGCCCAAAGTAACACAGCTAGTAAGTGTGTCAAGTGCTGAGGCTGGGTTTAAACTCAGGTCCTCCTGACTCCTGGGCTGGTGCTCTATTCACTGTGCCACCAACCGCCCCCAAATTACTTTTTTCTTATAAAAAATTTGGGCTAAAGAATAAAAATTAAGGATTAGTACCTTTATACAGGGTTATAGTTGAGAAGGCAGCTATAGGTAGTTCAGTGGATAGAATACAGGGCCAAGAGTCTGAAAGACCTGAGACTAAATTCAGTCTCAGATAATTAATAGCTATGTGACCCTGGGTAAGTCATTTAACCTCTATTTGCCTTAATCTACAGAGAAAGAAACAACAAACCACTCCAGTGTCTTTGCCAAGGAAACTCCATGGACAGTACCGTCTACAGGTCATGTAGAACCAGACAGGACTGAACAATAACAATAACTGAGTAGGTTGGTTCTCCTCTACTATCTTTTTCCTGTCATACTAATTGTATCAGAAGTGTCAATTTTGGGGTGGCTATGTGGCTCAGTGGATACAACACCAGTCCCGTAGTCAAGAGGACCTGAGTTCAAATATGACCTCAGACACTTAATACAAAAC
The DNA here is from genome assembly GCA_011680675.1 of Gymnobelideus leadbeateri. Lineage (NCBI taxonomy): Eukaryota > Metazoa > Chordata > Mammalia > Diprotodontia > Petauridae > Gymnobelideus > Gymnobelideus leadbeateri. Next base: position 51,775 of record WOXC01004456.1, on the reverse strand, counting down.
TAGCTGCATGACCTTGGGCAAGTTACTTAACCACAATTGCCCCACCTTCCCCCTCTCCCCCCCAAAAAGTGTTAATTTTATTATTTTGACATAGTGAATATCATGTATATTTTAGTAAATGTTTCCTTATATCTACATGACTAAATTTAATTCTAGATTAGACTATACTAGAGAAAATATTTCAATTTCTTTCTTTTAAGTGAGCATAAAGACCTCTCTGTATCTAGATACTTCTGGTGTTTTTATTTTTTGTTTGTTTTTGGCTCAGTGTCTTGTATTTTTGATTTGTATTTCCTGATAGTGCATAGCTGTGGTTGTGAAAATCACGTGTAGTAGTTTTTTAAAAAAATCCATAAAGAGATTATAAAATACAATGCTAAATGCTATGTTTTATTTTGTTTATTTTCTGGTTTCCCTAGCAATCTACTAAAGGAACCAAAAGACCATCACTAATTCTTCTAAATTAAAGGGCTCCAAAACAATTCTTTTGTTATACCCATTTCTCCCCCTTTTCATCTGACATCTGCAGATGATCTTGGTTTGTTAATACAACTTTAAATTTGGACCTTCTTTTCATATTGGCCATTATTGCATTTTACTTTTCCCTTTAAAAGAAAATGACCTTGCATTCCAAACAACAGTATTTGAATAGTTTAGGATCATACTTGTTCTTTTGTAAATACATTTGGCTTTTCTTCTAAATCAAGGGTTCTTAATCTTGGGTCTTTGAAGTTGTTCTTAAATATATATATATATATATATATATATATATATATATATATATGTTTAATTTTACAATATTTAATTTTACAATGTTTTGGTTACTATTTCAACATAATTGTCTTCCTTTGTAACCCTATTTATTTTATTTAATACAGTTTAAAACATTCTGAGAAGGGGTCCATAGATTTTGCCAGATTGCCAGCTTGTCAGACAAAAAGGTTAAAGTTCCCTATTTTAAATCTTCAAGACATAAGGTAGAGTGTGTATATACTTATTGGGTTTACATGATATCCTGAAGACTTGTTTCCCAAAGGCTATGTCAGAATATCTTAGTGTCAAAATGTCTGCTGATGGAGTGTGAATTGAAGGCCAATGAAAGACTTGCTTGTTCCAAAATATCTTTGCCATGACAGCTGGAATCCTCAATAGGGTCAGTACTTTGCCTTAAGGCATTGTGATTCTAGAAAGCCACTTTAAAAATATAAGTATTATCTGGGAGGGGTAGCAAACTGATCCATAAGTCTTCATGATCATATTGGTTTATCAGATTACCTAAAAGAGAACAAGATCCTGAAAATAGCTTTTATTAGAAGAGGAGGTTTGAGGGTAATTTGGTCCAGAAGGAGCATTGCTTTAGAAAAGCAGCTAAATCCTAGCACTCTGGAAGACAGTATGGATTAGATGATTACAAAGGTTTCTTCAATTCTTATTCTATAATAGCATTGGGTATATTGCATATTGGAGGCTTAAGAAGCTTTTTCTAAACAGGCAGAATGGCATGGTGTAGGGTTAATGGAATTTATAAGATCTTCCCTGTCCATTTATAGACCTATGTGACCACATGTTCCCTTTTTTCCTTGGAACAGGGATTGGGTTCCCAGGTCTAAAGGTACACAGGTATTTCAATCACAGATGTCTTGCTGCTTTGTAGTCCAACACAGTTCACAGCTGTGATACATTCCATGCTGAGTCACATAGAGCCTGGACCGGTGAAAACCATATATATTTGGGGGAGGAAATTGCCTAAGAGGAAGCTTGCTTAGGTGGAAGCTTGTTTGCAAGGAAGCTTCCTTGCAGAAAGGCTCTCACACCTTTTGGTCTTGAGTCAATTAGGCACTGAGTCACATGGGTTGTAATGCCTTTGGGTTCTGAGCCTATTAGTTTAGTGTGTATATATATATTCTAAGGTTGGTAGTTTGCTTTGAGGCTCACTCATGGGAAAAATGTTTGCCTGAGGTCTTTGTGACTCAGCCAGACAGACTGTAACTGTTGTTAAGCCCCCCTATCCTTTGTGAACCCAAATGTTGGTGCTTCTTGGTCTGTTGATTATGTATCTGTTACTTTGTTTTGACAGTTGGAGTCCTGTCTATTGGATTCTTTCTTGAATATTTCTCTCTACTTATATATCTTTCTCATTGTTTAATTAAAGTAAGATAATTAACCCCTTTAAAGCTATCTTTCCTTTAGAAAAGTAGATCAAAATCTGTGTTAGTAGCTCTCTTCTGTGCTGGTGATGGAGGGACTGGCAATTTATTGGTCTTACAGCAATGGTGTCTCCACAGCACCTACAGGTATCATTAAGATACACATGGTGAAAAGGGTGCTGGTTTCATGATCGCTCGAGTCCAAATCCTAGCTCTACTACTTGCTGCCTATGTCGCCTTGGAGAGGTCACCTAATATTTTTTCATCTAGAGAATGATACAATTGGTTGTCATGATCTCTGAGGTGCCTTCCGCCTCTGAATCTATGAGCCAATGATCCCAAGTGAGGGAGATAAGAGTACATCAAGAGGGAGATAGAGAAAAGGTGAAAGAACTTCACTTAGCTCAGTTTAGCCTAGCACTAGCTATCTTTGCTACACATAGGTTTTTCTATGTCTCTATCAGTTTTTGACCATGAGTGCAGAATGTGGACATTATTGCAACCATGGTGGGCAGAGGAAGAAGGCTGGTTAGTACATGTATATATTTAAATAACTCAGTTGGGGATGGGAAGAGTGTATGGACAAATAGGCTTCAGGAAAAGTACATAAAGTTGGACTGGATTGCCAGTCCCTCCATCACCAACTAGCTACTCTCCCTGTCTCCTAGTGGCCCCTCCCACTGGCTTGTTTGTCCTAGTAAAAGTGTACCATACTGCAGAGAAAAGTTGGAAAACACCATCTTAAAGCATGCATTTATTATACTTATATTCTAGAATGGAATAGCTTAGGTATAAGGAGCAGAGAGGGGCAGCTAGGTAGTGCAGTGGATAGAGCACTGGGCCTAGAATCAGGAAAGACCTGAGTACAAATTTGACCTCAGACCTTTACTAAATGTGTGACCCTGGGCAAGTCACTTAACCCTGCTCGCCTCAGTTCCCTCATAGATAAAATGAGCTGTAGAAGAAAATGTCAAACCACTCTGGTATCTTTTCCAAGAAAACCTGAAAGGAGATCATGAAGAGTCAGACTTGACTAGAATGACTGAATAACAAAAAGGAACAAAGGCATTATTTCAAGACAGTGTCACAATTTCATAGGATTCAGAGATAGAGGGACTTTAAGGATTTCCCATTCCCAATCATTTCATTTTACAGACATAGAGAGGTTCAAGTTAATTGCATCAGACAAACATTTATTATGTACCTACAACATGCCAGGTACAGTGCTCTGCACTGGAGATTCAAAATTAAAAACAAAAGGGAGAGTAGACTTCAAATTGTTGGGCTGAAATTTGAACCTTTGTGCTCTGGCTCCAGATGCTTTTTCTCACTATTTTGGTCATGTATTTAAAGAACTTAATGTCAGATAGATGGTTTGTGGTTGGTTTTATTTTTTTGTTTGTTTGTTTTTGCTTTTTGGAGGGTGGAGGGTGGGGCAATAGGGGTTAAGTGACTTGCCCAAGGTCACATGGGTAGTGAGTATTAAGTGTTGGAGGCTGTGTTATAGGAATATAAATTTTTTAAGATCTTCCCTGCCCCTAGGTTAAGTGCACCTGGAGCCCGTGGTGAGAGGCTTGTTTTTCAGGAATGCCCACACCTTGTTGCTTTGTGATTGGGCAGTGGGTCAAGAGGGTTGTTATATTCTCTGACCCAAGAGAAGGCTATATAATCCCTGATGTGAAACTTTGTTCTGGGGCTCACTTTGAGAAGTGTTGTGTGATTTGACCAGATGAGACTCTGGGCAGCTGTTGAGAGCCCCCTGGCTTTGAAAACCCAGATGTTGATGCTTCCCTCCCTGGTAACTGACTAGGTATGGATGTAATGGTCAAGAGAGTTGGAGGCCTGTCTGCTTGATATGTTTTTCTGTTTTCTTGTAACTTCAGTCTGTATGCTCTGAAGTTTCTCCTGAACAAGATAAACGATATGTTTGATTGATTAAAGTAAACTTGTTAACCCATTTTGAGTTGCTTTCCTTTAGAAAAGCAGATCTAAGAACCTGTGTTGGCAGCCACCCTGGGGATGCTGGGGTGCTTGCTGCTACAGGTTGGATTTGAACTCAGGTCCTCCTAACTCCAAGGCTGGTACTTTATTCACTGCACCACCTACCCACCCCCAGATAGATATTTTAAGGAAGTTATTATTGTTTTATTTGTAGCAATGTAAGATTAGTGGTGATGTAGGTTATATGACAGGGCACATAAAAAACTATCTGTAAAATACATGTGGGTGGATATCTATCAGAGAGAGATAGAGAAAGAGAGACAGACAAAGAGATAGCTAGAGAGATAGAAAGATGACTTGGCTAACATGTAACATAGCTAAACATTTACCCTAGGATAGAATCTACTCTCCCATTGAAGCTTCAATTTCTGCCTTTTCAGGAGCATGAAGTAGACTGGCCGGCACTTGCTCCTTCCTTTGCCCATACACTTACTAGCTGTGTGACCTTTGGCAAGTCACTTGATCTCTGCCTCAGTTTCTTTATCTGCAAAGTGCTGATAATAATAGCACCTGCTTCCCAGGGTTCTTGTGAGGATCACATGATATAATATTTGTCAAGTGCTTATTAGCACAATGACTGACAGTAAGTATTATATAAATAAAAAGTGTTATACAAAGTGTTATTGTTATTATCATTATGTAAACCTTAGCTTTAGTTAGTATTTTGTACTATTTTGACATAATTAGAAAATTATAAAAACATTTTAAATGATTTTTCTTTAAACATGGTGTTATAAGGAGTTTATAGCATTTTTGAATTTTTCTTTGGTTGGAGGCCATCTTTTCCCTCCAGTGAAATTTGATGGAAAAAGATAAAAATATAAAATATTTTTAAATAAATAGAAATAAAAATATAAAATATTTTAAATAAATGATAAAAAATAAATATAAAATGGCTTTTAAAATCAGTTTGCCTAGCATTTTTTCGGGACAGAGTTATTCTGCAAAATGAAATAATCTCAATCAGAACTCAAAGGATTACAAAGATGTTACTACTGCCCTATTCAAATGATGTTGCTCATAAGAAGTTTGTCCCCTGATGTCCAACATTAGTTTGATATAGTCCTTGCCCTTATTTTTTTTTTTAAAGCAATTGGGGTTAAGTAACTTGCTCAAGGTTACACGGCTAGTCATTTGATTTATGCGTGGGTGCTCATTTTTTGAGGCCGGATCTGATCTCGGGTCATCCAAACTCCGAGGCCGGCGCTCTTACTCACTGCGCCACCTAGCCGCCCCTTTAGGGCAATTGGGGTTAAGTAACTTGCCCAAGGTCACACGGCTAGGTTTTTGTTTGTGTGGATTAAGTGTCGGAGGCCGGCTCCGAACTCAGGTCCTTCTGATTCCAGGGCCGGTGCTCTATTCACTGCACCACCTAGCCGCCCCCTTGCCCTTATTTTTCTTTGTTGTTTAATTCTGAGATATTCATCTGTTCCAGTGAAAATCCAGCAACTGTGGCATATACACACATATGTGTAACCAGTGAGGATGTGAGCTGCAGAAACAGAAAAATCAACTCTTGCCTTGAAAAATGGCAATTTAATTACGATCCCTTACCACAGATCTTTATAATGACAGGTTTTCATTCCAATACATTAGTGAATATACTCCAAAGTGCTCCGTTTTCTACTTTCACATGTATGACAGAAGGCAGATTTAGACATTCAATATTGTGTCTTTGACACACAATATTATATTTTGTGTTTGTGATGTTTCAATTTTGGTCAGCAAGTCCCCTCAGTCTTTCATTTATTCATCCAACATTTATTAAACATCTACTTTGTGCAAAATGAAAGGTTGTGTAGCGTAATAAGTAGACAGGTCAAGATTTGGTGTCAAGAAGATCTGGGTCTATGTCTTGCCTTTGAAGAATATTATGTGACCATGGGCAAGCAACTTAGTCTGTCATTGTCCTAAGCCACTGTCTGTATCATGGGAGGAAGTTTGCAAAGTAGGTGTTCCCCTCACTGTTGAAATCACAGTCCTGGACTCCACCTCACTCATTCCTTGCCTCCAATACATATAAATGTGCAAAGCACTGTACTTGTCCCAACATAAGCTACTGAGGGCAGACTATCTTGTTTATTTGTGTTTGTATCCCTAATTCTAGCAAGTCTCTAGAACAAAGTAAATACCTAAGAAATACTTTCTCATTCATTTATTCTTTTTCAATACTTTAATTTAACAGTAGCATAAAAATTAGCATCTGCACACTTAGATACATGTACATAACCACACTGCCACACTTTGGCAAAGTAAATGTCATCTCGTCCTAACTGAATTTCCCTGTATTCCCAGGGAAGACATAACCTGTCAGGGATAGAATATTCAAAGATGGCTAAGGAAAAATGGAAATACAATCTTTGCTTCAAAAACTCATTAAGAAAATTGAAAAGGGAGAAAAAGAGAAAATGAAATAGAAAGACAGAAATACAGAGAGAGAGAAAAAGAGGGAAGGAGAGAAAGGAGGAAAAGAGGAGAGAAAGAGAGAGGGAGGCAAATATAGCCGTTTAAATTTTCCTTTACCATGGTAAGCAAGCCATTCACTGCTTTATAGGAGAGGAAAGAAAAAGAACCCGATCAGCTGTTTCTTGCCCCAGATCTAGAGTATAAAGGTTCTCTCTGAGTGATTATCTGTCCTGAGTCATGAGACTAATAGACCTGAGTCCTGAGTCATGGGACTAATAGACCACTAAGGCAAGTTTTTTGGAAGATTCTTCTTCCATTAAGAGTAAAATAAGAGGGGAAATGTTGACAGGAACAGGGTAAAAGGTCTGAGTCTCTGAGGCCTTGGAATTTGGCTTAATATCAATCACCTCTGATTAATAACATGACAATCTGGTCATAGGACCAGAAGGAAAAGAGAAAAGAGTTATATTGAAGATGATGAACATGGAGTGTTTAGAAATGGAAGGGAATATGAATCCAGATTTCTTATTTTATAACTTAAAGGTAGTTAAATGAATTGTCCAGCATTCTAAAGCTAGTTACAGGCTGAGCTGGCAATTGAAAAGAGCAATAAAACAAAACAAAGAAAAAAGTGGCTATGCTTCCACGGACAGAATTTTAATATTGAAGAAGACAAGGAAAGAAGGAGAAAAATTTAGCAAAAGCCAATCCAAAGCAATAAGCATTTATTAAATGCCTGTTATGTCTTCTTCAATAAAGGACAAACAATACCTGTAAGTACTGTGATATGTCCTGTGGACATAAAGACAATTTTTTTTTAATCCCTTGCCCTCAGGGAGCTTGCACTCTACTTGGGGCAAGCTGCATATAAACAAAGAATTATATCCTTGATAATATGAGGAGGCCAGAAAGAAAAAAAAAAGCAAAGGAATCAGGAAAAGCTTTCCAAAGGAGAAGTCATGCCACATTTGAAAAGCAATAAGTGAAGAGTAGGGGGATTGCTCAAGACATTACTCAACTATTTTACTGTAAACCTATGTATAAGAGGGTGGAGAACAAAAGGGAGGGCATAATCTTTTAGGTCCATTGCCTGATTCCTGAGAAGTTCTTTTTTATATACCTTTAGTGTAGTGACACATGCTAATTGTGTGTGTGTGTGTGTGTGTGTGTGTGTGTGTGTGTATCTATGAGAGACACACAGAGAGACAGGGACCTAGAGACACAAGAGAGAAAGAGTTGGAGAGGAGAGTGAAACAAAGAGAAAGTGAGGGAGAGGGTGACAGAAATAGAGAGAAGGAAGAGAGAAGAGGAAAGAAAAAGAGGATAGGACAGGAAAGAGATGTAGAGAGTTTAAAAGAGAGGGGGGGAGACAGAAACAAAGAAAGGGAGAGAGAAAAAGAGATGGAGGGAGAGAGAAAGAGATAGAGAAGGAGGAAAGAGGAGATAGAGAAAAAGAGGAGGGGAGGAAGAAAGAGACACAAAGAGTTAGAGAAAAGGAAGAGAGAAAGGAGAGAGAGCCAAAGAGAAAGAACCAGAGTGGGAGAGACAGAGACAGAGTCCTTCTTGATCTTTAAGATGCAGCTCAGACACCAATCAACTGCTAGTGCTTTCCCATCTAATCTAGCTTATATTTAATTACCTTGCGTGTATTTGTATATATTAATTCTGTATTTATACTGTGTCTGTGTTTATGCTTTTACTGTTTCCCCCATGAAAAAATAAGTACTTCACAAGACCTTGTTTTATTTATTGTATCTGTATCCCTGTTATCTTGCACTGTGCATGTATCAAAATGCATGTATCCTGAGAGAGTGATGAAGGGATCTTGTCTCTGAACACAATTTCTTTCCAGATCTTTTCTCTGAGCGGCCAGATCTTGTTTTGATAATGGCTTTCATTTAAGTCCTTCAATAAGGGATGTCATCTTTTATTTTAGCCTTCCCTTGGAGCAGGACAAGGCACAGATGATATTCATTTATAGTAGGGGTTCTATTCCGCTCTACCTGGGACTATGAAATTGTTTATGTTAACTATTTTGATATAGTTTCCTTAGTAATCTTATGTATTTTATTTTACGCATTTAAATACAGTATTTTGAGAAGGGGTAACTAGGGTTCTCCATACTGCCAAAAGGGTCCATGACCAAAAAAAGTTAAGAATGTATGTGCCATATGTTGTTGGATTAGAATCGTTTTGAGGTTTGAAAAGTCAAACAACAACAACAAAAATGAAATAAGTTTTCCAAGTTGGATCCTCCCCCCCCCCTCACTGAAAGATCTTGTCTGGGAGAACTTGTAATGATTAGACTAAAAACCACCTCTCTCATATCCCCTGTGGGTCTTCAGAGCATTATAAAACAAATGAAAGAAGACCAAGAGATTTTTTTCCAGAAGGAACCAATTATGACTGCCTCTCAACATAGAACATATGGAGGCTGGCTCCTGCAGCTGTTTCCCATTGGAGTGTTGGATAGTGTTCCCGAAATCTGAAATGCACACCAAAATGTCTTTCTGCTCAGCACATACTGGAAAGTAGCTTTCTAGCATTGGTTGTGTTGGTGTCCTTGATTCAGTTGGTGTTTTCTTCTCCCAAGAGCAGATTTCATGGCTCCATTAGAAAGCCTGGTAAGATGAGAAAAGAGGACATACCTTTAGGCATCACAATAGCACAAAATGCTATGGATTGTCTGGGGATTCTGAGTGTTCCACTTAATAAGGGTGTGAACATCTGTTAAGCATCCTCTTGGATCATCATTGAGGATCTTCCAAATATTCTCAAGCCCTCAACTCTTCTTCTGAAGCTCATCTTGGGAGAGGATATCATCTACTTTATAAAGAAGAATGAGAGAATTATACTTGAGTTCCCTCATCTCTCATCCCCCATAGCTCAAAACTTGACTTCTGCTCCTCTTTCATTTCAAGAAGAGATGGCTTGCTTCCTTCTGCCTCATTTGAACCTGACTAGCCCTTCTCTGTTTATCCCATGAATTATCTATCCTCTTATGATGTATAAAAAATTTGAGAGACACAGTTTCTTGGTAATTAATTATTTTATTAATCATGCTAGCAATAACTACTAAAAGGGGTCAGTGATGCTCTCAAGTGCCAATGATCCCTCATAGAACCCACTCAGTGCTCATATGCCTTTGGAAGAGTGGGTGTTCCTAAGTGGTAATTGACTCTGCTTGGTTAACAATTCATTAGAAGAATTAATATTATAATGAGAGATGGAGCTATTCTAATAAGAGGCTGGCACTTGACTCTGATCACTCAATATTGGACAAGAATACTTATTCATATCAAAATTATTCCTGCCTAGGGTAATCTAGATCCATCTCTGCTCAGATCTGACTGAGTGGAACACAATAGTCTGGAATTCACCTTAGATTAAAATCTTTACATGATTCTCTAGTTGGGTGGGGTCTCCCACCCAGGATCTGAAAATTATGTGTCCTGGGGATTTGGGTAGTCTCATCCATCAACAATGCCCTTCAGAGATTATACAACCTATAGGCTTCTGAAAAAAAATCCTACTTGTAATTCTATAATAGGTTATTAATATATGAGAGAAATAATCATTTCTCTCACCCCTCTAATATGCTCAGACTTCTATTCCCCCCAATCCTTCTTTAGACCATAATGTCGAAACTATAGTTTCACATCTCATTTTCATTGCAAAATTCATAGAAAAATGTAGCCCATCTCAACTTCATCACTACGTTCTCACTTCAAAATGCCCTGAGATCTGTCTTTCATTCTTACTCCTCAAAAATTTTTTTTCTCCAAAGTCACCAATGATCTTCTAATAATAAATTCTCATTCTCAACCTTTACACATTGCTAGACATTGTTAACCACTTTCTTCTTTTTAATACTATCATCCCTTTTGGCTTCTGTCTAATTACTGTTTCCTAGTTCTCTTATATTTTTGACCACTTGTTATGGATCTCTTTTGTTCCGATTTTCTTCCCATTCTTTCCTAGTAACTACCATAGCTTTGTACAAACCATTTCTTATACTGTATATACTGGATATCCTACCCCACTGAAGGATCAGTTTGTGTGCTACTTCTTATGAATTCTTCCCTGATTCCCTCAACTAGATGAGATTTCCCATTCTTCAAATATTTTATTGCACCCTGTATAACTTTTATTCTAATTTCTATTATATATATATATCTTAAAATGAAATTATTTTAATTTCTGTTCTATTAAAACTAAATTATTCTAATTTCTATTATATACATGTCTCTTAAAACTAAAATACCAGTGAAATATCGGCAGGTGGTATGGGGAGAGAGAAAAAGCACTGGAGAGTCTTAAGAGTTGGATTCAAATCCTGTCCCTGATATTTGTGACTTATGGCACCTTGAAGAAGCCACTTTCTGGTTCTCAATTTCCTCCTTTATAAATAAGAGGTTTAAATACATTACTTTTAAGGTCCCTTTAGCTTTATATCTTTGGTCTTTGTATTTCCTCTCTTCTCCAGTTGAATGTATGCTTCTTGCGGGTTGGTGTTACATATTGTAGATTTTTGATAAATGCTTGTTATATTAAGTTTGTTGAATCTTTATCTTAAATAGTAGGTTAAGTTGTCAGTGTGACTGAAAAGAGTTAGGTGAGGAAGAACTTCCTTAGCTTCCTTAGTGATTTATAGTTAATTTCATCTTTCTTAACAGAAGGCATTACATATATACCATCAAAAGAAAACACTTGTGGCTACTTCAAATGTAGGCCAATTATATATATATATATATATATATATATATATATATATATATATATAAAGCACATTCAAATATAACTCAGAAATCTATAAAAAGGAGGATATATTAGCTACAGAGCAAAAAGAATGTTCCAAAAGGTCCCAGTGGTATAAAGGATAACTCTTTACTAATTTATTGATTATTGAACAAGCCTCCTGAAAACACCACAATATATACCACCATTATTGATTACTACAGTCTTTGAATCACATAAGTACTCATGACTTACCTATGTGTTGCAAATATATAAAATTAATTTAAATATAGAAGAGTAAAATATTTGATATCTATATAGAAAATGGTTCTCTTTTTAAATTATATCACCAGCCAGTTCACTTGACAAACAAGGTGGAATATTACACATTTTCTGAAAATTCTCACTACCTCTAAAAATTACCTCAAATAAAAATTGTGATCATGAGGTAAAATAATTGCAGTTATCTTTGTACGCAAAACACCAAGAAATCTAAGAACTAATAGGTGGCAGAGAAGTTTCATTCTTTTTAAAAATAATATTTTTTTCCAATTACATATAAAGACAATTTTTAACATTCATTTTTTTAAAATTGAGTTCCAATTTTTTTCCTTCCCTCCCTCACTTCTTCCCTCTCTAAAATTGCAAGAGATTTGATATAGGTTATATGTGTGTAATTATGTAAAATCTATTTCTATATTATTCATATTGTGAAAGAAAAAAACAGACCAAAAAAACCATGAAAAAAGTGAAGATAGTATACTTTAATTTGCATTTATCATCTATCACTTCTTTCTCTGGATGTGGACAGCATTTTCCAACATGAGTACTTTGAAATTGTCTTGGATCACTGTATTGCTGAGAAGAGCTGGATCATTCAGAATTGGTCATCACACAATGTTGCTAAGACTGTGCAATGTTTTCTGTTTCTGCTCACTTCACTTTGTATCAGTTCATGTAATATCTTTCCAGGTTTTGTAAGCTAACTTATTGCAGTAATTTGACTTTATTCTTTGAAGAGAAAGCTCTTTTGGGATCCTGAATATTCTTTTTGGTGTTTTATTTTTAGGTTTGTTGTGTCCTTGGATCATCCTTAAATGGGCACTTTAAGAAAAACGTTAGTAACTTAATGGAAGTGACACCTGAGATCCAAGGCTAATGAATATAAATCTCTGGAAGTAAGGCAGGGAGTTTACCTTGGGAAAACTAAGGCTGGACTCTTTTTAATTCATTTTGCCATACAGTAAATATGTTCACCTGGTTCCATATGCTTGGCTACTTATAGTACCATAGTATCTTGAGGTTCATTTCCCTCCTTCTAACTCTTATAGCAAATTTCTATTATCAGTGTAGAAAAATAGTGGAAGTTTGTTATCACAATACTGAATCTGTTAGTTATTAGATTAATAGTAAGGCATCTGAATTACTGTAATAAGTTGCAAGTTTGAAATATCTTGCTTTTTTGATCTGAATTTGTAGTTATCCCATAGCCTAAGTAAGAGTTAAATTTGTGGTTGAACTTGTCATATGTATAAGATTCAATTCCTGAAGCATCTTATTCTTTCAGAATGATATGAGTATAGTTGGAAAAAAGTAAAGAAGCTTGTGAAACAAAGGTATAAATGTATTAAGTTGTGAGATTAGTCAGGAAGTTCTCCTGTTTATATTTTAAGGAATAGGATTTCCATATGTGAGTGAAGAGTACTAATTTATAAGCTATTTTGTGTCACCTTAACAGGAAACCTGATTTTACTTATGTTTGTTATTTAATCTGGGATTGGAACATGTGTAGAAATGCATGCAAACTGCTGAAGTCACCTGAAAGATGTTCCCATTGTTTAAAAGGATTCTGAGAGCAGTAGTCTATGTTTATGTTCATTTGAACACAGTTAATAACTGAACATGTTTTGTTATAGACAATGTTTCATATAAACTGTTCTCTGTATACAATTTTGAATTATAATATTTACACATCCAATCCCAAGTATTTTGGTGTTTGTTATTAAGTGTCTTAAAGCAAAATAATTTGTGTAATGTTGAACTTAGGGATGAAAAAGCATCTACTTACCATTAAGTATTAAGTTATTGTGTATTAAGTATAAGTTATATCAAGATAAGTTGCTATTTTTTCCTGTGATGAATCCCTCACTATTACAAAAGTGAGATTATAGTCAATACTTATTATCTAAGATATGTGATCCTTGAGAGCTAAATTCACCTAAAGCTCTGATTATTGGAACTTGCTATTTAAGACCTCATGGGACTGTAACTGATATTATTCTTAGTCTAACTCCAGGTATGGTCACCAAGGAATGCTGTTGAGCCAATGATTGATGATGTCAGTGGCCCTATAGGGTTTTACATCCATGAACTGCGTATGAAGTTCTCATGGGAAAAGTTGGGAAAATGGCTCTTGGCATCAGCTGAGATAGCATTTTCCTAACAGTTTCTCCAGTATGACATTTCCTCTTGAATGGAAAATATCCCAGCTGTATGGCTTTAAGCCTGGCTCAATGCAATTGTCTATCTACATAACTTTTGCCTGGAACTGACATAAAATTGGGGAAATATCATTCCCTATGTTCCAGATTCTTCTTTTATGGCAAATTTCTACAATCACACGTGGTGTTCAGAATTATAGTGAGATGCAGGTATAAGATTTAAGCTATTTGTCCTAGAATTTTACTCCTTTCTATATGCCAAAAAATTAACTAAGTATTAAGCCTTATATATGTTTCTGTTTAAGTTAAGGTCCTTTAATTTCTCACAGTGGTATGGGGATAATTAGGCAAATGATGCAAAGACTTGTGAAACCAGAATATAATACTGTTATTTAATGAGGCTAATAACTTTCTCAGTTTTGTTTTAATGAAAAGAATATTAGTACATTTAGTTATCTAAAAGGATATCTTGTGGTCTTGTAATGCCTTAAAGAAGTATTCACTTTTGTTAAGGGTTATTAATTTGAACACAGCTAGAAGTTGAAAATGTATTATTATAAATAACATCCTTGATATACAGTTTTGAAATCGATTATTCAATGTACTTATTATCCCCTCCCAGAACTTTTTGTTACAGTTGAAGTTAATCTGGCAATTTTTTCAAGAATTCAGTTTTGTAGTAGAGTCCATATTCTTATAAAAAGTGTTCTGTTATTAACTCCTTAGCAGAATCTCATCTTCCTAATGGGAGAATGAATAATAATACCAAATATAAAAATTAAGTTCTAATTTTTTGTTTGTATCTTGTGTGTGTATGCATACATACACATACCCCACACACATATATCTACATTAATATATTGACCATTTGATTGAACTTTGATCAACTCCCTGATCTAAAGGTTTCAAATTTGATTTTAAAATAAAGACATAAGATTTGAACTTTCTTTATTTGACATGGTTATTGGCAAAATAAATTTAAAATTGTGTTAAGACTAATTATTTTTGCAAAGAAGAGGATCTCTACAGGTGACCTGAACCAAAGAAGAGCTGCTCTGAAATTACAACCAAGCCAGATTGCTGCCCAGATGTTTCCAAAGAAGCAGAGGGAGGATACTTTTATTTTACTGTTTACTTTTCCCCTGGTGGCTCTTAGATAAGATCTGCTTATCAAAGAGAGCTTATCAAAGCCCCCTTTGATTTTGTCAAAATGATTGTGCATCTTTATCTTTTAGCCCCACAGTTAGAAATTCTTAATAAAGTGTTTGCCATATCAGTGAGTGATTCATTGAGGAGGCCTCTCAATAGAATCAAATGGGAATAAAGAGAGAAATGATTATTAATAACCAATGATTTGGGAAGATCCAGAGTTCTCCCTTTTTTTCTCAAGTCCTGATTTCAAAAGTTTAGTCTATGGAAGGACATTACTGATAATGAGATTGGACTAACTTTCTTTACAATCTTACTTAGACCCTTCCCAGGTGGGGAAGCCATTGTGCTCTACTCAGGTTTAGGTGGGGATAAATTCTTTGAATAGATTGCTATAATGTTTATGGAGTGGAAAGATCTTTCCTGTCTATTAATAGGCCTATGTGACCATATGTGTCCACTTTTCCCTTGGAACAGGAGCCATATTCCCAGGTCTAAGGGTACACAGGTATTTCCATAAAGATACACAGCTGTGATACATCTTGAGTCACATAGAGCCTATTGGAGGGGAACTTGCCTAAGGAGGAAGGGGAAAACTTGCTTAGGGGAAGACTTGCTTTCAGAAAGCCTTTCACACCTTTTGATACTGAGCTAATTAGGCACTGAGCCAATGGGTTGTGATGCCTTCTGGCTCTAAACCTATTAGTTGAAAACTATATATATATATATATATATATATATGGGAAGGCTGGTATTTTACTTAGGGGGCTTGCTCATGAGAAGGACCTTTTGATTCCCTGCATGGGACTCTGAGTAGCTGTTTGCTAAGAGGCCCTCCCCACCCCCACCCCAAACTACTCAGATGTTGGTGCTCTCCTAGTCTGGCGGTATATTTAGGTGGTTGTGATTGAGTTTACCCTCTGGGAACCCCCTTGAATCTTCCCACTTGATCTGGTGTTCCCCAGAGGCCAAAAGCCTTCCCTTATCAATAGGAGGGAATCTCTTGTTACCCCTACTTTCCCAACCTTGATCCTATCAAGATATCTATACCCAAATCTGTTACCTTTAAACTAGCCTAGCCCTTCATTGTTTGTAATCTCCAGGTTACTTTATGCTCTTTCCCACCCTTAATCCCACTCCTGGAGTCCAACCTTAATCCCCTCAAGATTCTCCTTAGATTCCTCCTCAAGGGCCTCCCCAAAACCTTCCTACAGACCACCCCTAGATCCCTCCCACAATCTTTCTGTATACAAGATCCATCTTTCCTCCATGAAGGGGCTGATATTTATCCTAGCTCAGGTTCAGTCTGTGTTATCATTCCTGTTGTCTTGTCTACTGATGGAGTTGTTTTAAAGCTGTTTTCCATAAATCTATTGATGTGTTTGATGGAATCCTAATAAAGCTACCCTCAGTCCCAATATTCTAACTTCATTATAGACCTGGCCCAACTGAACAGCAGCCCCACTCTACCTATCTTCATATATGCCTCACTGCTCACTGGAACAATAGGTATGTCCCTGAACTTTTAGTTCCCAAGGAACACCAGGTGTGTCCATGTGATAGGAACCCAGCTACTGCTTCTACCTGGTCACTGCCCCACAGAAACAGGCATGTTCTTGTATTCAATCACAATCACATCATCCATCTAGCCCAAGACAGAACCACAATACCTAACTATCTGTCTTAACTAGACAGAACCACAATAGCTAGCCACTTGGAGGGCAGCATGACGAGAATGTTTAACCACCAAACCATAGATGGGACCCCTCCTCCATTACCTAATCCCTTAACAAACCCCTCCTGCCTTTTTAATATTAATCATATTCCTCTATTCTATGTGAATTTCTGTTATGTAATTACACCTTTACCCTATAAAATCCATCTTGCTTTCTCTAAGGCTGCTTGTTCTTCTCAGAGCTTAGCTGGCTTCATGAGAGGCATCAATCTCAATAAATGCCTATACTTGGATTAGAGGTGGTCTGACTATATCCTTTGAGAAGGTTCCACCAGAACACATCATGAAACTGGAGCAGTTTTTGGGTGGGTGGAGCCCCCACCACAACAGTTTTTGGTATCCCTGGGTTTGAACTGCAACAAGTTTACATTCCAATATTTATATTCAATTTTTTAAAAAATCATTAATTTCATTCACTTGTGTAATAGTCCTTCAGACATATAAGAATAATAGCAGGATAGTCACTTGTCCAGAATTATTTCTGTTGTTTTTGGTTTTGTTTGGTTGATTTTCAGTTGTGTTCGACCCTTTCATGACCCCATTTGGGCTTTTCTTGGCAAAGATACTAGAGTGGTTTGCCATTTTCTTGTCCAGCTCATTTTATAGATGAGGAAACTGAGGAGCATTAAGTTACTTGCCCAGGGTCTCTCAGCTAGTAAATGTCTAAGGCCCAATGAAGAAAAATCTTCCTCACTCCAGTCTTGGTGCTGTATCCCCTGTGCCACTTAGTGGCCTAGAGCCATTTCTATCTGGATTCTATCTGAAATGGCAGATGAGAAAAATTACATAATGTTTGGTAAAAAAAATTAAAAGAGTATATGATAAATAGGTACAAAATAACCTTACAGAAATATTTTTTGAACAATTCTATATTACTTCATTGAGCAGTAGTTCAAATCATTAATTGGTTATAACATAACAGCTTATCACTAAAGTGGCCACATAGTTTTCACCAAAGTGGTCACATAGTTTTAAACAAAAGATATCATTCAATAAGTCCTTAACTCAATCATCCTTAAGGAGCCTCCTAAAGGGAAGACAAAGCTTAACAGAGCCACAATAACATTCGTGCACATTGCTGGCACCATCATCAACTCACTGCCTGTGAAATCAACACAGACCCACCAACAAGGTCTGAGAACTCCACACAAATCATCAGCATAGAAATCAACACAGACCCACAAACAAGGTCCAGGAGGTCAACACAAATCATCAGTAAAGTCCCAGGACCTCTGAAACCCTCCTCCAGGATTTCTGTAAACAGACAACCAGAAAATCCTCTTTCAGGTCTTCCAGTAAAGCCCCAGGGCTCCTGCACAAAGTATTACAATGAAAATCAACACAGACAGAGCAGACAAACAGAGTGCTGGGATACCACAAGTTTTCTCCTTCTCAACTCTTCCCCCACAAGAATTCCCTTCTTAGTTCTGCTCTTTCCCAGCTTGCGCTTCTCCTTACATGTGGTCATTAGCTCCTCCCTGTATGGCCCACTGTGGGATTCACAAGTTCTGTTTCTTAACAAAGACTTGATATAATCATGGGCAAGGCTCGAAAGAAACTAGAACTGAAACAAGGTACTAAATAATTAAATAGTTGAAGCAAGGCACTAAGTACTTCTTTGCTTGCCATTACAGTATCTCTCCCTCTCCACAACTGTTAATGACACAATCACTGTCTCTCCCTCTCTGTCCTAGTCTCTCCCTCTCTGACCCCCTGTCCCTGTCAATGTAAGTGTCTCCCCCCTGCCTCTTTTTAATTTTCTCCCTCTCCAACATGGTCTCTTCCTCTCTGTCCGTGTCATTGACTCTATCACCCCTCTCTACAATTGTCTCTTCCCCTCAGACATCATCAGTGTTACCATCACTGTGTCATAGTCATTGGGTCATTGTTACTATGTCATCATTGTGATACTGTTACCATGTATTTGGATCACATCACTGTTTCTATCACAATATCATCATGCCACTGCTATTTTTACTATCACTATATCACTGTGACCTTGTCACCTAATCATGGTCACCATGTCACCACAATGGTTTCACTTTCTCACTATCACCATTAGCATGTCACTTTATTACTGTCATCTTGGTCACTGCCATCATGTCACTTCTACTCTGTCTCCTAGCCATTGTCACCATGTCACATTGCCACTACCTCCATGTAGCCACCACTATGTCATCATGTCACTGTCATGATGTAACCCTGTTACTGTCATGGTAGAACCTTGTTACTATCACCATGGTCACTGCTACCATATCACTTTGTCACCATCATGATATTAGTGTGTAGTACTGTGGTCGCTGTGGATTCTTGTTACTGTCACCATGGTCAATGTCACCATGTCATCTTGTCACACTCACTTTGTCACATGACCATGTCCTGGTGTCAATGTCACCATGCCCCAGTGTCACTGTCATGCTATCAAAATCACCATATCATTGTCATTGTGACACTTTGTCTCTTTCACCATAGTCACTGCCACCATGTCACTGTGGCATCATTACAGAGTCACATTATTACTGTTACTATCACTGTGTAACATAGTTATCATGGTCAGGACACCAAGTCACAGAGTCACCTTATCCGCATCACCATGTCCCTTTGTCATTGTAACAGTGATAACTTATCACCATCATTGTTTCTTATTGTCATTATCCCTATATCACCATTTTGCTTTCACCATGATGACTTTAATGTGTTATCTTATTACTCTCACTGTGCCACTTTCACCTTGTCAACTTATCCCTGTCATACTGTCTCCTTGTCACCATCTCCATGTAACTGCTACCATGTCATTGTGACAGTTACTAGGTCTTCCCTTCTGCCTTCTAGATCTCTTTACCTTTCTACCTTTCCTTCTAGATCTCTTTACCAGTTCTGAATTTTGACTCTGAAAAACGTGACTCTAACAGTTTCACTCCCTGTCCAAATTTTGACTCATATTGTTGTTCCTTACTTGGACTTGCTGTCCCCAGTTTGAACACATGAATCCATTATTTTGATTCCAGGATTTTGCCACATCATTCTGAATGACTGCCAAATTTAGACAGATATGTTTTGACTCCTGAATTACTGAATCTAAGTCAGGCCTGCACAACATATGACCCATGGGCCACTTGTGGCTGCCAAAGTGACCCATGGGTAATATGTTGTGTAAGCCTCATTTCCAACCTCAATGGGGTTTTGCAGGTTGGCTGAAATCCTTTGGCAGGTAGTCTGCTGTGCAGGCCTGCAGTAGGTCCTGAATATGGATTCTCAAGTTTGACTCCCAGACCTGAATTTTGAGTCATGTACCTGAATATTAACTCCTAGATTTGGAATCCCAATCTAGAACTTTGACTCTTGAAATTTTACTCTCAATCCTGAATTTTGACACCTCAATTTTGATTCCCAATCCTGCATTTTGACAGCCACATTTTGACGCTAGAATTTTTACCCCTGGTACTGAATTTTGACTTCCAGATCTTAACTTTTAAATTTGGACTCCTGCAACTGAGCTCTCATTCCCGGACTGTCACTTGTGAATTTTTACTCTTTGTCCTAGATTTTGACTTTTGGATCTTGATTCTGATTTTGATCCCATTATCACTCCTGAATTTTGGCTCTGAGACCTGAACATTAACTCCTAAATTTTTACATACATACTTAGACTCTTAAATTTTGAGTCCTGGCTCTGAATTTTCATTTCCAGTTCTTTTGTTTCTAAATTTTGATTATTTACCGACTGGAATTTTACCACTGGATATTGATTCAGACTCTTAAATTGGGCCTTTTGGATTGAGACATCTTGGCTCTCAAAATTGGACTCTTGGACTAACTATAATAGCAAGTCAAGCAAATGATATGGATGAATAAAAAACAAGTTCTAATGATAATA
Organism: Gymnobelideus leadbeateri; assembly: GCA_011680675.1. Lineage (NCBI taxonomy): Eukaryota > Metazoa > Chordata > Mammalia > Diprotodontia > Petauridae > Gymnobelideus > Gymnobelideus leadbeateri. Next base: position 31,282 of record WOXC01004456.1, on the reverse strand, counting down.
CAAAAAGCCTTTAGGCAGTGCCTACTGTGTCACTGTCGACACATCATTATTGTTATGTCACCTTGTCACTGTCACTATTTCACCACTACCATTTAACTATCTCACTATAAAGGATAGTAAGTCACTTTGTCATTGTCACCATGCTCACTGCCATGCCTTCTCCTGGTCACTGTCACCATGTCATATTGTCACTGTCTCCATGTCATGATCAGTCTGTCACTGTGTAACCTAGTCATCATGACCACTGCATCATGTCACCTTGTTACTCATCAATGTCACCATGTCTCTCTGTCACTGTGTCCCTATTACCATGGTCAGTGCCACCATGTCACCACCATATCCTTGTCATTGTCATCAGGGTCACCATAGTTTCACTCACATTTGCTTTCACTGTGTCACTTTTTACTGTCATCTTGGCTACTACCACAATGTCACCTTTACCCTGTTTTTTTCACAATTACAGTTTACCATCACTGTGACACCATGTTATAGTCACCATGTTGCTATCACTCTTACTATAGTCACTGCCATAATATTGATGTGCATTACTGAGGTTTAGGCAGGAGTGATGCACAATACATGATGTTTATTGTAAAGGCAGGTGTACTTGCCTAGGGCCAGGGATGATGCTGGGCAAAATCAATGATAGCTGTCTGCCAGGAGCTGTCCACAGTTACAGGGGTACTTACCAGCACTGCTAAATTGTGTCTCCCCTTAGGCAGAGTGAGATGGGCTCTTCTATCCTTCTCGGGAGTCAGTTTTAGTGACCAAGCTGACTGGTCTAGTATGGCTAAAGCTGGCTAACTGGTAGACAAACCCATGGGTTTTTATAGTTTTTGGAAAGGTGTGTAAGGGGAGTGTTTGAAGGTTTTATCTGCAGTACACACACAGTATGAGACTAGGCAGTGCCTTGGGGTCACCTAAGTTTATCTATACAAAATTTATTCCTAGAGGGTATAAACAGTGGCTGTGATAATTTCTCTTCTTTTTTGTTTTGTTTTGTTGCTTTTTGGAAGGCAGTTAGGGTTAAGTGACTTGCCCAAGGTCACATGGCTAGTTTTTGTGTTAAGTGTCTGAAGCTGGATTTGAACTCAGGTGCTCCTGACTCCAGGGTCAGTGCTCTATTCACTGGACCACCTAGCCTCCCCATATTGCTCTTCTTTATATTAAGAAAGTAGGGGGTGGCTAGATGGAGCAGTGAATAGAGCACCAGTCCTGGAGTCAGGAGGATCTGAGTTCAAATGCGGCCTCAGACACTTAACACACAACTAGCCATGTGACCTTGGGCAAGTCACTTAGCCCCAGTTGCCCTGCCTTCCCCCCTCCAAAAAGCAAAAACTAAAGAAAAAAAAAAAAAAGTAGGTATTTTGCTAAGTGGGTGATGGGGGTGGGACACATTCCTTGCAGTTACATTCACACATAATATGGGAGCTTTAGGAATTTAAATTGTGGACACAGATGACAGGGCAATGTCATGTGTTGTACCCATTGTTCTGTTCTGTTCTTCATTTCCATGGTCTAGGCTTTATAGATTCTTCTTTGCTTTCTCTCCCCACTTAATAATATTTTATTTTTTCCAATTACATGCAAAGTTAGTTTTCAACATTTACCTTTACAAGATTTTGAGTTCCAATTTTTTTCCTCCTTCCTCTCATTCCCCCCTCCCTAAGATGGCCTGAAATCTGATACAGGTTATACTTGTATAGTCATTAAACATATTTCCACATTAGTCATTTTGTGAAAGAATCAGAACAAAAGGGAAAAATTATGAGAAAGAAAAAAGGAAATAGTATGCTTCTATATGCATTCAGACTCCATAGTTCTTTTTCCAGATGTGGACAGAATTTTCCATCATGAGTCCCTTGGAATTGTCTTAGATCATTGAATTATGGAGAAGATCTAAGTCTATCATTTGGTCATCACACAATGTTGCTGTTACTGTGCACAATGTTCTCCTGGTTCTGCTCACTTCACTCAGTATCAGTTCATATAAGTCTTTATAGGTTTTTCTGAAATCCACCTGTTCATCATTTCTTATAGAAGAATAGGATTTCATTACATTTGTATACCACAACTTGTTCAAGAATCCCCCAATTTATAGGCATCCCCTCAATTTCTATTTTTTTGCCACCACAAAAAGAGCTGCTATAAATATTTTGGTACATGTGGGTCTTTTCCTCTTTTTTATGATTTTATATTGCTGGATCACACCATATACCAGGATAAGATCAAGATGGGTCCATGACTTAAATATAAAGGGTAATACCATAAGCAAATTAGGAGAGCAAGGAATAGTTTACTTCTCAGATCTCTGGAAAAAGAAAGAATTTATGACCAAACAAGAGATAGAGAGCATTATTAAATGAAAATGGATAATTTTAATTACATTAAATTGAAAAGGTTTCACACAAAGCCAATACAACGAAGATTAGAAGGGAAGCAGAAAACAGGGGAACAATTTTTATAGCTAGTGTCTCTGATGAAGACCTCATTTCTTTTGTTTTTCTTTTCTTTTCTTTTCTTTTTTTTTACTTTTTGGAGAGCAATTGGGGTTAAGTAACTTGCCCAAGGTCACACGGCTAGGTTTTTGTTTATGTGTGCGTTAAGTGTCTGCGTTCGGATCCGAACTCGGGTCCTTCTGACTCCAGGGCCGATGCTCCACTCTCCACTTGATGCACCACCTAGCCACCCCCGAAGGCCTCATTTCTAAAATATATAGAGACCTGGGTCAAATTTATAAGAATACAAGTCATTCTCTAATTGATAAATGATGATAGGATATGAACAGGCAGTTTTCAGATGAAGAAATTAAAGCTATCTAGTCACATAAAAATGCTCAAAATCATTGTTGAATAAAGAAATGGAAATGCAAACAAGGTATCTGAGGTATCACCTCACACCATTAGATTGACTAATATGACAAAAAAAGTAAAATTATAAATATTGGAGATGTGGGAAAATTGGAACACTAATGCATTATTAGTGGAGTTGTGAACTGATCCAAACATTCTGGAGAGCAATTTGAAACAATGCCCAAAGGGCTAGAAAACTGCTTTCTAGCTGTTTTCTTCCTCATTCCTGGTTGTCAACTCTTTTAGTGAGAGGAAGTTATGGATTTTACAACATTAGCTCTGAAAACAAATGACCAAAGAGTCCCAGAGATTATACCACAGTTAACCCTGAAAAATATCAAAGAGCTCACACATACATTATTATAAATACAATTTACTCTGAAAAGCAAAATAAACGAAGCCAAAGAGCTAACAATGATCATAAGCACTGGAGGAAAGAACCTTGATACATGTGCTAAGGCCCCCTGCAGTTTGAGTCCCACTTTAATGTGGAAAAATTTCAGTACATGTATTAGTAGCTACACAGTATGCTGTAGCCCTGACAATGAGGTCTAAGAGTAATAGTGAGACAAGTTTGATTCATAGCAGGGCTTCATGACCAGAACTTGGATACTAAAGGTACTTGTCTGAGCTCACAGACCACCTAGTGCTGGTGTGAAAAAATTCTGGTATTTTGCTGTGAAAAGGATTGTTGTTATGACAAGTTCAGGGCACATCTTGTTTACTGGGTCTTAGTTCTGGAAAACAGGGTGCCTCCTAATAGTAGAAAGAGAGGTGTAAAAAGAGAGGAGTAATCTTGACATAGGGATCCTGACAAGTAGAAGTAGAAAAAATTCACTGATCATCACCTAAAACAGATCCCAGGATGAAAATGTACAGGAAAATTATAGCCAACTTTCAGAGTTCTGAGGTTAAGGAGAAAATACTATAAGAAACAAGAGAAACAATAACAACAAATACCACAGAGCTACAGTCAATATCACACAAGACCTAGCAGCTTCTACATTAAAAGACCAGAGGTCTTTGAACATTATATTTTAAAGAGCAAAGGAGCTAAGGTTGCAACCAAAAACAACTTACATAGCAAAGCTGAATATAATCCTGACTGAAAAATAAAAAACCTCCAGGCATTTAATGAACTGAAAGAATTTCAAGTCTTTGTGACAAAAAGACCAAAACTCAATGGAAAAATGACTGTAATAAACAGTAATAAAACATATGGTAAATATTAATGACCAATTATAAGGGACTCAATAAAATCAAAATGTTACTTCTTATATGTAAAAATGTTATCAGTATTAAAACTGCCATTATTCCTTGGGTAGTTTGAAAGAAAGGCGTGGATTGAGGTGAGTATGATGCATTGATTCTAAAAAATTAAACTGGGTAGGGAGAGATAAAAAGGGACAATTGTATCATACAAATGAGGTGAGAAAGGGAGAACTAATATAGGTGAAGCAGGTGGGAGTAGAGAACTGGTAATGTTGGAACTTCACTCTCATCAGAGTTGTGTTGAAAAGGGAACAGCATATATATCTAGAAGGGTATAAGAATCTTTGAAATTTATAAGGAAATAAAAGGATGAGGGTATAGGATAAGGAAGGGACTTTTAGAAGGGTCTGAGATTAAGAATTTAGAGGGCAAGGGAGAGGATAAGGCAGGGACTCTCAGAGGGGTGGTGGATTAAGGAATAGGAGGGCAAGACACTGGTCAGAAGTAATTTAGATAGATAAGGAGGGATAGGGTAAATAAGGCAAGAAGGATAAATAGTGAGGAAAAATAGAATAGAGGGAATATACGACTAGTAATTATAACTTTGAATGTGCATGAGATTTATTTACCCACAAAATCGAAACCAATAGCAGAATGAATTAAATATCAGAATCTGACAATATGTTGTTTATAAGAAAAACAAATAAAAACGAGAGACACACAGAGTTAAAATAAAGGACTGGATATAAAAAAAAGAAAGCAGGGGTTAGCGATCATAATTTCAGACAAAGTAAAAACTCAAAGAGATTTAATCAAAAGAGATATATAGGAGACTACACCATGTGTCACCAATATTAATCAATATTGTTTTAAAAATGCTGTCAATGGCACTGACAAAAAGAAAGAAAATGGTGTAATAGACTATCTCTTTTTGCAGATGTCATGATGATATATTTGTAAAACCCTAAAGATTTAACTGAAAGGTTAGTTGAAACAAGAAGTTTAGCAAAGTAGTAGGGTGTAAAATAATTCCACAAAAATCATCAGCATTTTTATACATTACCAACCAAACCCAGAAAGAGGAGATAGTAAGAGATGCTTCATTTAAAATAACTATATATGTCATAAAATACCTGAGAGTGTACCTGCCAAAAGAGACTCTGGAACTACATGAACATAATTATAAAATACTCTTTATATAAACTGAATCAGATTTAAATAATTGGAGATATATTATTATTTACGGGTAAATAAAGCCAATATAATTCAAATGACAATTTTGTCTAATTTATTAAATGCCATCCCACTTAAATTACTCAAATATATTTTATATAATTAGAAAAAAATAATAAAATTCATTTGGAAGAACAAAAGGTCAAGAATTTCAAAGAAACTAACAAAAAAAAATGTAAAGGAAGAAGGCTTAGCAGTGCCAGATCTTAACCTATGTTTTAAGGCAGTAAATCTCAAAACTATTTGATACTGACTAAGAAACAGAAAGGTACATCCATATAACAGAGTAGGCATACAATACACAGTAGTAAAGGATTATAGTAATCAAGTGTTTGACAAATGTAAAGAGTTAAATTTTTTCAGAAAAAAATTTATTATTGAGTTTTTTTTTTTTAATCTGGGACAGTAGAAAAGCAATTTGGCAGAAATTGGGCAAAGACTAATATTTTAAACCATTTACCAAGATAAGGTCAAAATGGATACATGTTTCAGCTGTAAAGGGAGATACCACAAGACAATTAGAAGAACATGGGACATATTACCTATCAGACTTATGGATAGGAGAACAATTTATGAATAAACAAGAAATAGAGACCATTGTGACATGTTAAATACATAAATTTGATTATTTTTAATTTAAAAGGTTTTGTACAAATAAAAGCAATGTACCAAGTTGAGAAGGAAAGCAGAAAACGGGGAGATTTTTTATAGGTGGTCACTCAGATAAAGGTCTCATTTCTCAAGTATATAAAGAACTCTGACAAATTTATATAAATACAGGTCATCCCTCAATTGATAAATGACCAAATAACATGATCAGGCAGGTTTTGATGAAGAAATCAAAACCATATATAGTCAAAGTTTAAAAATGCTCTAAATCATTATTGATTGGAGAAATGCAAATTAAAAAAGCTTTGAGATATTGTCTTCCACCTCATAGATTGGATAAAACAATAGATACCCTTCAGGTGGGGAATGGCTAAACAAGTTGTGGTATGTGGTTGTGGTGAAATACTACCATGATATAAGAAATTATGAATTGGAAAGAGTTGCATGAAAGTGAAATGAGCAGTACCAAGAGAACAATGTTTGGAATGAGTAATTCATCTTGAATATCATAAATACTCAAACCAACTACAAAGGACATATGAAAGAAGATGCTCTCCACCTCTAGGGAAAGAACTGATGAATAGAAGTATGTAAGTATATATTATATATGTGTGTATATACATATATGCATATATGCACACACATGTATACACACACACACATATATATGTATACACACATTTATGTGTTTATTTGTTTCTGTCTGTAAGGTCCAGTGGGGGGAAGGAGAAAAAATAAGTGCACAGCAGAGAACAAAAGAAAACTTGGAAGGTAGCTTTGAAAACAGTATGTAATTTCTATTACGTAATTTTTTCTTTAAAGTCTGAAATCAAAATTTATGGTTTTATATTCAATGCTCTAATTTGTTCTAGGTACAAGCATGGAAACGTTCCTGTTCTCTTTTGGTATTTAAGTTCAAAATGAATAAAAATAAAATTAAAGACTTTTGGAATACCCTCTACTCTGAGATTTTAGAGAATGGCTAACAACAATGGTTAGCAACGGCTACCAAGATTGCAAAATGTTTTACATGATTTTTTTTCATTTGGTCTCAGTTGAAAAATAATACAGTAGAAAGTTATTGATTTGACATCAGAGATCCACAGAATCATACCTATAAAGATGGGAGGAGATTCAAAAGCTAGTTAGTCAAATGCTCTCATTTGACCAAAGGAGACTGAGACCAGGGAGATTAAGTCCCCTTGCCCAAGGTCACACAGGTAATATGTGGCACAGATGGAATTTGAACACATGTACTCAGTCTCCAAATCCCAACACTATCTCCACTGTTCAAATACCAACTCTGCTTCTTTCTACCCATATGACCCTTAGGCAAGTGATTTGTGTTTCTGTTTGAGTTTCAGCTTCCTCATCTGTAAAGTAAAAGGGTTGAGGGGCGGCTAGGTGGCCCAGTGAATAGAGCGCCCGCCCTGGAATCAGAAGGACCTGAGTTCAGAGCCGGCCTCTGACACTTAATCCACACAAACAAAAACCTAGCCGTGTAACCTTGGGCAAGTTACTTAACCCCAATTGCCCTAAAGGGGCGGCTAGGTGGCGCAGTGAGTAAGAGCGCCGGCCTCCGAGTTGGGATGACCCAAGATCAGATCCGGCCTCAGAAAATGAGCACCCACGCATAAATGATGACTAGCCGTGTAACCTTGAGCAAGTTACTTAACTCCAATTACTTTAAAAAAAAAAAAGTAAAAGGGTTGAACTAGATAGTCTTGAAAGTCACTTCTAACTTTAAATAGTTGATCCCATGAACTGTTAAAAACTGGACAGTGTATCTGAATGACCTATTAACTAAAGAGGTAGCCAGAGTAGGGTGGATCAAAGTAAAATTGTGAAGTAAGGGAAGCTTGTCTTTAGTCTTTTCCTACTTCCTCTTTCAGTCTCTTTTCCCCCACTTGTCTCTTGCTTTATCTATTGAATCATATCATACTTCAACGAGGAGGATGCAATGACCTTATGCTCACTACCCTTCCTCGCTATGAAAACCTGGTGTCAGCTAGTTCCCAAGTTAGCATGCATTTATTACTAATGAAAGTTTACTCCCCCAGAGGGAGCTTCAGTATTCTAATAGAAAGAAACCTCTAAATCAAGAGGAATGAAGTACTAGACTCCCTCCCCTTCCCCCAATTAGGTATCAGTGAAAGCAGATGAGGGCTATATTTTGAAGTTAGGAGTTTCTTCCTAGGACCCATCCAATCACACCACATAAACAACTATCGGGGTGGCTAGGAGGCACAGTGAATAGAGCACTGGCCTTGGAGTCAGGAGGACCTGAGTTAAAATCAGACACTTGACACACTTACTAGCCATGTGACCTTGGGCAAGTCACTTAATCCCAACTGCCCTCCAAAAAATAAAACCCAACTATCTATTCCACTTACAAGGCAGCTAAGTGAAGCAGTGGTAGAGTTTCAGGCCTGGAGTCAAGAAAACTGATCAAGTTCAAGTCCAGCCTTAGACACTTACTAGTTGTGTGATCCTGGGTAAGTCACTTAGTCCTTTTTTGCTTCAGTTCCTCATCTGTAAAATGAGCTGGAGAAGGAAATAGCAAACCACTTCAGTATTTTTGCCAAGAAAACTCCAAATGGGGTCATGAAGAATTGGACTCAACTGAACAACTGAACTCCACTTATATACAAAACTAGCTATAATTAGATTTGTTAGATTTTCAGCTCAACTTTTTTGACAAGGAAAACATGTTTTAGGGAGACAGAGAAAGGGAATAGCAGCATCTTAGACTTGTTGTAGCTGAAAGGAACATGAGAGTTCATCTAGTCCTACCCTGTTTGTCTTGCAGATGAAGAAACCAAGACCACAAAAGATAATGTGAATTACCCAAGTCCATCCAGGACAGAGCCAGAAATACATAAATCTGGTGAATTTCTTGGGAACATTAAAATAGTCAAGAACTGTACAAAATTAAGTTTGCTGTGAGCTTTGGGATTTGATACTTTTATTTTTAGGAAGGAAAGTGTGTGTACAACTTTTGAGTACTTCTTCCTGCTATATAAAACCTATTGTAAGGACTGCCTAGAGACCCATTATAACCTATTTTTTTTTTAAAGGAAAAGACCTTTGTCTTTGGCCTACCCCATGGCTTAGCCCATAAAAGTTCCTTAGAATCTGAAGTTCAGAAATATCTATTTTCCTTCCAAAATTTGCAACAGCCTCTAAAGAATAAATAACGGATTCCACATAACATTTCCTTGGGACTCAGATTTCCTCAGTTATCTCTATGTTTTCTCAATACTTTATTTAAAAAAGAATAACAGTGAGGTTGATGATTGACTATCAGTTTTAGAACCTTATTAAAAGCATTATTCAAAATTAAGAATCATAAAACTTTCTACTCACTCTGTCAGGAATTCAATTCTAGCAGCTAAACTATTCCCACAGGACAAGTAGCAATAAAGAAGAAATGCCAATATAAGGAAACAGTCAAGGTTTTTCAGAGCTGTTATAAGCAAGAAAAAGTGGAACTCGTAGAAGAAAAAATAATTTTTAAAAGTCACTTACAATTTCTTTTCTTTAGGTGATCCTAATTTGGACACTAGCTAGAGGTACTTAGGTTAATATATGCTGCTCATTAAGCTATATCTGTACATGCATGTGTGTGGAAGGGAACAAGAGAGGTGATGAGAAGGAAGCTGGCTAGTGTAGGATCCAGTAACTCAAAAGGACCAATCAAGAACATTGCAGAAATAGCTTTGTACCTCATACATAAAGTATGCCTTTAATAAATATTTGTTGGGGGCGGCTAGGTGGCGCAGTGAATAGAGCACTGGCCCTGGAGTCAGGAGGACCTGAGTTCAAATCCGACCTCAGACACTCAACACTTACTAACTGTGTGACCTTGGGCAAGTCACTTAACCCCAATTGCCCTGCCTTCCCCCCTTCAAAAAGCCAAATAAATAAATAAATATCTGTTGGTTGATTAGAAATAGTACCAAAGGCTGAATAGTTCAGTTACCCTTGCTCTCTAAAGAGGAGAAAGTAAGAAGTAGTTGAAAGCTAAATTTCTATATAAATCCTGTGGACCACAGTTGTGAGCAGCTAGCTTGGATTAGGGCAACTGGAAGAATGTGTGAAATGAAAATAAAAGCATTTAATTTAAGTGAAGTTAGGAACAAATGGGTAGAAAGAAAAGGAAGAAATGGAACCTTTCTTAACATACTAAGTAGTATCTATCTAAAACCAAGAGCAACTCTTATCTGTAATGGATATAAACTAGAACCCATCCAAATAAAATTAGGGGTGAGACAAGGATGTCCATTCTAATCACTATTATTCACCATTGTACTGGAAATGCTACCTATAGCAGTAAGGTAAAAAAAAAATGAAGAAATAAGAATAGGCAATAAAGGGGCAGCTAGGTGGCCCAGTGAGTAAAGTGTCGGCCCTGGAGTCAGAAGGACTTGAGTTCAGATCTGGCCTCAGACACTTAACGCACACAAACAAAAAAAACCTAGCCGTGTAACCTTGGTCAAGTTACTTAACCCCAATTGCCCTCCAAAAGGAAAAAAAAAAGAATAGGCAATAAAGAAACACAGCAATCAGTCTTCGAAAGTGATACTACGATATGCTTGGCGACTCCTAGAAAATCAAGTAAAAAAAGTAATAGAAACAATTAGCAAAATAAACCCACATAAATTATCAGTATTTCTGTATACTACTAACAAAACCCATTAGGACAAGATAGAAAGACTATTTAAAATCATGGCAGACAATGTAAAATACTTGAGAGTAACCCTGCCAAGACAAACAAGAAGCTACATGAGCACAATTAGCACAATTACAAAATTTTTCTCATGCAAATAAAGGCAGATTTAAACAACTGGAGAAATATACATTACTCATGGGTAGACTGAGTCAATACAATAAAAATGACGATTCTATCTAATTTAATTTATTCAGTGATATACCAATCAAACTACCAAAAATTATTTTATAGTAAAAAAAAATTCATTTGAAAAAAGAAAAGGTCAAGAATATCAAGAAAATCAAGAGAAAAAATGTGAAGGAAGGTGGTCTAGCAATACCAGATCTTAAATTGTGTTGCAAAGTGTAATCATCCAAATGCTCTGACACTGGCTAAGAAATGGGCTGGTGGATCAGTGAAGTAGTCTAGGTACGCGTAATGGGAATGGGAATTTGAAGATCTTTCCTGCCCCTTAATCGACCTAGGGGGGGGGTTGAAGACCTCCCCTGCTGTGAAAGTAAACTCTGCCCCCTGATAGGCTGAATGTGATCACATGGAGCCTGTGATGGGAGGAGTTTTGCTGAAGGGAAGTGGAGCCCACAGGAAGCTGGTATTCAGAGCTAGCCAGACACTGGGGGAGAGAAGCTCAGGCAAGAAATCAGATAAGCTGGTAAGTTAATATTGATCTTGTACTAGTTTGTGGGAAGGCTATGGCTCTCAGCATTATTATGGCTTCTGAATACCTTTGGTACTATGATGGAATGGGCTTACTGGTTTTGGGATTTGGTTTTCTGGTGTCTAAATAAATGCTTCAGTTCTCTTTTTAACTTAGAGAATCTGGTATATTTTGCAATCAAACATCATGTGATACTTATAGTCATAGTCTTTACTGTGATTGTGGGCGATTTAAATATTGCATTGGCACTACAGTACACAATACACAATCATAAATGACCAAGTAATCTAGTGTTTGATAAACCCAAAGGTCCAAGCTTTTGGGAAAAGAATTCACTATTTAACAACAACAACAACAAAAAAAACCCTAGAAAGCAATTATGCAGAAACTACATATACAACAACATCTTATACCATGTACCAAAGAAAGGTCAAAATGGGTACATGATACAGAAATAATGGGTGATATCATAAGCAAATTAGAAGAGCATGGAATATTTTTCCTATCAGAACTATAGAGAAAGGAAGAATTTATGACCAAATGGGAGATATAGAGCATTGTAAAATAGATAATTTTGGTTACATTAAATTAAAAAGGTTTCGCACAAACAAATCTAATGTTATCAAGATTAGAAGTAAAGCAGAAAATGGAGGAAAATATTTGGCACAAGTTTCTCTGATGAAGGCCTCCTTTCTCAATATATGAAGAACTGAATAAAAGAATATAAATCATACCCCAACTGATAAATAATTAATTGATATGAATAGGCAGTTTTCAGGAGAAATTAAAGCTATCTATAGTCATGAAAAAATACTCTAACTTGTTATTGATTAGAGAAAGTTAAAATAACCCTGAGGTACTACACCACACTTTAATTAATGAAGCAGATATTGGAGGGAATGTGGAAAAATTGAGAGACTAATGCATTCTTAGTGGAGTTATAAACTAATTCAACCATTCTGCTGAGCAAAGGATTATAAAACTTTGCATAAGCTTTGAATCAGCAATACCACTTCTGGGTCTGTATTCCAAAAAGATCAAAGGAAGAGGAAATGGAAAGATATATACAAAAATATTTACAGTAGCTCTTTTTGTGGTGGCCAAGAATTAGAAATTGAAGGGATGCCCATCGGTTGCAGAATGACTGAACAAATATAATTTCAGAAAAACCTGGAAAGACTTACATGAACTGATTCAAAATGAAGTGAGAAGAGCCAGGAGATCATTGTGCACAGTGAGAGCAATACTGTATAATCAATAGCTGTGAATGACTTATCTATTCTCTGTAATACAGTGATCCAAGATAATCCCAAAACATTTATGATAAAAAATGCTATCCACCACCAGAGAAAGAACTGAAGGAATCTGAATGCAGATCAAATCACACTTAAAATTTTCTTTTTTTTTGTCTGCGTTCTCTTTTGTAGCATAGTTAATATGGAAATGTTTTGCATGAGTGCACATATATAATTGCTTACATTAAATGGCTTGCCTTTTCAAGGAACAGGGAGAAGAGGGAGGGAAGAAATTTGGAACTCAAAAATTATTAAAAAGATGTTAAAATTGTATTTGCATGCAGTTGAGAAAAAAAAAAACTTCTTTAAAAAAATAAATGTTGAGGAGGATGCTTTAAAAAACAACCCCAGTAAGATTTATATGAAATAATGCAAAATGAAGTGAGTAGAGCCAGGAGGATGTTGTACACAAACCAATATTGTAATGATAATCAACTGTGAAATCCTTATTTTCTCTGATTCATATAATGATCTAAGAGAGTTTCAAAGGGCTTATGATGAAAAATGTGATCCACCTCCAGAGAGAACTGAAAAAGTTTGAATGCAGAGTGAAATATACTTTTTTTCTCTTTCTTTATTGTTCTCCCCCCCCCCCCTTAATATGGCTAGTATGGAAATGTTTTACATGATTTCACATATATGATTCATTTTATATTGCTTACCTTCTGGGGTGGAGGAGAAACTGGAAGGAGGGAGAGAATTCAAAATGCAAGATTATTTTTAAATGTTTTGACCAATATAGAAATATGTTTTGCATAACTGCACATGTATAACCTATATCAAGTTGCCTGCCTTCTCAGTGAGGGGGTGTAGTACAAACATGATATTTATAGCTCCTACAGTAACTATGAATATGCCAGCATAATTCTGAATTGCAAAATATAATAGACTCTCCACATGGAAGACAGAACCAAAACATTTATTCAAATACCAGAAAGCTGAACCTAATACTAGAAAGCCAAAGTCATTACAGCAACAAAGAAATCTATACACAATAACACTGCAGGGGTAACTGCCATCTCCAAGCCTTCTCCATGCTATACTCTTCCCACAAAACAAAAGTTTAGGGATAGCTGGTATCAACAGAACTTTACAACAAAAAACAGGAAGAACAGAAAATAAGCACATAAAACAATATCTCAAGGTGAGGCTTGAGAACAAGCACCCAATCACTCTCCCCTCGAACAAATGGAGCTCAAAATCTTGGGGTAAGGAGTGAAGGTCTCTTCTTCCATAGCTAGTTTCTGTTGCAATTGGATATAGAACTCTCCCTTCCCCAAGAGATCCCACTGGAGAGGTCAGTTCTTTAGCTGGCATCTGGAGCTTAGTTGACACCAGGTTCAGGTGTGGCACATCACAGTGGACATGGAGTGACATCTGGCTTTAGTGATCAGGCATCTGCAGGTGAGGGTACTGAGCCTGTAGGAAAACAAATCTAGCAAACAAGTTTAACAGACAAAAAGAAACAAGGAGATAATAGCCAGAAGCAGGGTAGATATAGGGTCAGTCATGCTTTTTGAGTCCATGAACCCACTATCAAAGCCTCATTCATGGTTGAATGTATGAGTTAAGGGTACAATTTGATAATCATCTTGTCCTGAATAATCAACAGTTAAAGTATTATCTTTCTCACATGCTGTAATTTCCACAGCCTTTTGAATACTGTCTGGCTTCTGCTTTACCCATACTTTAGCTCCAAATTTTATTCTATCAGTAAAACCAAACACTTCACTTCCTCTAATAGTTATTTTGGAAGGAGGGTCAGTTTTCACAAGGGATATTGTTTCACAAAGAATAAAGATCACTTGAACTATTTTATCATTTTTACAAAACTATATGGGTTCTTTACCCAAATTTTGGAATACCATAATTTCTCCTTGATGATTAGAATGTATTAATTTCGGTTAATACATGTATTCCTTGAGCTGCTAATCCTGATTTAGGTAATATCCATCCAAAATAATTTTTAGGGATTCTCTTACATATTCCAGTGGAGATTTTTCTTATTTCTTTTCTATGCAACCATAAGTTCTCTAAACAATGTAAATCATATCCTGCCAAACCAGGTGTTCCTGGGTATGGTGTTAGGACATCTTGCCTCACAGTCCAATACTCAGTATTTGAGATCTTATGTGTTTGTTATTTTCTAACTTGAAGATTTGGGGTTGTCATGCTGTCTAGAGGTGTATTTTCTCCCAATGGTCTGTTATTCAAATTACATAAAGCAGTGAGCAAATTATCCTTCCAATGTTGATATGAATTATTATAACAACTCTTCTTTCATTAATCCATTTATTCTTTCATTTAACCCAGATAATTGTGGATAATATGGAATATGATATATCCATTCTATGTTGTTTAATATACAATATCTCTTCATTTCATTGCCTTTGAAATGTGACCCACTGTCATTTTGAATCTGCATTGCAGTTCCATAATATAGACTTATGATATCTAGAGTTTTACAGGTGTTTTTCTGGGTTGCATTCTTATTTGTTTGTTTGTTTGTTTGTTTTTTGAGGGCAATTCTGGTGAAGTGACTTGCCCAAAGTCACATGACTAGTAAGTGTGTTAAGTATCTGAGACCAGATTTTAACTCAGGTCCTCCTGACTGCAGGGCCAGCGCTCTATATACTGTGCCACCCAGCCAACCCTCTGGGTTGCGTTCTTATAAGGACAAGCCACTAGTACACCTGAATAGATGTCAACAACAAGTATAACACACAACACATATAAATTTGCATCCTTTATCTTGGGGTAGGGGTTTAATATGATCTGTCTGCTAGATTTGGGCTGGGACTTTTCCTCTTGCTAAAATTTCCAGTTAATACCCAAGGAACAGTTCATTCCTTTTCCAGCTGACATATATGACATTCGTCTGCTGCTTATTTTAATAATGAATGAGAGATACTAATACCTCAATCTTGTGCTCACTAGTGTGTGGTCTAGACCCTTAAATGAGTGGCCATTTGATAGACCCATTTTGCTAGTACTGGATCACCAGTTGGTGTCAAAATAGGGACAATATGTTGAGTAGCAATCTTTGCTGGCTGATCAGTATGTACATTGTACTCACATTTTGCTGTGGTTAGGGCCACATGAGCATCTACATGAAAAGCAGACAGATTAGTAACCAAAGACATGTCTCATATATCTTCCCATAATTCTTTGCCCTAGACTTGTTTGCCAGGAATTTCTCAAATTTGATTTTTCCACATGGGAATCCATGTAGCTAAACCATTAGCTATCACCCATGAATCAGGGAATATATGACACTGTCCTCCTTATTCTGTTTTGATAGCTTGATGTACTGTCATATAAGTTTAGCATATTGACTACTTCCACCTTTCCCAGTACTTTCTGAAGTTTGCCTAGTGTACATGGTTTATAGACTACCACTTTCCAGTATCCTTTGAGTCCCAAATATTTTGCTGTCCCATCAGTAAACCATGCATGTTTCTTTTGTTCTTCAGTTAATCCATTATATCCCTCACTCCATTTTACCAAGGACTGTACCAACTGTTGCTTTAGTTCAGGTGATGTATCATTTCCCTCAGTATCTAAGTTTGCTATTAATTCAGGTAGAGCAGAAACTCCACTTTTGCCTGTTTTAGATCTATTTTGAATATACAATTTTCATGTAATTATGATAGCCTCTTGTTCACGTCCAATTCTGTGAGAAGCTGAGGTACTCATTACCAAGGCCATAATCAGGATTCCAGGCCTTAATATTACTTCATTGCCCAGAATTAGTTGTTCAGTTTCTACCAAAGCCCAATATGCAGCTAACAACTGCTTTTTTTTTAACAACTGCTTTTCAAAAGGGGTATATTGAACTACAGATGAAAGGAGTTTCTTAGACCAAAGTCTTAAGGGTACATTTTGGCTTTGTTGTTTTTGCCATAAACTCCAATTTGCATATTCATCCTATAGAGTCACTTATAATTCTACCAGGTCATTTTGCATAGGCTATAAATCTATAGCCACTTGTGTAGCAGCCTTGGCTTCTTCAAAAGCTTTAATATGCTAAAGTCCCCAATAAAATTGATAAAATGGAAAAGGAGGTACAAAAGTTAATTGAAGAAAAAAAATTTGGGGTGAAGTCAAGATGGTAGCATAGAAGTAGGCAAACTCTGTGTGCTCCCCCAATAACCACCTCAAAAATTTAAAAAAAAAATGACTAAAAAAACTATAGGGCTACAGAACCCACAAAATGACAGAGAGAAACAAATCTCCTAAGGAAGGCAGCCTGGCAAGCAGACAGGAAGGGTCCTCTGGGAATAGAGCCCAGCTCTATGTGAGATGACGGTTTTAGCCCCAGAGGGGCCCTGACCAGGTGCAGCTGGAGGGACTTCAGGAGAGTGGATCACCAGCAGCTGTGGCAGTTTGCAGACTTATCAATCTATAAATGCCTAAGACAAAGTGAGAGGTCATTGTGGACTTTGGGAACAGGGGGTCTGGGAGTGCATTCTGGCCTCTGCCCCCAGAGGGAGAAGTGGCTGAGAGGCAGCAGCCAACACTGAGTAGCTGCTTGAGAGCTCTGGGCCTGCAGATTGTAGGGGGAACAAGCAGCCATTCTGAAGGGTAATCACTCTTGTTTTTAACCTGCTTGGATCTGGATTGCTCTCTATGGTAGAGGTCCTGGGGTGTGTGACCAGGTGTCAGAGCCATTGGAGACTTCACAAAGAGCAGCCAACTAATACCTCTGGCAGCTGAGAAAGCCCCAGCAATTTGGGACAAAGCTCTCCTCTCTGGGAGCAGAGTTCTACTGTGGCAAAAAGCTCAAAAGTCAAATAATTGAGTGGCAACATGAGCAAGCAAAGGAAGCAAAGCAAGCACAGCAATCCAATTTTAGATTCCTATTTTGGGGATAAAAATGATCAAAGCACGGAACAGGAGGAAGACAACAAAGTCAGAACTCCTGTACAAAAAGCTTCCAAGAAAAATATGAATTGGTTACAGGCCATAGAGGAGCTTAAGAAGGATTTTGAAAGCCAAATAAGAGAAGTAGAGGAAAAATTGGGAAGAGAAATGAGAATGATGTAAGAAAATCATAAAAAGCTAGTCAACAACCTGACTGAAGAAAACAACACTTTAAAAATACACTAAATCAAATGGCAAAAGAGGCTCAAAAAGCCAATGAGGGAAAGAATGCCTTGAAAAGCTGAATTTGCCTGATGGAAAAAGAATCTCAAAAGCTCACTGAAGAGAATCATTCCTTCAGAATTGGATTGGAGCTAATGGAAGCTAGTGACTTTATGAGAAATCAAGATACTATTACACAGATCCAAACAAATGAAAAAATAGAAGGCAATATGAAAATCTCATTGGAAAAAACACAGACCTGGAAAATAGATCTAGGAGAGATAATTTAAAAATTATTCGACTACCTGAAAGCCATGATCAAAAAAAGAACCTAGAAATCATCCTTCAAGAAATTCTCAAGGAAAATTGCCCTGATGTTTTAGAACCAGAGAGCAAAATAGAGGTTGAAAGAATCCACCAATCACCTCTTGAAAAAGATCCCCAAGAGACAACTCCTAGGTATATTATGACCAGATTCCAGAGTTCCCAGATCGAGGAGGAAATATTACAAGCAGCCAAGAAGAAACAATTTGAATATTGTGGAAACACAATCAGAATAACACAGGATCTGGCAGGTTCTACATTAAAGGATAGTAGGGCTTGGAATATGATATTCCAAAGGTCAAAGGAGATGTGGTGATGAAAACCAAGAATCACCTACCCAGCAAAATTGAGTGTCATGTTTTAGGGGAAATTATTGTCATTCAATTAAATAGAGGACTTTCAAGCATTTTTGATGATAAAACCAAAGTTGAATAGAAAATTTGACATTCAGATACAAGAAGCAAGAGAAGCATGAGAAGGTAAACGGGAAAAGAAATCAAGGAAGTCATCAAAATTGAACTATTTACATTCCTACATGGAAAAAATGATAATTGTAACTTATGAAACTTTTTTCAGTATGAGAATAGTTGAAGGAAATATAAATGTATATCTATATATGTATATAAATGTATACATACATATATATGTCTATATAGGAGGGTATATGTGTAGATGAATACACATGTGAGTGTGCGTGTATATAGTGTACTGCTTTACATAGAGGGCACAGGACCAACTAAATAGGAAGGGATGATACTTAAAAGGTGAAATTGAGAGGTGAGAGAGGAATATAATGAGAGGAGATGGGGAGAGACAAAGTGGGGTAAATTATCTCACATAGAAGAGGCAAGGGAAAACTGTTACAATGGAGGGGAAGAACAGGAAGGCAAAAGGGAATGGGTCAACCTTACACTGGTTGAATTTGGCTTAGGGAGGGAATGACATACACACTAAATAGGCTATCTTGCCCTGCAGGAGAGTAGGGGGGAAGGGAATGAGAGAGTCGATAATGGAGGGGAGGGCTGGTTGGAGGAGAGGGAATTCAGAAGAACATACTTTTCAAAAGGGACAGGGTCAAAGTAAAGTAGAATAAGTGAGGGAGCAGTATAGGATGGAGGGAAATATAGTTAGTCTTTCACAATATATCCACTATAGAAATGTTTTGCATAGCTTCATATGTACAACCTATATGGAATTGCTTATCTTCCCAGTTAGGGTGGGTGATGAGGGAGGAAGGGAAAGAATCTGGAATTCAAAGTTTTAAAAATCAAATGTTAAAAAAAAAATCATGGAGGTGGAGCCAAGATGATGGAGTAGAAACTGTGCGTCCAAGGCACTCTTCCCCAGATCACCTCCAAACTATGTAAAAGGGGACTCTGAACAACTTCTGGAGCCCCAGCACCCAAAGAACGACACAGAGAAGCTAAACTCCTGCCGAGGACAGCCCAGCAGCCCTGCAGGAAGGACCAGCGCAGCACTCTGGGAGCCGGCAGCACTCTGGGAGCTGGCAGTGCTTTGGGATCCTGCAGTGCAGCGTGGAGAGCCAAGCCCAGGTCCGAGTGAGCCATGGTTTTAGCCCCAGGGCGGCAGGGCCAGCAGCTGGCTGGAGGGACCCCAGAACACCAGCAGCTGTGGCGGTTCCAAAATTATCAACTCAGATATGCCTAGGACAAAGTGAGAGGTTAGTGTCCTATGGACTTTGGGACCAGTATTTGGGGAACGCATCGGCTTCCTCCCCTGGGGGCTAGAAGCCACTGAGGAGACATGCCATTTTGTAGTTTTCAGTGGCAGCTCCAGCTCCTGGCCTGCAAACTGTAAGGAGATCCAGCAATCAGTCTTGGCGGGTAATCACTCTTGATTTAACCTCCCTGGATCTGGATTGTGATCTGGGGGGAGGTCTGGGGTGGGTATCCAGCCTGCCAGAAAGCTGTGAAGACCCCAACGTTTGGGACGAAAGCTCTCCTGTCTGGTGGCAGAGTCCTGCTGTGGCAACAAGCCCAAAAGTCAAGTAATTAAGTGGCAACATGCCTAGGCAAAGGAAACAAAATAAACAGAAAATGCCACCTTAGACTCCAATTTTGGGGGCAAAGAGGATCAAAGCAGGGAAAAGGAAGAGGACTGTGAGGTGAGAAATCCTGCTCCAAAAGCCCCAGAGGAAAATATGAGCAGGTTACAGGTCAGAGAGGACCTTAAGAAGGACTTTAGAAATCAAATAAGAGAAGTGGAGGAAAAATTGGGAAGAGAAATGAGAAGGATGCAGGAAAAGTATGAAATGAGGGTCAACAGCCTGACTGAGGAAAACAACACCTTAAAAAATAGACTAACTTAAATGGAAAAGGAGGCCCAAAAGGGCAATGAGGAGAAGAATGCCTTAAAAATCTAAATTTGCCAGATGGAAAAAGAATCTCAAAAGCTCATTGAGGAGATTCATTCCTTCAGAGTTAGAATGGAGCAAATGGAAGCTAATGACTTTATGAGAAATCAAGATGCTGTTAAGCAGATCCAAACAAATGAAAGAATAGAAGGCAATGTGAAATATCTCATGGGAAAAACCACTGACCTGGAAAATAGATCCAGGAGAGACAATTTAAAAATTATTGGACTACCTGAAAGCCATGACCAAAGAAAGAACCTAGAAATCACCCTTCAAGAAATTCTTAAGGAAAATTGCCCCAATGTTTTAGATCCAGAGGGCAAAATAGAGGTTGAAAGAATCCACTGATCATCTCCTGAAAAAGATCCTAAAAAGAAAACTCCCAGGAGTATTATAAGCAGGTTCCAGAATCCCCAGATCAAGGAGAAAATACTCCAAGCAGCCAGGAAGAAACAATTTCAATATTGTGGAAACACAATCAGAATAGCCCAGGACCTGGCAGCTTCTACACTGAGGGATCGAAGGGCATGGAATATGATATTCCAGAGGGCAAAAGATCTGGGACTGAACCCAAGGGTCACCTACCCAGCAAAACTGAGTATTTTGTTTCAGGGGAAAATATGGTCATTCAGTGGAATAGAGGACTTTCAAGCATTCTTGAGGAAAAAACCAGAGTTGAATGGAAAATTTCACATCCAGACACAAGAAGGAAGAGATACCTGAGAAGGTAATCAGGGAAAAGAAATCAAAAGGAACTTATCAAAGTTGACCGACTTACATTCCTACATGGAAAAACAATAACTGTAACTGGTGAAACCTTTCTCAGTATGAAAATAATGGAAGAAGGGTGTATGGTCATATGAATACATATGTGAATGTGTGTATATACGTTTACAGTTATACATGGAGAGAGGGCATGGGTTGAATTTGTTGGGAAGGAATGATACTTAAGGGGTGAAATTATGAGGTGAGAGAGGAAAGTGGCAAGAGGAGATGGGGAGAAACAGGGTAGGGTAAACTATCTCATGTAGAAAAAGCAAGGGGAAGTGGCTGCAAAGGAGGGGAAGAATAGGAAGGCAAAAAGGCAAAACCACATTCTCGTTGAATTTGGTTCAGGGAGAGTGACATACATACCAAATGGGATATCTCAACCTGCAGCAGAATAGGGGGAAGGGGGATGAGAGGAGGGGTGATGGATGGGAGGGCATTCTTGGGGACAGGGGAGGTTGGAAGTACCCACTATAGAAGAGGGACAGGATAAAATAGAGAATGGACCAGTTGGGGGGTGGGATGGGTGGGATGGAATTATAAGCAGCCTTGTCCAATATATCTACTATCCTAATATTTTGCATAGCTATACATGTACAACACATACTGAATTACTTATCTTCCCAGAGGGAATGGGTGGCAAGGGAGGAATGGAACGGATCTGAAATTCGAGGTCTTAAAATTAAATGTTTCAGAGATATATATATATATATATAAAGATGTTATACTTTAAAAAATTATTACAAATTAGAATTGGGCAGGTGTAAACTAACAACTATGAGACATCAAAAATCAATCAAACAAAACTGAAAGAATGAAAAAATAGAAGAAAATGTAAAATAACTCATTAGAAGAACTAATGATATGTATGTGCAGTTTCCATGAAGTACAGTGCTATCTATTAATGGACAGAAGAAGAAGAGATGTTGTTATGGTTGACTCCTATTGCAGGGCTCTTGGGAATATATATCAACCTATCATCAAGGGTAAAGATGTATTTTGTCTTCCTAGGGCATTTCATTGGGGAAGGACTATGCAAATGGAAGTCTTTTTTAACCCAGGTTACTTAGTCCTTAACTGCTGAGGTGGCCATATTTTTTTTTTTTTCACTTGTCATAGAATTGTTTTGAGGAAAGTGTTTTGGAAACCATGAAGTGTCATATAAATGACACTATTACTATTATTATAATTTATATATTTAAGAACAGAGGCATTCATTCACCTACAATAGATAGATTACTTTCCCAGAAAAAAAAGAGTATTGTCATGTGAGGGAAATACAAAAGGGAGTAAGAAGGTACTTGGAGAGAATGTTAGGTTTCTTTAAGTTCTTGGTGGTCCCTGAGCTTGGACAGGTACCTGCATATGAACTATGTTGTGGTTGTGAAGCCCTGCTATAAATAGACTTTTTCTAACAGTCAAACTTATCTCATTGTTGTTGTTACCCCCTCATTGTTATGACTATATCCTTCTGCTCAGTTCTTTGTCTAGCCACAACTATATGTATCAAGACATAGTCTCTCTGCCTTGGGCCTCTTCATAGAGAAGATACTAGCATGTATGTCATTTCCCTCTTCCAACAGAATAAAGAAGTTGGCTTTTTTTTTTTTTTTTGCTTATAAGCTCTGTAAGCTCTTTGGTTTTATGTTGGTTTATTTTATTTTTCATAGTTGACAGTTGGTGCATAACCTCTGTGACTCTGGTCATTTATTTTCAGAGTATGATAGGACAATTTTTATGCATTCATTTCTATAAATGCTAAAGAAAAATGCTGATGGTAAAATAATTCATAGAAACAGAAATGTAGTCAAATCAAACTGAAATAGCTTGCTCTGAAAGGTTAATGTTGTTTCAGAATTTTATTCAAAGCTCTAGTATTTTTTGTCTAATAACCTGCTTGTAGGTTATTAATAGAATATTTTTAATCCTTTTATTGTTTATGCTTTTTTCCCAATTTATTTATTTTAGTTTCCAACATTTATTTCCACAAGATTTTGAGTTCCAAATTTGCTCCCCACCTCTCCCCTCCACCCCAAGACATCATGCATTCTGATTACCCCTCCCCCCAATATGCCCTCCTTTCTATCCTCCTCCCCCCCTCTTCTCTTATCCCTTTCCCCTTCTATTTTCCTCTAGGGTAAACTAGATTTCTATATACCATTGCCTATGCATAATTTTCCCAGTTGCATATAAAAACAATGTTTAACATTTGTTTTTTTAAAACTTTGAGCTCCAAATTCTCCCCCCTTTTCTCCCTCACCCACCCTCATTGAGAAGGCAAGCTATTTGATATAGGTTATACATGTGTAGTCATGCTAAACACTTCCATAATAGTCATGTTGTGAAACACTAACTATATTTTCCTCCATCCTATCCTGCCCCCTGTTTATTCTATTCCCTTCTTTGACCCTGTCCTTCCTCAAAAGTGTTTACTTCTAATTACCTCCTCCCCCAATCTGTCCTCCCTTCTATTACCTTCCCCTCACTTATCTTCTTACCCTGTATTTTCCAGATTTCCAAATTGAATGTGTATTTAATCCTCCCTTAAGTCAAATCCATTGAGAGTAAGGTTCAGTTATTCTCCCTTACCTCCTCCCCCCTTCCCCTCCACTGTAAAAGCCTTTTCTTTTCTCTTTTGTGAAAGATAATTTACCCCATTCTACCTCTCCCTTTCTCTTTCTCCCAGTACATTCCTCTCTCACCCCTTAATTTTTTTATATCATCTCTTCATATTCAACTCATCCTGTGCCATCCATCTATCTATCTATCTATCTATCTATCTATCTATCTATCTATCTATCTATCAATCTAATCTATCTATTTATCTATTTATATTCCCTCCAACTACCCTAATACTGAGAAAGGTCTCATGAGTTACAAATATTATCTTTCCATGTAGGAATATAAAAAGTT
Source organism: Gymnobelideus leadbeateri (assembly GCA_011680675.1). Taxonomy (NCBI): domain Eukaryota; kingdom Metazoa; phylum Chordata; class Mammalia; order Diprotodontia; family Petauridae; genus Gymnobelideus; species Gymnobelideus leadbeateri. Next base: position 7,230 of record WOXC01004456.1, on the reverse strand, counting down.
CAACTTTCACAAGTCTCTTATAATTTCTCTTTCCTATTTACTTTTTCATGCTTCTCTTGAGTCTTGTATTTAAAAGTTAATTTTTCTATTTAGCTCTGGCTTCTCAAGAATGCATTAAATTCCTCTGCATCATTGAATATCAATTCCTCCCTCCCCCACTGATTACATTCAGTTTTGCTAGGTAAGTGATTCTTGGTTTTAATTCTAGCTCCTTTGACCTCTGAAATATCATATTCCAATCCTTTAATGTAGAAGCTGCTACATCTTAAGTTATCCTGATTGTGTTTCCACAATACTTTGGATTGTTTCTTTATGGCTGCTTGCAATATTTTCTCTTTGAACTGAGAACTCTGGAATTTGGTTATAATATTCCTGGGAGATTTCCTTTTTGGATCTCTTTCAGGAGGTGATCAGTGGATTCTTTCCATTTCTATTTTACCCTCTGGTTCTAGAATATCAGGGCATGTTTCTTTAGTAATTTCTTCTTCAGTGAGACTTTTTTCCAATTTAGTCACTGTAGATTTAAATTTATCTTCTACCTCCCTAATTTGGCTTTTAAAATCTTTCTTGACCTCCTCCAAGAATGCTTTTTGGTCTTGAGACCAGTTCATATTTCCATCTGTGGTCTCAGGTGTGGACATAGAGTCCATGGTGTCTCCTGAAATTGATTCTTCTTGTTCAGAATAATAGGATTCTATTGCCTTTAGCCTTGCCTTTGCAAATTGTAATTGTAATTGCCTATTTCCCATCCTCTAAAGTGTATTTCTGCTCCTAGGGTACAGAGGCTTCTCAGGCTGGGAGCTAGGTGCCTGGTTGTTGGCTTTGTGTGCTCTAGCCTCTGGGTGTCTAGATTGAGGCCAAGGCCAGGACTCTCAATGTTTCCCCTGAGTTACCCTGAGGCTCACAGAGTAATCAGTGGGGGAGGGGTGGTCTGGCCACTTCAGATTTCTGCTTCTATGCCCCTGGGCTACAGCTCAGGCAGGCTTTTGCTGATCAGGTGAGGTTGGGCTGGTTGGGACCCCTCCTGCTCTTCTCTTCAGACTCCTTACTGTCTCAGTTATACCCTTTCTCCATGACTACTAAGCCTGAGGCTATTTCTGCTATTTCAGGATTTTTTACTCTGTTTGGAACATTTGTCTCTGGGTTTTCTTGGTCAGGGAGGGGGAATCTGAGAAGCCAGAGTTTACTTTGCCATCCTGGCCCCTGGAAAATCAGGCAGATGATTTTTAAACTTCCAGGCTGGGTGCTGATACCCCCAGGAGAAGCTGCTATCTCTGCTTTGGGCCCTGAGCTTTCTCTTATCCAGCTCTGATAGATCCTCCCATCCTGTGGTGAGATGCTGATGAGATAGCTGTGAATCGCCCTTGGAGTAGGTGAGTCTGTTGGCTGGGGCTCCTTCTCTCTCTGCTGTAGTCTGCTCTCTAGTTCTCACTGGTGCAGCCCTTGCATGCTCTGCACTCCTCTTACCCAGACCCAAGTGACACTTTCAGGGCTGGATTCTGCCCTTCTCTGTCTCCCAGTGGATTCTGACTCTCCAAAATCTGTTCAGATTTACTTTTTAAACTTTAGTGATGAGATTCATGGAGGAGCTTAGAAAAGTTACTGCTTCTGTTCCACCATCTTGGCTCCATCCCCTATTTGGTAATTTCTTGAAAGATGATGTCCAGGCTCTTGTTTTGATCATGGCTTTCAGGTAGTCCAAAAATTTTTAAATTATCTCTCCTGGATCTATTCTCCAGGTCAGTTGTTTTTCCAGTGAAATATTTTACATTGTCTTCTATTTTTTCATTCTTTTGGTTTTGTTTTATAATTCTTGATTTTTCATGGAGTCATTAGCTTCCATTTCTTCCATTCTAATTGTTAAGGAATTATTTTCTTCAGTGAAGTTTTGGACGTCCTTTTCCATTTGACCAATTCAAGGCACTCTTTTCCTCATTGGCTTTTTAGACCTGTTTTGCATTTAATTTACTCTGTTTTTAAAGGTGTTATTTTCTAGTATTTTGGGAGTCTACTCTAACAAGCTGTTGACTCATTTTTCATGATTTTCTTGCTTCACTCTCATTTTTCTTTCCAATTTTCCTCTACTTCTCTTACTTGATTTTCAGAATCCTTTTTGAGCTCTTCCATGACCTGAGAACAATTCATATTTTTCTTGGAGGCTTTGAACATAGGAGCTTTGACTCTGTTGTCTTCTTCTGATTGTGTGTTTTGCTCTTCCTTATCACCAAAATAAGATTCTATGGTCTGATTTTCTTCCCTGTTTGCTCATTTTCCCTGCCAATTACTTGACTTTTTTTTTTTTTAAGCAATTGGGGTTAAGTAACTTGCTCAAGGTTACACGGCTAGTAATTTGATTTATGCGTGGGTGCTCATTTTCTGAAGCCGGATCTGATCTCGGGTCATCCAAACTCCGAGGCCGACGCTCTTACTCACTGCGCCACCTAGCCGCCCCTTTAGGGCAATTGGGGTTAAGTAACTTGCCCAAGATTACACGGCTAGGTTTTTGTTTGTGCGGATTAAGTGTTGGAGGCTGGCTCTGAACTCAGGTCCTTCTGATTCCAGGGCCGGCGCTCTATTCACTGCGCCACCTAGCCGCCCCAATTACTTGACTTTTTAACTCTTTGGTTAGGGCTTTGCTTCCAGTGTGAGGGGTGTGCTGTCCCAAGGTTCATGGGTTTTGTGCAGTTGTTTTCAGAGATACTTCTAGGGACCTGTAAGTTTTCAATTCTTCCAAGGTGGTATGACCTGAAGAGAGGTGTTTACTCCTCTCCTGGCCTGTGTGAATGACCACAAGCACTCTTTTCTTGCCTGGAACTGTGAGGAGGTTTCCCTCTCCACTGCTGCCACAAGCTCTGCTATGCCAGTGCTCCTCTTCACTCCAGGATTGCCACTCTGAACTACAACCCAGATCCAAGTATGGGCAAAGTAACATATTTCTGCCTGAGTGCTAGCAAAGAGATACCTATAATCTCTTTATGATCAGTTGTTCAATCACCTTACCATCTGTGGACTGAGAGCTCTGGAAGCAGCCATTGCTGCCACTGCTGCCACCACCAGAAGGCTGCACTGAGGCTGGGACTGGTTTTCACTCCTCTCTCACCCAGGTGTGATATACCTTTCCCACTGACCTTCTAAGTTGTCTTTGGTGTTTGTGGGTTGAGATATCTGGAAACCACCTCAGCTGCCAGTGATTCAGTCCCCTGAGATCTGCTCTGAGTTTGCTGGGCATAGGTCTGTGCTGGTGTAGCCCACAATGGACTGTGCTCCTCTCCCAGCCTGGCACAACAGACATTTCCTATCAGCCATCCAGGTTGTATTGGGCTGGAAATTTGTTTCACTCGGTCTTTTTGTGGCTTCTGCTGCTCTAGAATTTGTTTAGGTCATTTTTACGGGTATTTGGAGGGTTTTTGGGAGAGTACAAGCTAGTCCCTGCTTTTACTGTGACATCTTGCCTCCACCCCTTAAATCCTTCTTCTAATGATGCCATTTACTTAGATGGAAAGAAAGCTCGGTCTCTCTAGGATGATTTAATACCTGACATGTTTATTTGAGATGACTGAGTTGGCCAGCTGTCTTTGAATCTCATTTAAAAAGAAGAAATCCATAATCACCATTTAGAAACTGTACTTTTCATCATTTCCTTTCCTTTCTAGGTAGTTACCTAAGGAAATCTTGTTATTTGGTTAATATGAGTTTCAGTTCCTGTTTTGAACAAATCTCTCACATATCAAATCCTGATTTGGGGTCAGAGATTCACAATCGCCCATGACATTTTTTACTCTGTGATATGACACATAGAACACAGAGACAACCAGAGAAAGAATGGTGGCCATATGGCATGATGACAACTACTGTAAAATCATCAAGGACACCTTAAAATATTGTTCCAAGATTCAATGTAGAGAAAGTAAAATTTCAAAAAAACATCAACAAAATACTGAAAGACAAGAAAAATTCTATTGGCATCTCAGACTCATAGTTCACTAGTATCTCAGACCAATGATATATAGAAGTTTAAGGAAGCATAAATTAAACATTCAAAGATTTATTCCAAAAAAAATTACCCAACAATGACTTGTAATACTATAGAATTTGAGAATTAAAAGGGGCTATAGAAATCATCTTGTCCAGGTGGTATCAAACTCATATTGAAATAGGACCACCATACATAAGGATCCTGAGGGTGCATTTGACTTAGAAAGCAACATATTGACATTATCTATGTTTTGTTGCATTTTAAAATTTATTTTGTTAAATATTTCCTAATTACATTTCAGTCTGATTCTGGCAACACTTGGAATGACGAAGGTACTTGTTTGATATCTCTGATCTAGACCAACTTCCTGACCTATGGATATATTCACTCTACAAAATCTTATTCCTTCAATTTGTAAAAAGGATAAGAGTTGCCCCTTGTTGCCCAATAGGTGTCACAGCATCTCTATTATTCAGTTTACAAAAGCCTTTTGAGATCTTCTGATAAAGCATTCAATGTAAAGACAAAGTTGATTCCCTTTTTACAAAGGAGTATTTGAAAGTATTCAACATCATGTACAAGATCCATTGATGTTGTTCATCCTTTGTTTTCAAAGGTGACCAGTAACATCATGATATTGGGATAAAATAGTGGATGATGTCTTGACTTGTGCATGAGTTGCAATTAAGTGAGGCAGAGTTATACAAAGTCATTAGCCTTACTGTCTCTTCTAGAGTCATCAAAATCTAGTGGCAGGATGAAAGTCAAGATGATTGGTGATGTCCCAGGATGTGGTGGATGATCTTGGCATCTTCAGTGTCTGACCAAGCTTTAAGTGCTCTGTAGCACCTGCTTCAGTTGTCTTCATGACTGTTGGAACAAATTATTCTTATCTTCCCACTTCTATGGGGGAAGTCTTCATATGCTTTGGACAGACATCCCCCTAACTAAGAAATATCAAAAACATAGGAACTGGAAGAGACCTTAGATGACCTCTAAGCCACCCTCTGCATTTTAAATATGAAGAAACAAGAATTCCATACAATTTGTGTTTTGCCCATGATTTAAATTTAAGGTTTCTATTTCAAAACCTCGGGCTCTTCCTCCATCACTTTGTGTCCTACAAATGAGTCAAAACTGTCTAAAGAAGAGTTCTTAAACTTTTTTGTGTGTGTCATGTTTCCCTATGGCAGTCTGGTGAAGCCTATGAACCCATTCTTAGAATAATGTTTTTAAATAATTGAAGGAAGTGACAAATTTCATTTGGGGGTTAATGAAAATAAATGATTCTTCTCCTTACCCAAATTTATAGCCCATATAAGCCTGAAAACCATTCATGGATCATAGATCTTAGGTTAAGAATGCTTTTTAAAAAATAATTAATTAATTAATTTTGCTGTTTGGAGGGGGAGGGCAGGGCAACTGGGGCTAAGTGACTTGCCCAAGGTCACACAGCCAGTAAGTGTTAAGTATCTGGGGCTGGATTTGAACACAGGTCCTCCTGACTCCAGGGTTGATACTCTATTCACTGCACCACATAGCTACCCCACTAGGTTAAGAATTCTTGATTTAAAGCAATAAAGATGAGGAAACTTTAGGCAAAATCAATCATTCCACTTTACCTGGAATTTAACCATCAGAATAATATTTAATTGATTTAATCATCAGAATATTATTTTTTCAAGAAATCATTAATGATACTGCATTTTGGGAGTATGCAACACATTTGTATAATGGACTAAATGGATACATACAAAGTTATTCTCAGCTAATTTTCATATTTTATTTTAGGCAGGAATCCACTGGGGGGCAGTATATAGCAAAAACTCTGGCTGGCTGATTGGAATATGGCTATTATTTATGAATGACAGAATTATTCAGCTGAATTTGGGAAAAAATGTATGCAACAGCCTTCTGTCTATTTCAGAAGTTTGGAAAGGCTACAACATTTAGTAATAGGTTAAACTAGCACATTTTAGTTTAGTGAAAACAGTATTATGGGAGCTACACACTGAAAAGATCTCTATTTTTGACCAATATCTCTATTATTCATTAACATTTTAACTCAAATTTCTTTAATAAGTTGAAAAATGAACCATTTGAATCTGATGAGACTTTCATTTAAACTTTTCTTCCCTCAACAACTTAGTCTACTCACTTGTGTAGTCATTAGGTATAAATTGGATAGCTAACACTTAGCGTATCTTGATTGCAGTACCTCATAAGGTGACTGTGAGGAAAATACTTCATAAATCTTAAAGCCCTATGAAAATGTGAGCTGTTGAGATCAATATTGACATAATTTTTTTTTTTTGCTTTTTTTGGAGGGAGAAGATAGGGCAATTGGGGTTAAGTGACTTGTCCAAGGTCACATGGCTACGTTTTTGTGCTGTGTCTGAGGCTGAACTTGAACTCAGGTCCTCCTGACTCCAGGGCTGGTGCTCTATTCACTTCACCATCTAGCCGCCCCAATATTAACATCATCTTTATCATTGGGATGACAGAATAAGAGAGTATTGTATATATTATATGCAGCTAAAATGCCATCTCCGATGAAAATAATTTTTCTTTCAGAATACAACTATGTAGCACAAAAGCTAGAGCAATAGACCTGGAGTCAGGAAGACCTAACTTCAAATCTGACCTCAGACACTTACTAGCTGTGTGACCTTTGGGCAGTTGCTTAGCCCTGTTTGCCTCAATTTCATCACTTGTAAAAGGAGCTGGAGAAGGAAATGGAAATCTGCTTGAGTACCTTTGCCAAAAAAAAAAAAAAACCCAAATGGGGTCACAAAGAGTCAGTTATGACTTAAATGACTGAATGCCAACATCAAGAATGTCTCTGAACTAAATTTTGGGATTTCCTTGTCCAATTTGGCTTCGCAAATATGTGACATATTGTTTTAAGGCAATAATCTTTTTCAGAACTGGTTGCCCCCGGCGTTCTGCAGGCATGTGCATCAGCTCGCGAGGAAAGGAGACCGGGTGCTGGAGCTTCTCCTCCTCCTCGACCTCTGACCCGCCACCCTTCAGCCGGGGCCGGAGCCGCGGCGGCCGCCGAAGCCCGGAAAGCCGCGTCCTGCCACCATGGCCAAATACCTAGCTCAGATCATCGTGATGGGGGTGCAGGTGGTTGGAAGGGCCTTTGCCCGGGCACTCCGGCAGGAATTTGCAGCCAGCCAGGCAGCAGCAGATGCTCGTGGGCGAGCAGGTCATCAATCTGCAGCCGCCTCTAACCTTTCTGGACTTAGCCT
>WOXC01004455.1:0-184129 GCA_011680675.1 Gymnobelideus leadbeateri | reverse complement strand
ATTGAAAATGCAAACTTAGACTCCTATTTTGGGTGCAAAGAGGATTGTGAGATAAGAAATCTTCCTCCAAAAGCTCCAAAGGAAAATATGAATCAGTTACAGGCCATAGAGGACCTTAAGAAAGACTTTAAAAATCAAATACGAGTAGTGGAGGAAAATTTGGGAAGAGAAATGAGAAGGATGCAGAAAAAGTATGAAATTATGGTCAACAGCCTGACTGAAGAAAACAACACCTTAAAAAATAGACTAACTCAAATGGCAAAGGAGGCCCAAAAGGGCAATGAGGAGAAGAATGCCTTAAAAAGTCGAATTTGCCAGATGGAAAAAGAATCTCAAAAGTTCACTGAGGAGATTCATTCCTTCAGAGTTAGACTGGAGCAAATGGAAGCTAATGACTTTATGAGAAATCAAGATGCTGTTAAGCAGATCCAAACAAATGAAAGATTAGATGGCAATGTGAAATATCTCATGGGAAAAACCACTGACCTGGAAAATAGATCCAGGAGAGACAATTTAAAAATCATTGGACTACCTGAAAGCCATGATCAAAGAAAGAACCTAGAAATCACCCTTCAAGAAATTCTCAAGGAAAATTGACCTGATGTTTTAGATCCAGAGGGCAAAATAGAGGTTGAAAGAATAAACCGATCACCTCCTGAAAAAGATCCCAAAAAGAAAACTCCCAGGAATATTATAACCAGGTTACAGAATCCCCAGATCAAGAAGTAAATAATACAAGCAGCCAGGAAGAAACAATTTCAATATTGTGGAAACACAATCAGAATAGCCCAGGACCTGGCAGCTTCTACACTGAGGGACTGAAGGGCATGGAATATGATATTCCAGAGGGCAAAAGAGCTGGGAAAGAACCCAAGGGTCACCTACCCAGCAAAACTGAGTATTTTGTTTCAAGGGAAAATATGGTCATTCAGTGGAATAGAGGGCTTTCAAGCATTTTTGAGGAAAAAACCAGAGTTGAATAGAAAATTTGACATCCAGACACAATAAGCAAGAGATGCCTGAGAAGGTAATCAGGGAAAACAAATAAATACATACATTTCTCCAAAAAATCTTTCATTCTCTTTGCACCCAAAATAGGAGTCTAAGGTTGCATTTTCTGTTTATTTTGTTTCCTTTGCCTTGACATGTTGCCACTTAATTACTTGACTTTTGGGCTTGTTGCCACAGTATGACTCTGCCACCAGACAGGAGAGCTTTCATCCCGAATGTTGGGGTCTTCACAGCTTTCTGGCAAGCTGGATACCCACCCCAGGCCTCCCCACCAGATCACAATCCGGATCCAAAGAGGTTAAAGCAAGAGCAATTAACCCCAAAGACTGATCACTGGATCTTCCTATAGTTCGAAGGCCAGGAGCTGGAGCTGCCACTGAAAACTACAAAATGGCATGTCTCCTCAGTGCCTTCTAGGCCACAGGGGAGGAAACTGACACATTCACCAAATACTAGTTCCAAAATCCATAGGGCACTAACCTCTCACTTTGTCCTAGGCATATCTGCGTTGATAATTCTGGGATCACCAAAGCTGGTGGTGTTCTGGGGTCCTTCCAGCCGGCTGCTGGCCCACCCTTCCTGGGGCTCAAACTGCGGCTCATGCGGACCTGGGCTTGGCTCTCTGCATGCTCTGCTGCCGGCTCCCAGGGCGCTGCGCTGGTCCTTCCTGCAGGGCTGCTGGGCTGTCCTCAGCGGGAGGTTAGCTTCTCTGTGTCGTTGTGTGGGTGCTGGTGCTCCAGAAGTTGTTCAGAGTCCCCTTTTGCATAGTTTGAAGGTGATCTAGGGGGAGAGTGCCTTGGTCACACTGTTTCTACTCCACCATCTTGCCTCTGCCCCCCCTTCTCCGGTGTTTTTAATAGGAAAGAGTGTTGTATTTTGTCAAAAAATATTTTTCTTCATGTATTGAAATAATCAAATGATTGGTTTGGTTATCAATATAGTCAATTATACTTTTGTTTTTTCGAATATTGGACTAGCCCAACATTCCTAGGGCAAATGACACCTCTTGGATGTGATATCTTGCTCATATTTTATTTAAATATTTAATATCAATATTCATTAAGAACTTGACCTACAATTTCCTTTTTAAATTTTGCTTTCCTGATTTATGTATCAAAACAATATTTTTGTTATAAAAAGAATTTGGTAAGACTCCTTTTGATTTTTAGGATTTACATTTTTGGTGTTTAAATGAAATTTTCCAACTGTTCTTTTTCTACTTTATTTGCATGTTCAATTCATTGATCCATTATTTATTTTATTGATGAAAGCATAAAGAGATATAAAATTTCACCAAAGCATTACTTTGCCTGGATCCCATGCTTCGACATGTTTTTTTATTAATGAAATTCTTTTTTTTAATATAATATGACAGAGCTGTCCAAAAGTTGAATGAGCTGCTTTAGGAAATAATGATTCCCCTGATAATGGAGGCCTTCTTTTTTTTTAAACAAATGCTTTATTTACTTCTGTTTTACATCATTCATTTCCCCCAGATTTTGAGTTATAATTATTTTTACCCCCCTGTTTTTCCCCTACCCACCCTCCCAGATTAGCAGTCCCACAAAATATTGATTCCTCCAATCTGCTCTCTCCCATATCTTCTCCCATACCCCCTTTGACTTTTCCATTAGAGGAAGGTGAATCTCTGCATCCCAATGCCTGCACATTTTATCTCCCATTTACAAACAAGAGTATTAATAATAATATTTCTATATATTTGAAACATATAATATTAAGACCTCGAATTTCAGATCCATTTCCTTCCTCTCTTGTCACCCATTCCCTATGGGAAGATAAGTAATTCCACAATATTGAAATTGTTTCTTCCTGGCTGCTTCTAGTATTTTTTCCTTGATCTGGGAATTCTGGAACCTGGCTATAATATTCCTGAGAGTTTTCTTTTGGGGATATTTTTCAGGAGGTGATCGGTTTATTCTTTCAACCTCTATTTTGCCCTCTGGATCTAAAACATCAGGTCAATTTTCCTTGAGAATTTCTTGAAGGGTGATTTCTAGGTTCTTTCTTTGATCATGGCTTTCAGGTAGTCCAATGATTTTTAAATTGTCTCTCCTGGATCTTTTTCCAGGTCAGTGGTTTTTCCCATGAGATATTTCACATTGCCTTCTAATCTTTCATTTGTTTGGATCTGCTTAACAGTATCTTGATTTCTCATAAAGTCGTTATCTTCCATTTGCTCCAGTCTGACTCTGAAGGAATGAATCTCCTCAGTGAGCTTTTGAGATTCTTTTTCCATCTAGCAAATTTGGCATTTTAAGGCATTCTTCTCCTCATTGCTCTTTTGGGCCTCCTTTGCCATTTGAGTTAATCTATTTTTTAAGGTGTTGTTTTCCTCAGTCAGGCTGTTGACCCTCTTTTCATACTTTTCCTTCATCCTTCTCATTTCTCTTCCCATTTTTTCCTCCTCTTCTCTTATTTGATTTTTAATGTCCTTCTTAAGGTCCTCTATGGCCTGCGACCTGCTCATGTTTTCCCCTGGGGCTTTTGGAGCAGGATTTCTTACCTCACAGTCCTCATCTTGCTCTATGCTATGATCGTCTTTGCCCCCAAATTAGGAGCCTAAGGTTGCATTTTTCTGTTTAATTTGTTTCCTTTGCCTTGGCATGTTGCCACTTAATTACTTGACTTTTGGGCTTGTTGCCACAGTATGGCCTGGTGCCAGATAGGGGAATTTTTGTCCCGCATGTGTGGGGGACAACTTCCATATCTCCTAAGCTGGAAACCCATCCACGACCTCCACCCCAGATCACAATCCAGATCCAGGGATGCTAAAGCAAGAGAGATTACCCCCTAAGACCAATCGCTGTATCTCCCTACAGTTTGAAGGCCAGGAGCTGGAGCTACCTCTGAAAACTAAAAAATGGTGTGTCTCCTCAGTGGCTTCTAGCCCCCAGGGGAGGAAGCCGATGCATTCCCCAAATACTGGTCCCAAAATCCATAGGGCACTAACCTCTCATTTTGTCCTAGGCATGTCTATGTTGATAATTCTGGAATCCCCACAGCTGCTGTTGTTCTGGGGTCCCTCCAGCCGGCTGCTGGCCCTGCTGCTCTGGGGCTAAAACTGCGACTCAGGCAGACCTGGACCTGTGCTTGGCTCCCTGCACTCTGCGTGCTGTGCTGCCAGCTCCCAGACTGCTGCGCTGTTCCTTCCTGCAGGCCTGCTGAGCTGTCATTAGTGGGAGGTTACCTTCTTTGTGTTGTTCTGTGGGTGCTGGGGCCCCAGAAGTTGTTCAGAGTCCCCTTTTATATATTTTGGAGGTAGTCTGGGGGAAGAGTGGCTTGGACTCTCTGATTTTTTTTTTTTTTAATCAATTGGGGTTAAGTAACTTGCTCAAGGTTACATGGCTAGTCATTATTCATGTGTGGGCACTCATTTTCTGAGGCCAGATTTGATCCCGGGTCATCCCAACTCCAAGGCCAGCACTCTTACTCACTATGCCACCTACCCGCCCCTGGACAGGCTGTTTCTACTCTGCCATCTTCAATGAAATTCTTTTTAATGTAATTATTGTCCATATGATTTCTTCTTTGATCCACTTATTCTTAAGAATTTGATTAGTTAGTTTATATTAGATTAGTAGTTAATTTTTCCAACATCACTTTATTGAATGCAATTTTATTGCATTATGATCTGGGAAAGGATCCATTTAATTTTCTTTTTCTTTTCTGCAATTTTTTGAGGTTTTTATGTCCGAATATATGGTAAATTTCTGTATTCTTGACATCCCCACTAAGAAAAACGTATATTCTCTTCTTTCTCATTCAGTTTTCTCCAGAGGTTGGGAATGTCTAACTTATCAAAAATTAATCCATCTTCTTAACTTACTTTTTGTTCATTTTATTGTTAAAATTTTCTGATTCTGACAGGTGAAAGATGAAGTCCGTTATTAGTATAATTTTATTATTTCTTCCTATAATTCATTTAGCTTTTCTTTTAAGAATTTGAAAGCAAAAGCATTTGGTGCATATATGTTTACTGTTTTTATTGCTTCATTGTCAATTGTACTTTTTTAAAGCAAAATTGAGATTCACTGGTTATCTCTTTTAATTAAACCTATTTTTGTTCTTCCTTTGAGATCATGATTGCTACCCCTGTCTTTTTTTTACTTCAGCTGAAGCATGACACATTCTGATTCAGGACCTTATTTTAACTCCTTTTTCCTGTTTAAAGTGTGTTTTGTAGCAACATATTGCTGGATTCTTGTTTTTCTGATTTATTCTGCTATTAGCTTATGTTTATGGGTGAATTCATCCCATTTCCATTAACATCTATGATTACTAACTTTACATTTCCCTCTATGCTAGTTTTCCTGTTTATCTTTCAATCTCTCTATTTCACACTGTCTTTCCTCAAAAAATCTGTTTTTATTTTTTTTTGTACCATTGCTTCCCTTAATACCCTCTTTACTTTATCATTCCTCTTATCCTTTAATCCCTTCCTTCCTACTTCTCTGTTGTGTGAGAAAGATTTCTATACCCAACTGAATGTGTATACATATTCTTTCATCTTTGATCTAATTCAGATAAAAGTGAGGTTCCTACATTGTCTGCCACAACATTATTTCCCCTTCAATAGTACAAGTATTTCCTTGTATTTCTTTTTTATGTGAAATGGCTTTCCCTATTCTTCTTCTCCCTTCCTCCTTCTCTCAGTGTATCCCTCTTTCTTGATCATCCTTTTGTTTTTGTTTTCTTTTGTGATCATCCCAATATTATTGATTCACAATTCTGCCTAGTATTTATATGGAGTTTTATTTTTCTAAATGCCCTTATATGATAATAAGATCTATGTGTCATTTACCCATATTGGAATGTAAACAATTTAAGCTTATTGAATCCCTTATGATTGCTCTTTCACGTTTACCGTCTTTATATTTCTCTTGAGTCTAGTGTTTGAAAGTCAAATGATTTGTTGAGTTGTGGTTTTTCATTAGGAATCAGTAAAAGTCCTTCATTTATTTAAATGTCCATTTTCTCTCCTGAAGAATTATGTTCAGTTTTACTGTGTAGATTGTTCTTTTTTGCTCCTTTATATTCTGGGAGATCATATTTAATTTCCTTAAATATGATGTCTAGGAATATTCTTTGATCATTAATTTCAGGCAGCCTGATAATTCTTTAATTCTCTCCCCTCTCTCATATCAGTGTTGTGGTTTTTTTTTATAATTTACATTTGCTTTTATTCTTTACTTTGTTCTCTTCCTTCTTGCTGTCTCACGGAGTCATTAACTTTCACTTTCCTTATTCTCACTAGTAAGGAATTATTTTTTCAGTGAGATTTTATAACTCCTTTTCAGTTTGTTAAATTCTGACTCTTAAGGAGCTCTTTTCACCAGTGAAGTTTTGTACCTCTTTACCATTTTCATAAATTCTATTTTTTGGGATCTTATTTTCTTAACAATTTTTGGGTCTGTTTTACCAACTATTAATTGTCTTGTCACAATAGTCTTTCATATTTCTCATGTATTTTCCCAGTTTTTTTTTTCTGCTACCAATCATATTTGATAAAAGTAAAAAGAAAATGCAATATAGGAGATACAAGGAAACTCTCATGGTTTCTCTTAAGATCTTGGATTTTATTTGTGACATGAGAGACACTGGCATATTACTGCCCAGCATGGCATGCCCTCATCAGAGAAGGTGCTTGGGTTTATGAGCAAAGTGTAGCTTTTTAACTCAAAAAGTAGCTAAAAGGAAACATAAGATTACAAATTTAGAGAATTCACTCCAAATGTTTATATGGACTATTTGTGCCCAAACTATAGTAGAGCATTACAAGCCTGTATTGATCTGAATGACCATAGTTAGTTGGATGCATCATAAGTTGACATAGGGATGGCACTTTAGCCCTCTTTGAGAAAAAAAGGAAAACAAACAACAATCTATGTCTAGGCACAGGCTACTTAAGGGGATATTACAATTGAGAAGGACTGAGAGTTCAATGGCTATACCATAACATCCCCAGGGACAACTAGGATTGGAGTATATTAATTTTACTATACTAAACATACAGTACACATGGAGTTCTAAACAGAAGGCTTGATAGAGGCATGTGGCCTTACTAGTATAGGGCTATAACGCCACTAGGAATGATTACAAAGGTTTTGCTCTATATTTTAAAATATTGATATTGAACCAAACTGTTTGTTGTCCTTTCTCTGAGGATGAGGCATACACACACACATATGTATGAAGGTATGTGTATGTGTGTGTGTGTGTATGTTTGTGTTTAGTTGAAAGAGGCTTATCATCAATCTATGTTTTTTTTTCTGAGAAGACCATGAATACCAACAAGGAGTAGTACAACACTTGACTTTCCTGTCAAAATTATATCCTCACAAGTGATATAATTATGTATGAAATTTTGGAAATCATATGAAATCACAGAAAACAAACCCACATAAGGTAATAGTCTGTAATAAGTGATATAGAGTCTAGTTCTATTATGGCACTGCAAAATTACATGAGAGAATTGTAATGGTCCTGCTAAACCAGTACACTGCAACCTTATATTACCCTCAGAGTTAGTCAGACTCTGTTGACCAAGTAGAAAGGCACAATTATTATAGTCAATCAGCATTGCTTTATCAGGTACAGGTCCTGTAAGACTAACTTTAGCACAATGTTGTGGTTGTTTGTTTTTAAGCAGGATCACTAGGTTGGTATGTAAGGGTAATACCATAGATGCATATTACTTAGTTTTAGCAAATATTTAGCAAAATATTTCAGAATCCTTCTAAAAATGGAGAGTGTGTGAGTATGTGTGTGGCAGGGGTAGGGGGGAAGATATATGCTAGATTATAGTCAATGCAGATAAGCTTTAATTCAAATTTAGAAATATTTTTTTTTTAGTGGAATGCCCTCACTTTTTGACCAGAATGCCTGATATTCAACATTTTTACAAATGATTAGATTGCAAAATCAGAGAAGGAATGCTTATTAAAAATGTAAACGATAGAAAACTAGAATGTATAGCTAACATGTTGGGTCCAAAAAAATAATCCAAAAAGGTCTCCTCAGGTGTGTATTAAACGTTATAAAATAATATTTAATGAAGTTAATAAGCTGTTATAATTTTACAATCAACTTCACAAGTAGAAAATGTGAATGATAGATACTTAGTGCTGTTTCTGAAAAAAAATCTTTGGGTTTAATAAACTGCAGTATTAAAATGATTCAAATATTTAATACAAGAATGATGAGATTAATATACCCCTTACATATATCAAGGAATCATTAGGTCTAGAACCTGAGAAGTAATATTTGGGTTGTACTCTGATCTGCTCATATCATGTGTCCTATATTGCATTCAATTCTATCTACTACATTTTAGGGAGGACATTGACAAGATGGAAAACATCCAAACTCTTGGTCTTCAAAGTCAGGAACTTTGTACTCCATGGATATTTGTAAAATATATAGAAGAATATGTTGAGAAGAAAGCACCATATGGCTAAGGAAATTGTTTATGTAGCCAATAGCTTTTGAGATGAGCCTTGAAGAAACCTAGAGATTCCAAAAGAAGCATGTGAGGATGAAATGCCCCATGACAGGCCTTGGTATTTCACCTTGTCATGTATTAGGAATGGCAAAAAGGCTATTTTGACTGAACCAAATAGGGTGTTAATGTGGGCTGGGAATATAGAATTGGGGCCAGGTTATTAAGTGCTTTAAACAGCAAATAGAATACAATGGTTTAGGGGAAGCTAGGTGGCAAAGTGAGTAAAGCGTTGGCCCTGGAGTCAGAAGGACCTAAGTTAGGATCCGGCCTCAGACACTTAACACACACACAAACAAAAACCTAGCCATGTGACCTTGGGCAAGTTACTTAACCCCAATTGCCCTCCAAAAGGCAAAAAAAGAATACAATGATTTAGAAAATTATGAATGAGGTAGCAATACATTTAGAAACTAACAAAAAGATTGTCTCTACCTGGGATCAGTACTGAGATACTGACAAAGAGGAACAAACTGTGGGAGTAAAATCAGGGTGGGGCCATATTTCAGTGTTTTGTTTATCTGGTCAGATGAATCCTCACAATTTCATTTTGTGGATCAAAATTAGGATACTAAACATACATCCTTTAGACAGAATTCAGGCCTCTATGTACATTTTGAGCCATTGAATTAAACCCTTCAAAAACTCAAAAACATTTCTGCTAAATGTATCTACTGAGTTGGTCCAGGATATATAGAGTTCCCAAGATAAAAACAAAGAAAATTAAATATAACAAGGAACTGAGTATGCTGATGAGACAGTGCTAAGGCCAGACTCAGATGCTATTAATTACCCAGTGCTCATACATAAAGATAGATATAAACAGGGATATTCTAGTAAATGTTTAACATCTGGCTCTGCAACAAGAAAATGTATTTATGCAGCAATTTTGAGATTAATATGCATTATCACCATTTTATCCATCACTTTTTAAAGACCAGATCAGGCAAAGAACTAAATAGTAAATAGAGCCTTAAATCTAGCAGCAATTGTCAGTTTCTAAGGTATAAATTCTGACACTGAAAAAATTAACAATCTTTCAAGCCAATTTGAGCTGTCTCCAGCATACCCATTCACTTAAGCAATGTTTTAAAAAACTTGTCAGAACATCATGATCCCATGGCAACCAGATGTGAAGCATTTGTTTACAAAACTAGATCTTTTTCAAGGCAGAGCCAAGATGGCAGAGAAGAAATAGCACTTCCTAGGTACTCCAGCATCCACCATTTCAAAATTATGTAAAAAGGGGGCTCTGAAAAACCTTTGGAGCTCCTGCACCCACAAAATGACAAAGAGAAGCTAACCCCCCCACTGAGGACATTCCAGCAGCCTGGCAGGGAGCGACCAGCTCAATGCTCTGGCAGCTGACAGCGCAGCTCTCTGAGAACCAAGCACAGGACATAAATGAGTTAGAGGTTTTAACCCCAGGACTGATGGTCCAGCAGCTGGCTGGAGGGACCCCAGAACACCAGCAGCTATGGCTTTCATAGAATTTCCAACAAAAAGTGAGAGGCTAGTGCCCTATGGACTCTGGGACCAGTATTTCAGAGCTAGTCAGCTTCTTCCCCTGGTGACTAGAAGCACCTGAGGAGACTCAGCACAGCAGCAATTTTGAGGCTTCAGTTGCAGCATCAGCTCCTGTCCTACTAACTGTAGGGGGATCCAGAGACCAGTCTGGGGGTAATCACTCTTGATTTAACCTCCCTGGATCTGGATCGCTGTCTGGGGTAAAGGTCTTAGGGTGTGTTTCTAGCTTGCCAGAGTGTGTGGAGGCTTCAGGGAGGGCAACCAACTAATACTTACGTCATTTGAGAAGACCACAAGGTTTGGGACCAAAGCTCCCTGTCTGGTGGCAGAGTACTACTGTGGCAACAAGCCCAAAAGTCAAGTAATTAAGTGGCAACATGCCTAGGCAAAAGAAACAAAATAAACAGAAAAATTCAACATTAGACTCCTATTTTGGGGGCAAAGCAGATCAAAGCATATAACAGGAGTAGCACTGTGAAGTCAGAATTCCTGCACCAAAAGCCCCAAATAAAAATACGAGCAGGATTTTAAAAACCAAGTAGGAGAAATGGAGGAAAAATTGGGAAGAGAAATGAGAAGGATGCAGGAAAAGTATGAAATGAAAGTCAATAGCCTGACTGAGGAAACTAACATCTTAAAAAATAGACTAACTCAAGTGGCAAAAGAGGCTCCAAAAGGCCATGAGGAGAAGAATGCCTTAAAATGCTGAATTTGCCAGATGGAAAGAGAATCTCAAAAGCTGACTGATGAGGTCCATTCCTTCAGAATTAGACTGGAGCAAATGGAAACTAGTGACTTTAGTAGAAATCAAGATGCTGTTAAACAGATCCAAGCAATTGAAAGAATAGAAGGCAAAGTGAAATATCTCATGGGAAAAACCATTGACCTGGAAAGTAGATCCAGGAGAGATAATTTAAAAATTATTGGACTACCTGAAAGCCATGATCAAAGAAAGAATCTAGAAATTATCTTTCAAGAAATTTTCAAGGAAAATTTCCCTGATGTTTTAGACCCAAAGGGCAAAATAGAGGTCGAAAGAATCCACCAATCACCTCCTGAAAAAGATCCCAAAAAGAAAACTCCTAGGAATATTGGAGCCAGGTTCCAGAACTCATAGAGCAAGGAGAAAATACTGCAAGGAGCCAGGAAGAAGTAATTTCAATCTTGTGGAAACACAATTAGAGTAGCAAAGTACCTGGCAGTTCTACATTGAGGGATTGAAGGGCATGGAATATGATATTCCACAGGGCAAAGGATTGAAACCAAGAATTACCTACCCAGCAAAAATATCTTGTTTCAGGGGAAAATATGGTCAATCAGTGGAATAAAGGACTTTCAACCATTCTTGAGGAAAAAACCAGAGTTGAATAGAAAATTTGACATCCAGACACAAGAAGCAAGAGATACTTGAGAAGGTAAACAGGGAAAAGTAATCAGAAAGAACTAATCAAAGTTGAACTATCTATATTCCTACATGGAAAAACAATAACTATGACTGATGAAACCTTTCTCAGTATGAAAATAGTTGAAGAAGCATATACGGGCATATGAATACATATGTGAATGATTGGATATATGTTTACAGGTATACATGGATAGAGGGCATAGGTGGAATTTGGTGGGAAGGGATGATACTCCAAGGGTGAAGTTAAGAGGTGAGAGAGAAATGTGGCAAGAGGAGATGGGGAGAGACATGGTGGGGTAATCTATCTCATGTAGAAGAGGCAAGGGGAAGTAGTTGCAGGGGAGGGGTAGAACACAACGGCAAAAAGGCAAAACCATATCCTCATTGAATTTGGCTCAGGGAGAGAATGACATACATAATAAATGGGATATCTCACCCTGCAGAAAAGTAGGGGGGGACAGGAACAAGTAGGGGGGAGGATGGAGGGGAAGGCATGCAGTGGGGAGGGGAGGTTGGAGGCACCCACTTTTGAAGAGGGACAGGATCAAAGTAGGGTGGGAGAGAAATATCGCCAGGCTTTTACAATATATGTACTATGGAAATGTCTTGCATAGCTATACATGTACAAAATATACTGAATTGCGATCTTCCCAGTGGCTGTGGGTTACAAGGGACAACACGAATGGATCTAGGATTCAACATTTTAAAATTAAATGTTTCAAACATATATAAATAGTATTATTAATACTATTTTGCATGTAACTTGTAGATAAGATGTGCAGGCATTGGGGCATAGAGATTCACATTGCTCTCATGGTAAAATAGAAGGACCTATGGGAGAAGATATGGGAGAGAGCAGATTGTATGAGGTGATATCCTGTGGGACTGCTATTCTGGGGTGGTGAGTAGGGGAAAAACACGGGAAAAATTGTAACTCAAAATCTGGTAGAAATGAATGATGAAAACCAGAAGTTAATAAAGTACTTGGAAAAAAATACTAGATCTTTTGCTTAGTTTAAGATATCCTGTAAGAGAATAAGATGACCATACCCTAACAGCAGGAATATCACAAGACTCCAAATACAAGAAAGATAGGATCATAACTCCAGGGGATAAATGATCTTATGGATCCCTCATTATTGAGAAAATAATTTAGAATCCAGATATATCCAAAAATGTTACAGGTGTAATCCTTGGAAAACTATTTGAAATACATGATTTTATAAAAGAGAAAAAAATACTCGATAAATTATGATTACCATGTTACTTATTGGTCAATTAAAGCAAGAGACACAGAACAAGGTAAAATTGCAGTAACAGTCATTTTCAAGCATACCCCTGGAAAGTATTTCAGTTTACTTAATGTAGTTTGACTACTTTAGATTTTAGACCAACAGTGGAATTAATTTTTATTATAATCATTTACTGTTTCTGGTCTAGAATTTTAATAACATGACTCCCTAAAGGGTGTGAAAAACTGTCCCATACACCCTATGTTCCCCTCCTATTATCAATAAGAGTCAGGTTCTACCCAATTTCCAAGGTTTATATATAGTGACAGAAATATTTCTTGAACAGGTATAATGCCAAGGATGAGCAGCTTTCCAGAGGCCTGCTGCTATGAACAGCTTTCAAGTTTCTGATTATATACTATAGTGAACCCTATATTTATTCAGTAACAAATCAGAACAAAACATTCACAGAAAACTGTGGTACAGCAAACAGTGTTAGAACTTATCACAGAAAGTGGCCACATATTTTTCACCAAAGTGGCCACATAGTTTTGAACAAAGTACAATCATTTAGTCAATCAATCACTTAGTAACTCAATCATTCAATCACAAGGTACAAAAGGTCAAAGTCCTTCACCCATGGGGCACACTAAGTTACAAATCAGTCACTATTTAGTCATTAGTCACTATCAGTCACTACTCAGTCATCAGTCACCCTCTTAAGGGGTAGTGGAGAACACACAGGCCATCTACCCCTTGGTCACAGGTAAATCATAATCTTCTCAGTCAGCACACAGTATCCAAGTAAAGTCTTCTTTCAGTTTGAGTAAAGGCTGGCTCTCAGCTTCCATGGTTCCTCTTTCATGACCCCAGTTCTTATCTTAATCCATCCAACTTCCACAGAGGTTCAAACAAAGAAAGATCCCAGTTCCTTGACAAATACCTTGCCCGGTTCTTTGTCCTGTTCCCATTCCATTTAGGGGCTCACAATGTCCAGTCCACCTCAAGTCCTTTACAGTTTTTGTTTCAGGGAAGACAAAGCTTAACAGAGGCATAATAATATTCATTCACATTGCTGGCACCATCATCAATTCACTATCTGCCTATGAAATCAACTCAAACCTAACAACAAGGTCTGAGAATTTAACACAAATTATCAACATAGAAATCACCACAGACTCATAAACAATGTCCAGTAGGTCAGCGCAAATCATGAGTAAAGTCCCAGGTCCTCCAAAATCCTCCTCTGGGACTTCTGTAAACATACAACCAGAAAATCCTCTTTAATTTTTCCAGTAACGTCCCAGGGTTTCTGTACAAAGTATCACAAACAAACATCAAACATCAACACAGATGGAGCAGAGAAACAGAGTGGCTGGATAGCACAAGTTTTTTCCTTCTTGACCCTGCCACCACAAGACTCCTCTTTTCTGTTCAATTCTGCCTCCAGCCCTGGGCCTCTCCTTATGTATGGTCATTAGCTTCTCCCCAAGGGTTCATAAGTTGTGGGGTTCATACATTCTATTTCTTAACAGACTTGATACAATGCTCAAAAAAACTTGAATTGAAACAAGGTGTTAATTCAATAGCTGAAATAGGATATGAACTACTTCTGTGCTTGCCATTACAACAGGATGTGACAAGTAAGTTTCATTGGTACTTTGGGAAAACACACACAGAGTTTAAAAAGAAAAGATCAAAGATTGAGAAATAGGTCATATATATTTATCATAATCCAGGTGACAAGTGATAAGAACAAGATCTAAGGTTGTAGATTGTTTGTAGCAATAAGGAAATGTATATAAAAATATTTTGTGAATGTATAAATGACAAAACTTGGCAACTGAAGGAATATTTGGGCTGAATATGAGTAGAGAGTTGGGCCTGAAATAGAGGCTTTAAAACCTGAGTGAGTGAGAAGATGGTCATCCCTGCAACAATAATAAAGAATAAAAGGATGAATTTGCTGGGTGGTGGTGCAAAATAATCACTTCTGTTCAATACATTTTGATTTTTAAATGTCTACAGAATATCATGTTTGAAATATCCAAAACGAGCTTGTGATATGAGGAGAGTGAACCTCGGGTGAGAGGTTGGAGTTAGATATATATCATAGGAATCAAGATGATAACATGGAAACTGATGAAATCACCAATTGAGATTTTGAAAAGTTTGAGGAAATGGGTCCTAGAATAGAATCTAAGAGGATACCTAAAGTTATTAGGTATAGCATGGATAAAGTTCCATGGAGACTAAAAAGGAAGCATGTAGATAGAGTACCAAGGAGAGAAGTTCTAAACCCAAATAGAAGAAATTATCAAAGAGAAGGAAAATATGATCATTTGTTAATTAATGCAGAGAGATCCAGAAGCATGAGGATTGAGAAAATGACATCAGATTTATCCATTGGGATAAGATTGGCAATTTGGGAGAAAGCAATTTCACTTGAATAATGAGGTCAGATGATAGAGTGTAGAGACTTTAGAAGAGAGTAAGCAGAAAATATGTGGAGGCACCAAATTTAGATGATTTTTTCAAGAAGCTTGACTGAGAAAGAGAGAAGAAATATGGAATCATGACTATCAGGTAGACATGGAAGTGTTTATAAGCATCATGGAAGGAGTCATTAGATTAGGAGAGTTTAAAAGAGATAGAGTGTTGACAATAGTGGGACCAATATACCTGATAAAAGAGAAAAGAGTAGGGTCATATGAATAGGGATTGCCTTGACAATTAGAAAGGTGAGTTATCAATGGAGCATAAAATAGTGGAGGAGGATGCCGTAAAAAAATGTGAGATGTAAGATATATTGAAGGGGAAAAGAGCTAGCAATAATCAACAGATAGTCTCATTGTTTTGGTGAAGTATGATATGAAGCCTCTATCTGTGAGTTTGGTGGTGAGTGCTAAGAGAATCCTCAAGAGAAAAAAGGTTGTAATAGATGCTGTGGTTTTTGGAACAGATACTAGATTGAAAAGTAAGAGTAAGATCACCTTGCTGCAGTGAGGACTCAATGAAGATCGGGTAGGTCCATGTGTAGTGGAATGAATCAAAATGTTTTTTTGTGGTTAAGGAGGAGTTACATATATTTTGCATGACTTTAGATAACCTAAGTAGAAGTAATGGGAGGAGGTTACAAAGTGGCAAATTTAAGGTTGATATAAGGAAGAACTTAAGAACAAAGACTTTCCAAAAGTGGATCAGATTGTTTCAGGGGTAGTAGACTTCCCTTCACTCAGTCTTCAATCAAAATATAGATGAACAATTACTTGATACATATGCTGTAGAAGGTAATTTTATTCAGGTATCTATGGGGCTATATGGAATTTAAGGTGTCTTTCATGTCTTAGAACGTGGTATATTGTTACCTAAATTGAATGGAATTGTCGCCAGATCAACCTAATTCACTCATTAATCTATTTTAATCTATATCCTATATAATTGAGATCAAAATTAATATTACTTCAAAATTTCTGCTTTATGAATTTCTACTGTATTTATTCTACAATATAATTGAGAACATGCTGTATTGATTTTTATGCTTAAGTCTACATATGCTTAAAGCCACATTTCTATGTCCTTGAATTAAGCTCAGGAATCCAGCATTGTATCTGAGTTATTTTAAAGGCATAATTAAAAGAAAGGTTGTTATCTCTCATACCAGCAGCTCCTGGGATAATTCCAAACATCTTTTTTGTTATCTTTAAGCCTCACAAATTAACTTGCTGTATCCCCAAAAGATGTCATCTGTCCCTTCTTGTGCTTCCAAGGAGACAGCTGGTAGTTCTGATCACCTAGTAAAAATTGTAAGATGCAGATGGCTCCTACAAAACAATGAACATTCCTTAATTTTCATAGAAGGGCATGATTACCCTAACCTGAATGCCAGCTCACCTTTCTTAGTATTGACAATTATAATTTACCATAACTTCCATAATCCTATTTTTTCCTGTTTGGCAATAAAGAGAGTCCCCTCCTTCTCACTGGGGTCCCTGACTTTACTGAGATTGCAAGTCTGACACATTTTATTAACAGTTATAGGTGATGATGTTAATAAACTGATCTTGCACAGAGTTTCTACCTCCATTTACCTCTATTAAATTTACTCAAGACATGTTTTATCTCCTTTTTATCTCCAACACTTAGCACAGTGCCTAGCATATAGCACATAATACATAAATAAATATTTGTTGATTGAATGATTATTTAAAGAAAACATTTATTAAGTACCCAATTTAAAAAGCAGAGTGTTACACACTGGGGAAGATATAAAAAATCATTGTTCTCCTTTCTTCAGAAGTATATTATAAATTATATTTTGACATAAACATATATTTGCAATGTCACATACTAACTGCAACTTAATAAAAAGCAGTATACCAAATTCAGATTAAAATATTTAGATTAGGTACAATAAAATATATTATGTCTGGATAAGGAAAGAACATTCCTCACTGGAAGAGTCAGGGAATACATTCTGGAGGGAGTGCCATTTGAACACCTGAAACTAACTATTTTAGGATAGTGAGAAGTGACAATGGAGACAGGCATGACTGAAATAAGGACAAGTCCTTTGGTATAGTACTTAATATGCACCCCATTGTGCTGATACTATACAATTTGGATAATGAGTTAACCAATATAATAATGCTATACATAGTCAATAAACATGTATTAAGTACTTACTCTGTGAACAGCAATGTGGTAAGCACTACTAAAAGAAATACAAGCAAAAATAGTCCCTTCCCTCAAGAGACTTATAATTTAATTAGGGCAGTCACAAAAAGAGAGCAATAAAGGGAGTAGGGAGAGCAAGTAGTTGATGTGGGGCATGACAGAGAAGTCTAGAGTGCAATCTGGTAAAAAATGATGAGAATGTTTGGTGTAAGTACTCCACTTAAATAGAGGTTCTGAGAAGAGCTACCCAGTCAAAGAGAGGGATCACAGATCAGAGGGAGCTTTGGAGATATGAATTTTAGGGATGAAGTGATCTTGCAGGATAAGAAGATTTTTGGAGAAGAATGGAGAAGTCTGTAATGCAGTTTTATGAGAAATAAAGGCAAGAAAATATTCTTCTAATAGCAACAAAAACATCTTCTTGGAAAAGAAGCAACTATTTTGTTAAAATCAAGATAAATGAGTATTCTAAAGTTTTCTTTAGAAAAAATACTAAATTTAGCTAGCATTTTTTTCTCCATGACAATTAATTGAATAATTTATTATATATTAAGCTGTTTTAAGTGATTTGAATTTAGTGGTTTATTGCCCAGAAGCAGATATATTGCTGAATTCCAGTTAACTTCTTTTCTTTTTATGATCACTTCATTTGGAGCCTTCTGGGAACCAAGATGGTGGAGGAAGCAGTAAATTGCTGTTGCTCTCTCATATTCAACTCCAGATAACCATAAAATAGTGTTACAAAACACATGCTGGAACAGTGAAAAGATGATGTGGATCAGTCTTTTAGTCTGAGAGACTTAGAGGATCCGTGAAAAAGGTTTGTATCACTTGAGTAAAAGGGGAGGATAGTCCAGGACAGGAAGTGCCCCAGAAAACCAGCAGCAAACCCCACATCAGCACACCAGTGTGTCTTAGAACCCCAGTGTGGTAGAGCAGACAAACACCACACAAGGACTCCCATGTGCATAGTTAGGGGAACCAGCAGACTCCATCCCAAAGAACCACTCCATGCTTCAGTGAAGCCCAGGGCAAACAAACATCCTCCAGGGGTAAGACCTCCTTGTGCTTCAGTACAGCCCCAGGGAAACATATAAAAACTATGCCTGGCCTCAGAACATACCATACAATACCACTAGGACCCCAGTTCAACACAAGGTAAGCTGTCAGACCCTTCCAACATCCAGCCACCAACATCTGAGACACCAGTACACAAAATCATTGACCAGATCAGCCTCCCACTTACTCCCTGATGACTGCACAAGGAGCTTGAGAAAGGGAAAGCCAAAATGGCAGATTAAAGCCTCTGAGTTTTGCCCTAAACCCCTCCAAATACCTTTAAAATGAATAAACAAATTCTTGAGGAGTAGATCCCACAAAAAGACAAAGTGAAATAAATTTCCAGGACAAGAAAACTTGTACAGTAAGCAGGAAAGGTCTCTCGCACCAAGGTGAGAGAGGAGTGCAGTAGCAGAACTTCACCAGCAGAGAATGAGTCCAAACGTACCAGGAGCAGGAATTGGGGTGACTTAATCACTGCCAGCAGTGGGTTTCCAGACCTCTCAGTCCAGAAAATCTAAAGAAGATTTAGAAGGTCAGCAGGAAAGGTCTCTTACACCTGGGTGAGAGTAGAGCACAGGCCAGCGCTGACTGTAGAATTATAACCAAGGCGGGGCTGAGCCAAGATGGTGGAGTAGAAACAGCACTTCCATGGCACTCCAGCCTACACCACTTCCAAACCATGTAAAAGGTGGACTCTGAACAACCTCTGGAGCTCAAGCACCCACAGAATGACACAAAGAAGCTAACCTTCCACTGAGGATAGCCCAGAAGCCCAGCAGGCAACAGCCAGCACAGTGAGGTGGGAATTGACAACACAGTGCTCTGGGAGCCAAGCCCAGGCCCGCATGAGTAGAGGTTTTAGCCCCAGGGTGACCAGGCCAGAAGCTGGCTAGAGGGGCCCCAGAACACCAGCAGCTGTGGCAATTATAGAATTATCAACACAGATATGCCGAGGACAAAGTAAGAGGGTAGTGCCCTATGAACTTTGGGACCAGTATTTGGGAACACATTGGCTTCTTACCCTGGGGATGAGAAGTGGCTGAGAAGCCTCTGCACAGCAGCTATTTTGCAGCTTCAGTTAGAACTTCAGCTCCTGGCCTGCGAAATGTAGGGGGATACAGCAATCAGTCTTCGGGGGAAATCGCTCCTGCTTTAATCTCCCTGGATCCAGATTATGGGCTGGGGTGGAGGTGAAATAGAGCTTGAAAGAATCCATGGATCACCTCCTAAAAAAGATCCCAAAAAGAAAACTGCTAGGAATATTATAGCCAGGTTTCAGAATTCCCTGATCAATTAGAAAGTACTACAAGCAGCCAGGAAGAAACAATTTCAATATTGTGGAAACACAATCAGAATAGCACAGGACCTGAAAGCTTGTACACTGAGCAATTGAAGGGCATGGAATATGATATTTCACAGGACAAAGGACCTGAGATTAAAACGAAGAATAACCTACCCAGCAAAACTGAGTTTTATGTTTCATGGGAAAACACGTTCATTCTGTTGAATAGAGGACTTTCAAGTATTCTTTTTTTTTTTTAGAAAATACCCGATTCTGTATTTCTTTTTGTATTTTTTCTGTTTTACATCATTCATTTCCGCCATATTTTGAGTTACAATCATTTTCCCCCCATTGTTCCCCTACCCAACCTCCCAGAATATTAGTCCCACAAGATATCGCTTCCTCCAATCTGCTCTCTCCCATACCTTCTCCCATACCCCCATCGACTTTTCCATTAGAGGAAGGTAAATCTTTGTGTCCCAATGCCTGCACATCTTATCTCCCTATTACAAGCAAAAGAGTATTAATAATAGTATTTATATATATTTGAAGCACTTAATGTTACAACCTCGAATTTCAGATCCATTTCCTTCCTCCCTTGTCACCCATTCCTTCTTGGGAGATAAGTAATTCAGTATATGTTGTACATGTCTAGCTATGCAAAAGATTATCATAGAAGATATATTGTACAAGGCTGATTATAATTCCCTCCCACTCATCCCACCCCCCACCTGGTCCATTCCTACATGATACTGTCCCTCTTCTATAGTGGGTATTTCCAACCACCCCTCACCCCAAGGATGCCCTCCCATCCATCATCCCTCCTCTCATCCCCCTTCCCCCTATTCTGCTGCAGGTTGAGATATCCCATTTAGTATGTATGTCATTTTCTCCCTGAACCAAATTCAATGTGAATGTGGTTTTGCCTTTTTAGCCTTCCTTATTCTCGCCCTCCTTTGCAACCATTTCCCCTTGCTTCTTCTACATGGGATATTTTACCCTACCCTGTCTCTCCCCATCTCCTCTTGCCACTTTCCTCTCTCACCTCATAATTTCATCCCTTGAGTATTCTCCGTTCCCAACAAATTCGACCTATAACCTCTATCCATATATAACTGTAACCGTATACACACACATTCACATAAGTATTCATATGACCACACACCCTTCTTCCATTATTTTCATAGTGAGGAAGATATCATCAGTCACAGTTATTGCTTTTCCATATAGGAATGTAAATAGTTCAACTTTGATAAGTTCCCCTTGATCTCTCTTCCCCGATTACCTTCTCAGGCATCTCTTCCTTCCTATGTCCGGATGTCAAATTTTCTTTTTAATTCTGGTTTTTTCCTCAAGAATGCTTGAAAGTCCTCTATTCCACTGAATAACCATATTTTCCCCTGAAACAAAATACTCAGTTTTGCTGGGTAGGTGACCCTTGGGTTCATTCCCAGTTCTTTTGCCCTCTGGAATATCATATTCCATGCCCTTCGATCCCTCAGTGTAGAAGCTGCCAGGTCCTGGCTATTCTGATTGTGTTTCCACAATATTGAAATTGTTTCTTCCTGGCTGCTTGTAGTATTTTCTCCTTGATCTGGGGATTCTGGAACCTGGCTATAATATTCCTGGGAGTTTTCTTTTTGGGATCTTTTTCAGGAGGTGATCGGTGGATTCTTTCAACCTCTATTTTGCCCTCTGGATCTAAAACATCAGGGCAGTTTTCCTTGAGAATTTCTTGAAGGGTGATTTCTAAGTTCTTTCCTTGATCATGGCTTTCAGGTAGTCCAATAATTTTTAAATTGTCTCTCCTGGATCTATTTTCCAGGTCAGTGGTTTTTCCCATGAGATATTTCACATTGCCTTCTAATCTTTCATTTGTTTGGATCTGCTTAACAGCATCTTGATTTCTCATAAAGTCATTAGCTTCCATTTGCTCCAGTCTAACTCTGAAGGAATGAATCTCCTCAGTGAACTTTTGAGATTCTTTTTCCATCTGGCAAATTCGACTTTTTAAGGCATTCTTCTCCTCATTGCCCTTTTGGGCCTCCTTTGCCATTTGAGCTAGTCTATTTTTTAAGGTGTTGTTTTCCTCAGTCAGGCTGTTGACCCTCATTTCATACTTTTCCTGCATCCTTCTCATTTCTCTTTCTAATTTTTCCTCCACTTCTCTTATTTGATTTTTAAAGTCCTTCTTAAGGTCCTCTATGGCCTGCAACCCACTCATGTTTTCCCCTGGGACTTTTGGAGCAGGACTTCTGACCTCACAGTCCTTTTCCCACTCTATACCCCCAAAATAGGAGTCTAGGATTGCATTTTTCTGTTTCCTTTGCCTTCGCATGTTGCCACTTAATTGCTTGACTTTTGGGCTTGTTGCCACACTATGGCTTTAAGGCCAGGTAGAGGAATTTTTGTCCGGAACGTGTGGGGGGCAACTTCCGTTTCTGGCAAGCTGTAAACCCACCCACAACTTCCACCCTAGATCACAATCCAGATCCAGGGAGGTTAAAGCAAGAGCGATTACCCCCCAAGATTGATCGCTGGATCTCCCTACAAATTTGCAGGCTGGGAGCGGGAGCTGCCTCTGAAAACTACAAAATGGCGTTTGTCCTCAGCGGCTTCTAGCCCCCAGGGGAGGGAGCTGACGCATTCCCCCAATACAGGTCCCAAAGTCCATAGGACACTAACCTCTTACTTTGTCCTAGGCATGTCTATGTTGATAATTCTGGAGTCGCCACAGCTCCTGGTGTTCTGGGGTTCCTCCAGCCGGCTGCTGGCCCTGCTGCCCTGGGGCTAAAACCTCGGCTCAAGCGGACCTGGGCTCGCCTCGGCTCAGCTCGGCTCCTGCACTCTGCTCTCTGCGCTGGTCCTTCCTTCAGGGCTGCTGGGCTGTCCTCAGTGGGAGGTTAGCTTCCCTGTGTCGTTCTGTGGGTGCTGGGGCTCCAGAAGTTGTTCACAGTCCTTTTTTACATAGTTTGTGGGGAATCTGGGGGCAGAGAGGCTTGGAAGAGCTGTTTCTACTCCGCCATCTTGGCTCCGCCCCCTCGAAAGGGTTTAAATTTTGAAGAAAGTCAGAAAAAGAATTTGAGGAGAGAAAACTTCAGAAAAATCTAAAGAAGAAAAACTGTTAAAGTAGGAGAAATAAATCTGAATAAGAATTTATTCTGAAGAAAAAAGGGATGAGATTATAATTTTAAGTGAATGACTTAATGACATTGAAAGAAAAAAAATAATTGGTTATGTTAGTTAAATAAGTAAAGATACATTTTTAAATACACAAAAAATTAGTAAAGTAAAATTACTAAAGAAAATTCTTGATTCCATTAAAGAGTTGTAGGGAAAAGAGAAAGAAATCATGCTATTATTGATAGAAAAAGGAAGTTATATGTGCCTGTGTCATTGTTAAGAAATTATAAAATACAATATAAGTGATTATATGTAAAATAGTATATGATGAGTACACACCTATAATAATTTTTAAAATTTGTTAAGATTCTCAATCAGAATGGATGGGCAGTAGAAATTTGCAGTAATCTTTAACTCAATTAAAGTGTTTCTGTTATTACCATAACCAAAAACTGCTATTTATGTTCTAACATAGGTATAAAAGCTACACTTCAATTTAGAAAGGAAACTGATGGGGGGAGAGGTAGTCAAAATGATGGAGTGAAAGCAGAAACTTGCTTGAGCTCTCTCCCAAACCCCTCCAAATACCTGTACAAATGATTCTAAACAAATTCTAGAGCTACAGAAGACACAAAATGACAGTGAAACACATCTCCAGCCCAAGACAATCTGGGAAGGTCATCAGGAAGGGTTGTATTGTATCAGTCTGGGAACATAGCACAGTCTAGGGTGGCCAGTGAAGAAGGGGGTGGAGCAGGACTCAGGAAATTGAAACACTGGAAGCTGTAGTTATTTCTAGACTTCTCAACCCACAAATGCCAAGGAGAGTGTGGAAAGTCAGTGGAGGAAATCTGGGGGACCTGTATGGAAAAGGAGCATGGTCTGACCTGACCCTAGCCCTGGAGCTACAGAGGTAGTAGTGACAACAGTAGCAGCAGCAGCACCCCCACCTCCAACCCCACTGGAAGCAGAGTGCTACCCTTGAAAAAGTAAAAAAGTCAAGAATTTGACTGGGAAGATGAGCAAACAGCATAAAAAAGTCAAACTATAGAATCTTACTTTGGGGAAAAGATAAAAGCATATAACCAGAGGAAGACAATAATGTCAAAGCTCCTATATCACAAGTCTCCAAGAAAAACATGAATTTGTCACAGACCATGGAAAAGCTCAAAGAGGATATTGAAAATCAAGTAAAAGTAGTAGAGGAACAATTGAGAAGAGAAATAAGAGTGACACAAGAAAAATCCTGAAAAGAGTCAACAGTTTGCTAACAGAGACCCCAAAATACTGAAGAAAATAACACCTTGAAATAGAATAACCCAAGTGGCAAAAGAGGTCCAAAAGTCAATGAGGTGAAGAATGTGTTATTAAAGCAGGATTAACCAAATGAAAAGGCAGTCCAAAAGCTACAGGAGGAAATAATTGGTTCAAAATCAGAATGGAGGGCAGACTAAAGCCCGAACACCAACACCACAGAATGCAGACCAAGGCCGGGATGCGGACTGAGGCCAGGAGGCCAACACATACTGCAGAGAGAGAGAACAGGATGCCAACACATACTACATAGAGGGAGAACAGGACACCAACACTATGCAGACCATGTCCCAGATGAGGTCTGATCAATGAGGGGACAAGTTGACCCACCAAACACAAGGGTCATTCCCAGGCCTATCAGCACAAGGATGGGACTGGACAGAGCAGGGTAAGAATCAAACACAGGGCCCCTGGCAGGGAAAGCAACTATGCTGGGGTATCCCAATCCACAGCCCAGAAATTTAAAAAGCCCCTATTTGGACCTCCAGGGACCAGGATGGCTGAGCGATCACCAGCTGCTCCAATCTCCCCTCCTGACCCTGAAAACATAGGAATTGTTGCCCCAGGGCAAAACCTTAAACAGTAAAGGCTTGGGAACCCTAGAGGAAGATCTTGGCCAGGGCCCTGCCTCAAAATGGGTAGAAAGCAGACTGCAAAGACAAAGACTCTGGAGTCCTACTAACATGAGAGGGAGAAACCAAATTCAGAGGGAAACAGTGTTGACTCCACACCCAAGGTTGAAGCCTCAACAGGGTACTGGTCTCAAGCACAGAAAGAATCCTCAGATAAGCTCAAAAGGAACTTTGAAAATAAAATGAGAGTGATAGAAGATAAAATGAATACTTCTTTTAAAATCAAAATTGCAAAATTAGAAAAACATTACAATGAAGAAAACAGCTCCTTAAAAAGATAAATGTGTGATATGGAAAAGGAGCTCCAAAAACTACCTGAGGAAAATAATTCACTAAAACTAGAATCAACCAAATTGAAGCAAATAACTCTATGAGTAACCAAGAATTAGTCAAAAAACATCAAGAGTGAAAAGTTAAAAAAGAGGTAAACTATCTCAATGGAAAATAACTGACCTGGAAAACAGATCAAGGAGAGATAATCTGAGAATCATAGGCTTACTGGAAAATCATGACAAAAAAATGAGCCTGGACAACTTTCCAAGAGCTCATTAAGGTAAACTGCCCTGAGATACTAGAACCAAAGGTTAAAATGGAGAGAATCCACTGGACACCTCCTAAAAGAGATGCCAAAAGGAAGAGTCCTCAAAATGTATTTTGGCCAAATTCCAGAACAAAAAGGTAAAGGAGAAAACACTTCAAGCAGCCACAAAGCAACAATTCAAATATCAAAGAACCACAGGGAAGATCGCACAGGATTTGGTAGCCTCTACACAGAAAGATCGGAGGAAGTGGAATACAATTTTTGCAAGGCAAAAGAACTTGGGTTAACCAAGGATCACCTACCCAATGAAACTGAATGTATTCTTCTAGGCAAGGAGATGGTCATTCAATGATATAATAGATTTCCAGACCTTCCTGATGAAGCAGTATCATTACTTAACATATATGCACCAAGTGGTATAGCATCCAAATTCCTAGAGGAGAAGGAAAGGGAATTAGAGGAAGAAATAGGTAGCAAAAGTATACAACTGGGGGACCTTAATCTCTCCCTCTCTGAACTTGATAAATACAACCTCAAAATAAATTAGAAGGAAGTTGAGGTGAATAGAATTTTAGAGAAGATGGGTATGATAGATGTCTGGAGAAAACTGAAGAGAGATAAAAAGGACTATACTTTCTTCTCAGTAGTACATGACACATACACAAAAACTGACCATGTACTAGGACATAAAAGACAGTTCAGTGCAGAAAGTCAGAAATATTAAAAGCATCATTCTCAGATCCTTATTCAATAAAAATCATATGCAATAAAGTGCCATGGAAAGATAGACTAAAATATTTTTTCAAAACTAAACATTTTACAAAATTATGAGCTTCCCAGATTAACTGAAGAAGTAAATTATTTAAATAACCCCATCTCAGAAAAAGAAATTGAACAAGCCATCAGTGAACTCCCTATTGTTTATAACAGGGTTGCTCTTTCAAGTCCTTATGTAAATTTAGCAACAGGAATTGGAGTATTGCAATTAATAGAATTGCCCTCCTTGAATGGATATAATCATGTGTTTGACCACAATGGCTGTTTGCTCTTGCTAAATAATTTCTTTAATTTTATTTTTTTCATTTACTGTTTTTAAGGGCAATAACATTTAACATCAAATAGGAGTAGCTAGGTGGGGTATAGGCCCTGAAGTCAGAAGGACCTGAGTTCAAATTTGGCCTTAGACCTTTGACACTTACTGTGTGTCCCTGGTTAAGTCATTAACCTGACTGTCTTGTATGGGGGAAAACAATTAAATAATTTTCATCATTAGATATACATTAAGCTAGATTTTCCCTTCTCAGGTTGTTTCTTCATTCTGGTTAATGGGATTTTACCATTAATTTTAATTTAAAGGCTAGTCAATATACTTCAGTGTAACTAATTAAAACTGCTCCCTATGGTCCCAATATCAAAGCTATGATTGCAACAACTGTGTAATCACCTTGATCTCTCAAGAAGATTGAAGCTATTGCTAATCCCCAAAGACTATGATTTCTTTTCTGGCTTTGTAAATTGAATGAAAAGGTACATTCCTTTGTGGTTTTAAACAGAGGAGCTCTGGTACATCAATGTAAGGAAAAGAGGAAAAAGATCTGAATTTTAATATTTAATTTTGCTATTTAGTAGCCATATCACTTTGAACATGTTTTATAACCACTTTATCTAAGTTTATGTATCTGTCAATTGTGGGAAAATAAAATTGGGCATTCTTAAGCATAGTTTTGTACACAAGTTATCTCATTTGATCATCCCATCCTTTCCTCCCAACCCTATGAGTTATGAGTTGAAGAGATTATTATCCCCATTTTGCAGACAAAGAACAACAGAAAGGTTCCTCTGGGCTAGGTCTGACTCAAGTTGTCCCTATGTTGTTTACATTCTGTATTAGAACAAAATTAATCACTTGCAGTCATTCAAGAGTTAAGAAAAGGAGATTTACTTAACCACAGCAAGAGGCTATTCAACAAGGACAGGTATTGGGGACATTTGAAATTGATTAAACTGAGCTAATCTCACCTTTCTAAATCAACCATCATTTTCCACCTGCCAAACCTCAGAGAGATTCAAGAATTACTCACTCTTGCTTTGTAGGAAGCCAACCAATGAGTAATATCAACTGCCTGAGTCCTTAATTCTCTGACCTAAACAATTGTCAAGGATGATTTCAATTTCCTTTAAGGAAAGCAAAACAGAAACGAACAAAGAAAAATCCAAGTTGTATGCATGAAGAGATTATATATTACTCATGCCATAGAGGTGAATTGAATATCCTATGACTGAACATTTAATAAATAAATGGATTTGAACTGGTAGTCTATTGAGAATGTCATACTTTCTCTCAAAATACCTGTCCTGCTTTATTTCCCTTGAGGGTTGCTATGAGAAAAAAATGATAATATATGTGGTATTACTACACAAGCGATACCTTCTCCTTCAATAATTCTCTCTTGATGATCTCTTAAGTTCTATGTATGAAATTACCATCTCTATATAGATTATTACCAAATCTCTCCAATCAATCCTTATGTGGTTGTGTTTTATCTTTTGTTCTTGAAAAGGACCATGACTTCAGGAAAATGATTATGACATGACATACAAGTGAATTGTATTTAAGTGAGACTGTGAAAAGTCACTAGACTCACTTCCTCTGAAGCTATCTTGTTCAAGTGGCCAGATATAGTTCAAGGCAACTGGAAATGGTCCAGCAAATAAAATTGAGTACTTTGCTGGATGTTCCTGTCCACCTCACCCCCCCCCAAAAAAAGCACTTTAAATATGATCAGGAATTAGCAGAAGTTACCTTCTCTATGGCTCACCCTTTACTCAAACACATATCCACTGTCCCCATTTCCAAAGTTGTTAACTTCTGCATCACTAAGCAGCCATTTTATAATTTAAAAGTTACAGCTTCTCAAAGAGTTATCATCAAACATGTCCATGATAATCAATCCTAAACTTTTTCTAAAGATCCAGTTTTAAATCACCAATGCTACTTGAATATCTTAAACTCAGCGTGTCCAAAAAAATTCATTATCTTTCCTCCAAATCTCCCCACCTCTGCTCACTTCCCAGCTTCCCTATTATTTGTGTTATTGTAGCAGCAAACACCCTAACATATCTAGGATATCTGCTAGTGCAGGTTCTTTGATCTGCTTTTCTGAAGGAAAGCAACTCCAAAAGGGTTAACAATCTTACTTTAATTAAACATATATCATTTACCTAGTTCAGGGGAAAAATTTAGCACCCTGACTTCTGAGAATGCAAACAGAAGTTATAATCAGACAAAAAATTAAAGACAGAGAAAATAACACAATTCAACAAGGCTTCTAGATCTCTCTGACCATTACATACATATAGTTAGTTAGCAGAGAGAGAAGCACCAACATCAGAATTATCAAAGCCGGGGCACTTGACAGCTGCCCACAAGTCTTCCTATAAGCAAGCCCCAAAGCAAAATATCGCCTCAGATGTATGTGTAACCTTTTCCAAGGTCAGAGAACATCACAACCCTCATGATCCACTTCACTACAAAGCAACAAAAGTTGTGCCTTCCTGAAAAACAAGCCTCCCTCAAGCAAGCTTCTCCTGGGGGCTCTGCTCCATCCTTCAGCATTCTTTTCCCAGCACAGGCTCCAAGTGACCACATTCAGTCAGTAGGGGGAAGAGTATATTTTCAAATCAGGGAAGATCGTCAAATTCCCATTACCATTACAGTTACATCCTCATAATCACCTACCCCAACCATGATGTCATCCTTAGCTTCTCACTTGCACTGCTCATATTCACCACATGTCTAATCTTGTCATTTTTAGCTTCCCAATGTCTCCCATATACATCATCTCCTCTATACTCACAAAGTGACATTCCAGTTCAAGCAATGCAATGCCCTGGCTCTTGCAATATCCTTCTGGTTGATCTCCTTGCCTCAAGTCTCTTCTCATTCTTACCCACGCAGCTTCGTAAAGCACAAGCCTGACTCTCTCTCTCTCTCTATCTCTGTCTCTGTCTCTGTCTCTGACTCTGTCTCTCTGTCTCTTTCTCTCTCTCTCTCTCTCTGTCTCTTTCTCTCTCTCTCTCTCTGTCTCTTTCTCTCTCTCTCTCTCTGTCTCTTTCTCTCTCTCTCTCTGTCTCTCTCTCTCTCTCTCTGTCTCTTTCTCTCTCTCTCTCTGTCTCTCTCTCACACACACAGACACTCTGAAGAAACTACATGCCTTCCAATTACCTTTGAATTAAATATAAAATATAAACATAATATATCATCATATATAAATATAATAAATATAAATATAAAATCATCTGATTATCTATTAAAGCCATTAATAACCTAGTCTCTTAAAAGGCAGCTGGCTCAGTGGATAGAACACTAGACCTGTAGTCAGGAAAATCAGAGTTCAAATCTAGCCTCAGATACATTCTAACTGTATGACCCTGGGCAAGTCATTTAATATCTGATTGCCTGACAAAATGGATCCACTAGAGCAGGATTTGGAAACGACTCCAGTATTTTTGCCAAGAATACCACAAATGGCATCATAAAGAGTGTGACATGAGTGATTAACAACAGTCTAGTCATTTCCTAACTTCAAGTTCTCTAATATGTCTTCTATGATCAATAAACTTTCCTTCTTGCCTATAATTTCTTGCACACAAGAACCTGTCTCTCAATATTATGTCATTTTACTGTCCCCCATGCTTGGACTTCTTTCTCCGTACCTCTATTTCCTTCCTCCTCTGGCTTCCTACACATCTCAACTCAAACTCCAAATTCTGAAGGAACGAGAGACCCTTCCTCTTTATCCCCACTGCCAGTGCTTTCTTTCTGAGATTATCTTGTATTTACATAGTAAAACTATTGTATATGCATGTATATTCATGTCGATCTCATTACAAAATGAGCTCCTTATGGGCAGGGACTGGGTTTTCCCTTTTTTGAATACTCATTGCATACCATAGTCCCTGGCACATAATAGGCATTCAATAAATACTTGGTGTCTATTGACTATACCAAATAGAAACAGGACTGGATAAACAATTAAGGTAAATATAATTATGTCTTCAAAATTGATTTGGAATTTGTAACAAAATGCTGCTAACTTGTTATTTTATGGGTTTTTTTGGCATTTCATTTTTTTTTTGAAGGGAGAAGGGAAGGTCAATTGGGGTTCAGTGACTTGCCAAGGTCACATGGCTAATAAGTGTTAAGTGTCTGAGGCTGTATTTGAACTCAGGTCCTCCCCACTCCAAGGATGCTGCTCTATTCACTGCAAATGTAGCCTCCCCAACATTTAATTTTCTGATATTCAAATCAGTAAATGTATTATTATGAAAATTAAAGATAAACGATTATGGAAAATTAAAATTCATCTCAGTTCCTGGAACAATCCTATGATTGCTATTATAAACAGTATTTGTACATGCTCCTCTGTCTCTACATTTGCTCTTTTTCATCCCCGAAAATATGAAGAAAAATGTAAGATACAATTTTCTTATGATGTTTTTCTTTCTATATGAATTTCTGTTTTGAAATTTTTACAGAACAATCCTCAAAATTAAATTCTTAACAATGTATATAACATGCTGATTGTCATTGTTTTTTTTATATAAAGAATGTTTTTACTCTAGAGCTTGAATTATAATTATCTTAGTCAAATTAGAAGTATAATTTTTTTAAACAAATGCTTTATTATTCATTCCCGCGAGATTTTGAGTTACAATCATTTTCCCCCTGTTATTCCCCTACCCAACCTCCGAGAATAGCAGTCCCACAAGATATCGCTTCCTCCAATCTGCTCTCTCCCATACCTTCTCCCATACTCCCTTCAACTTTTCCATTAGAGGAAGGTGAATCTTTGTGTCCCAATGCCTGCATATCTTATCTCACAATTATAAGCAAAAGAGTATTAATAATAGTATTTATATATATTTGAAACATTTAATCTTAAGACCTTGGATTTCAGTTCCATTTCCTTCCTCCTTTGTCACCCATTCCCTCTGGGGAGATAAGTAATTCAGTATATGTTGTACATGTCTAGCTATGCAAGACATTATTATAGTAGATATATTGTACAAGGCTGCTTATAATTCCCTCCCACTCATCCCACCCCGCTCCTGGTCCATTCCCTATATGATCCTGTCCCTCTTCTATAGTGGGTACTTCCAACCTCCTCTCCCCCCAAGGATGCCCCCCCCCTCAATCATCCCTCCTCTCATCCCCCTTCCCCCTATTCTGCTGCAGGTTGAGATATCCCATTTAGTATGTATGTCATTCTCTCCCTGAACCAAATTCAATGAGAATGTGGATTTGCCTTTTTTTTCCCCTTCCTATTCTCCCCCTCCCTTGCAACCACTTCCCCTTGCTTCTTCTACATGAGATAGTTGTTTTTTATTATCAATAATTTTTCCTTATATTACATCTACATTGGGACACCAAGTAAGCATGAATTCTTCCCTCAGATTCTTTGCATTTATAATTTTAATCAACTCTTGGAAATGTTGAACCCATGTGTAATGACTCACTTTGGATGAGTGAATTTTCTAGATGACTGATGGGGATTAAAAAAAAAAAATGACTGGGGGCAGAGACAAGGTGGTGGAGGAGAAATAGCACTTCCAAGGAGGTCCAGCCCACACCACTTCAAAATTATTGAAAAGGGGGACTCTGAACAACCTCTGGAGCTTCAGAACCCACAAAATGACACAGAGAAGCTAACCTCCTGCTGAGGACAGTCCTGCAGCCGGGTAAGGAACGGCCAGCACAGAGCTCTGGGAGCCAAGCGCAGGCCCTTGTGAGTTGCTGAAGCTGCAACACAGGAATGGCAATGTGGCGCAAGCTGCCCTGGCTCCCCAGTGGTTTCTAGCCCCCGTTGGAGGGAACCTAGAACACGAGAAGCTGTAGAGTTTCCAGAATTATCAACATATAAATGCCTAGGACAAAGTGGGAGGTCAGTGCCCTATGGACTTTGGGACTGGTTGGGAGAATGCTTCAGCTTCTTCCTCTGGGGACAAGAAGCCAATGAGGAGCTGGGGCAATTTGCACCACATTACCGTTGCTGTGTTCCAGCTTCAGCTCTTAGCCTGCGAACTGCAGGGGGATCCAGAGATCAGTCTAGGAGTAAGTATTATTGCTCTACCCTTCTTGGATATGGATTGCAGTCTGGGGTGGAGGTCTTGGGGTGCGTGACCAGCTTGGAGAGTGCATGGAGGTTTCACAGAGGCCACCTAACTAATACCTCCAGAAGTTGAGAAAACCCCAATATTTTGGACATAAGTTCCCCTGGCTGGTGGCAAAGTCCTTCTTTGGCAACAAGCCCGAAAGTCAAGTAAATTGAGTGGCAACCTGCCTAGGAAAAGGAAACAAAATAAACAGAAAAATGCAACATTAGACTCCTATTTGGGGGGCAAAGAGGATCAAAGCATGGAGGACTGTGAGGTTAGAACTCCTGCACCAAAAGCCCCAAATGAAAATACGAGCTGGCTACAGGCCATAGAGGACCTTAAGAAGCAGATAAGAGAAGTGGGGGAAAATTGGGAAGAGAAATGAGAAAGATGCAAGAAAATTATGAAACGAGGGTCAACAGCCAGACTGAGGAAAATAACACCTTAAAAATAGACTAATTCAAATGGCAAAAGAGGCTCAAAAAGGCAGTGAGGAGAAGATTGCCTTAAAAAGCCACCAAATTTGCCGGATGGAAAAAGAATCTCAAAAGCTCACTGAG
This sequence comes from Gymnobelideus leadbeateri, assembly GCA_011680675.1. Lineage (NCBI taxonomy): Eukaryota > Metazoa > Chordata > Mammalia > Diprotodontia > Petauridae > Gymnobelideus > Gymnobelideus leadbeateri. The sequence continues at coordinate 151,086 of WOXC01004455.1, read as the reverse complement.
GAGATTCATTCCTTCAGAGTTAGACTTGAGCAAATGGAAGCTAGTGACTTTATGAGAAATCAAGATGTTGTTAAGCAGATCCAAACAAATGAAAGAATAGAAGACATGTGAAATACCACATGGGAAAAACCATTGACCTGGAAAATAGATCCAGGAGAAAGAACCTAAAAATTATTGAACTATCTGAAAACCATGATCAAAGAATCTAGAAACCATCCTTCAAGAAATTCTCAAGGAAAATTGCCTAGATGTTTTAGATCCAGAGGGCAAAATAGAGGTTGAAAGAATCCATTGATCACGTCCTGAAAAAGATCCCAAAAAGAAAACACCTAGGAATATTGTAGCCAGGTTCCAGAATTGCCAGATCAAGGAGAGAATATTAAAAGCCACCAGGAAGAAACAATTTGAATATTGTGGAAACACAATCAGGATAACAAAGGATCTGGCAGTTTCTACACTGAGGGATTGAAGGGCATGGAATATGATATTCTGCAGGTCAAAGGACCTGGGATTAAAACCAAGAATCACCTACCCAGCAAAACTGAGCATCTTATTTCAGGGGAAAATATGATCATTCGGTGGAATAGAGGACTTTCTAGCATTCTTGAGGAAAAAACCAGAGTTGAACAGAAAATTTGACATGCAAATACAAGAAGGAAGAGATGCTTGAGAAGGTAAACAGGGAAAATAAATCACTATGAACTTATCAAAGTTGAACTATTTACACTCCTACAGGGAAAAACAATAACAGTAATTGATGAACTTATGAAACTTTTCTCAGTATGAAAATAGTTGAAGAAGGGTATATGGGCATATAAATACATATGTGAATGTGTGTATATATGTTTTCAGGAAAACACAGATAGAGGGCACAGGTGGAATTTAATAGGAAGGGATGATACTTTAAAGGTGAGTTTTAGAGGTGAGAGAGTAATGTGGTGATGGGGAATAGGGAGAAACAATGTGGTGAACTGCCTAGTGTAGAGGAGGCAGGGGAAGGTGGTTGCAGGGGAGGGGAAGAATAGGAAGGCAAAAAGACAAAACCATATTCTCATTGAATTTGGACTAGGGAGAGAATGACATGCATATTAAATAGTATGTCACACCATACAAGAGCATGGGCAGGGGAGGGAAATGGGGAAAGGTGGTGGAGGTGAAGGTGGGCTGGGGGGGGAGGGAAGTTGAAAGCACACACTTTTGAAAAGGGACAGGATGAAGGTGGGGAGTGGACCAGGTGGAAAGTGGGATGGGAAGGAGAGATGGGAGAAGAGATGGGAGAGTGCAGATTGCTTGAGAGGATATCCTGTATGACTGTTATTCTGGGGTGGTGGGTAGGGGAAAATGGGCAAAAAATTGTAACCCCAAATTTTTTGGAAATGAATTCTATAAACCAGAAGTTAATAAAGCATCTGGACAAAATGATCATTTTAGATGACTATCATTTTAAGTCATATAACTTCTCTGACTTCTTAAAGAAGTAACTTAGGGGCAGCTAGGTGGAGCAGTGAGTAGAGTGCTGGCCCTGGAGTCAGAAGGACCTGAGTTCAGATCTGACCTCAGACACTTAACCCAGACAAACAAAAACCTAGCCGTGTGACCTTGGGCAAGTTACTTAACCCCAATTGCCCCCCAAAAAGAAAAAAAAAAACAAGAAGTAACTTAGTATTATTTAAATTTTGGTTGAGGATTATTTTTTCTCAATAAAAAATATTAACATCTGACTATTTGCAAAGGATTATACTAGGTATTGCAGACTATTTAAAAATACAGTTATATCAGAAAAAAAATTAGAGCACAATTCTTGACCTTATTGAATTCAGTCTTGTCTTCATAAATAAATATAATTCATAATATTAAGATTTGAGATTTACAGTTGAAAGAAGATCACCTAGTTCACTCACATGTACATTTTACAGCTGAAGAAACTGAGACCCAGACATATATAATGCTTTGACCAAGAAAATCTTTAACATAATAACCATTAAGATATTTGAATATGAGAAGTAATAATGTCTTCATTAAAGGTTTCTTTTTTCTACAGGCTAAACATTCTTATTTTCTTTCACCCCCTTTTGCTGTTATAGGATTCAAGACTTCTTGCTATCATGGATAACTTTGTATGTGTTCACTGTAGCTCCTCAATGTCCTTGTTCCCATTTGCCATTCAGAACTTAATAAGCTCTTTCATACATCTTTTAATAGAGAGGGAAGAAAAACGGTTATTCCAAAAATCTATATATGAGTTGGCAGTTATAGAGAATAGAAGAGAAGAGAAGAGGATGGCATGTGAAAAGTTGATCTATATATAGTTTCCATATTGTTCTCTAGTTTTTTTTTTTTTTTTGGTTTGCAACAGGTTTTTGTAAAATAATGAATAAACCATATAGGAGTGTGTTCATTCTTTTCGAATCAAGGAAATATCTTTTGATGTAGCATTCAATGAGTAAAGTGCCCATCTTCAACTTCCTTGTAAATATACATAGAAATTGACAATAAAAGAGATTGAGTGGCTTTGCCAGCTTAAAGTACTAGAGCCAAAATTTGAAACCAGTTTTTTTTTTTTGTTGTTGTTGTTGTTTTTAGTGGGGGGAGGGCAAGGCAATTAGGGTTAAGTGACTTGCCCAGGGTCACACAGTAAGTGTCAAGTGTATGAGGTTGAATTTGTCCTCAGGTCCAGGCCCTGTACTCTATTCACTTTACCACCTAGCTGCCCCAGTTTTTTTTTATGATTATAATCAATCAATCATAAAAAAGTACCGACTGTGAGGCCCGCAATGTAAAAGAGGAAGAATAAAGACAACTCCTATTTTCCCAGAGCTTACATTCTAATAATTCCCAAGCCAGTTCTTTCTCATAAAGTGTAATTCTAAGGTTGAAAATATATTTTGTGTACTTTAGTGTTTTTAAAAATGGATTATGAAAGCAATTAGACATAGGTTTGATGCTTTAACAGAATCTCTTCATTTAAATATTGCATAAACATGTTACCAGCGCTTATAATTTTGATCAGATTAAAACTGCTTGGATTCTTCTTAATATATGGATAAGGTATTCAGAGGGAAATAAATGGTTTGTGGTTTCTTTTTGTTAGGTTCTAAAGCTTTAAGGATTTCCACATCCATTTTGAAAGTTTTTTTTTTTTATTAAGGAAATGTAAAAATAGCTAGTAATAAAGTCAAAAGTATAAACACAATTAAATGAGATATAATACATCATAAAAACAGAAGTGTGTTTACATATGAAAGACAATTTTGAATATCCAAATACTCAAAGAAATCTAAATCTTTGTTATAAAAAGTCAGTTTTATGAATGGGAAAAATAAAGGTAAAATCTTCCAGTTTTCTAAGTGTATTGTTTGATTCTGCCCTTGAACATAAACTAGAGCTATTTTTAATGTAAATGCAGTACTTGTATATTTCCTGATTTATGAAGCATTGATGAAAGAAAACTATGCACTGTACTATACAATATCAAAGTAATCTCTCCTGGCCCATGTAATTCACGTGGGAATTTTAATACATTCAATATGAACTTTCGTTGCAGGAGCAGGCAAAGGCAATAAGGTCAGACATTCAAATTACAGAACCAGTTATGAATCTCTTTCTCTTTGAATATTGCTATTGTTTCTCTATGAAGAAATTATGCATAGAGTATGGTAGCTTTGTAAGAAGAATCTAATTTGGCAGATAAAAATTCAAAACCTGATTTTCCAGTTCGTTTTTTCACATAAGGTTTATCTTTCAATAAATTTTGAGAGGAAAATTCATGTAATTTTATTTAAATTTTTTTTAATTGTCTTAGTGTTAAAAGAGCAACCATAGGTCAACTCATCAAACCCCAGCAGAAATCTCCACTAGAACATCCCCAGAAGTTCAAGTAGCTTCTGATCAATGAAGACATCAATGAATACGATGTTTACTTACCACTCCCTGAGCCAGTCCACCATACTTTTAGGAAAACTTTAATTATGACGAAGATTTCTACTTTACATAAAGTTGATACCTGACTCTCTACACCTCAATCCCCTAACTGTATTTCTAACTTCTCTGTACAACCCCTTAGCCCAGAGCCAGGCACAAAATTATGCAATTCATAAAAGACTAATAGACTGAAGAAAAAAATAAATCTACTCTCCCTTCCACATGATGGGTTTTCAAAGATATGAAAGTTATTTCTACATTCACTTTGACTCCTCCACACTAATTGCCAAATTTTTTTCTTCAATTGATAATTAAATGACTTCCAATACTTACACTTCCTAGTCTATATCTTCTAAATGTATTCCCTTCTATTTTTGTCCTTTGCAAAATGTGATTATTGTGTAAGAAGACTAGAAAGGTAGAAAGGGCCTAGATTATGAAGGATTTGTAATGCAAAACAGAGTATTTATATTTGATCATACTGGTGATAGGGAGTATAATGAGTAGAGGATTGACGTCATTGAACACAGGCTTAATGCATATCCCTTTCACAACTGAGTGAAAGATTGACTACAGTAAGGAGAGACTTATGTCAGAGATATTAACCAGCTGTCTATTCCAAGACTGCAAGCATGATGGGCTCTAGGTATCGCAGTGAGTAGAGCGTTGGCCCTGGAGTCAGAAGGACCTGAGTTTGGATCCGGCCTCTGACACTTAATGCACACACAAACAAAAACCTAGCCGTGTGACCTTGGGCAAGTTACTTAACCCCAATTGCCCTCCAAAAAATATATTCTCCATTATTTTCATGGGCCAGTTTCTCCCTAAACTTGGGGATCTGAGCCCAGGTTATCTTAAAGCAAGTTTTACCTGGCCTCCAATAGCATCTATCTGGAAGCCAAGCAAATATGATTAGTGCCTGAGGATTTCTGACAATCCTCTGTGAGCTTTTGGGATGTTCCTGTCAGTTTTTCTCTCTCTGTTCTGTTTTTGTGTGTCTGTGTGAATGAGTGTGTGTGTAATCTAACACCCTTTAAGGTTTAAACTGCAGCTGGACTGCTGGACCTTCCTTTGGAATGCTCTTAACTCTTTCCCTCCTGCTTGGGGATAAAGAGAGAAAAAATGTCTTGTTTAGGTTATGTGATGGTAAATGCAAGTCTAAGGGTGTAGGAAAAGCAAGAAAGTTTAAGCATGTAGCAAAGAAAGAAGCATGGGTAGAAAGTTAAGATAGATAATTTATTTGCTATTGAAAAGTGTGAACAGAAGTTTTAAGATCTTTAAAAGTTTGAAAATCTCCTTTTCATTCCACTCTGGTCAAGAGGAGTGAGGAGAAGGCGTTAAGAAATAATGAGGGAATCTTCTCCCCTCAGATCAAAGAGGAAGGCGGAGGAAAATTTAACTATTTCCTGCTTCACCTAAAAAGAAGAAAAATATGTGTATTAGAATGAAACTGTAAGTCATTTGAATTCATGTGACAAGTAAAGAGTGTCACTCCTAATTTGATGCTAGAGATTTGTCAGAATTCATTTTACTATTTGTCATTTAAGCAAATTGGAATATTTTCTAAGATTTGATAAGAAAAGTGAATTTTCTTTTGGGTTCTCTAATAGTGAGATAGGGGGTAGGCCCCCTCCCCTCCATAGCACTTGCTGGAGAGGTCAAAGCTATCAATTTCAAAGAAGCTTTTTTAAAGGAGTGGACACATAAATAAAGTGAATTGGAATAAAAGTTAAATCAGCTGAAAACATTTTTTTAAAAAATGTATTAGTCTCTCCTCCTAGAAAAAAAATAGAGAGTGCTGAAGAATAGTAGGGAATTTGAGTTAAGCTCCCCCACTTGGAAAAAAAAAGGTGGGGGAGGCATAGCAGCGATATCGAGGGCCCCATTGGCAACAGCCCTGAACCCCTAGGTATCCTGAAGCCCATACCTCCAGGCATGCAGATGACCCTCTCTCCTTTCAAAGCCCTGGGTCCATAACCAGGCTCTTCAGCTGTGGGGAGAGAAGAAAAGCCTCTGCACTTGGTAAGCCTAATTTTCTATCAACAATTTTTGTATGTGATGAATTGGAAATGCAATTAATGTCATAATGTTATTGTGTTATTATGGTATCTCTAAATTGTAAAGTCCTTTGATACTGTACAAGTTGAGTGACCATTGTGAGCCAGAAATGGTGTTAGGTGAAGCAGTTTTCAATCTGAATTTTGTTGAAACTTAAAGATGGAGAAAAAGTTTTGCAAAACCAGCTGTAACTTTATCAGTTTTGTTAATCCTGTCTTACAGTGTTTATTTCATGTGAATTGGACTTTTTATGTTATAAAATCTGATAATTTAAAGCTGTAATATTTGGGATAGAAACAGGTAGTAATAATACTGCTGATATTTACTGTGATAGTTGATTGTTCATTTAACTTTTTCGCTATTCTGGAAATATACAGTTATTTAAAGTTATAAATTTCCACATTATTAATGATGAAATGAATGATTGTACAAAGTGAATTGTAAAGGCATTTTGTAGAATTCTTATTGAGCAAATGAGAAACCTTGGGGAAAAAAAAGGAAAGAAAAATAGAGGGATGTGGTTTTCAAGCTTGCTTCGTCTAAGGATGTATTGATGTTAATTTGAAGGTTTATGTATCACCACATTCACCATGTATGTGAGATTCCAGAATGTAATTGATTTCTAGTGTTAAGTTGATCTATTGTGTGGCATCAAGAAAACATTAGTTCTGTGTAACTTCAAAAACTGAATTTTTAAGATCACCAGTTTGGTAATTCATTTGTTTTTATTTCAAAGTTCAAATTTAAGAACATGATAATTGTTTATGATATGTTACTGGTAAAAAGTTGTATTATCTATGTTGTATGAGAAGCAGTTTCTCTTAATGTCTTGGAGTATTGTAATTTGGGAAATTATAAGCTTCCAAGTCTGTGTTTGTTTAAAAGGAAGTTTCAGTTAAGATTGTTGAAACTTGTAAGATTGTTAACTAAGTTATTTTGGCTACTGTCTTAATGCTAAAACCTGAAATTGTTAATTGATTACTGTATGTGGAAAGGAGGAAACTGGATGAAAATCATATTCTAACTAGTTCTGCCCATTCAGAACAGTCCTCTTGCATGTATGAGAATTGGCTAAGCAGGGGCATCATTATTAGCTCTTCCCTCGGTCTCTCCTGCTTAGAATTCATATAAATTTTCCTTATGTTGTAAAACTGCCAAAATCCATAGAAACTATCTCTATTAGGCAAGGTCATTCAGGCTGGGAAAGGAACTTGTTTTAGTCATGTAGTTTTTAAATGAACCTAAATTGATAAGAAGTTGCAAAAGATTAAATGGACTTCTATCAATTGGCTTTTAGATTTCAGACTGAAAGATGGTAAATGGAATTCCTTACATTTGTGAGATCTGATAAATCTTTATTGCTCAATGCAGCTCCATAAGGATAAAAATAACTAACTGATTCTAAGCTGTGATTGGTGAAGCTTGTTGTTTAAGGTAAAAGGCACTTGGGACCATAACTAATTTTTTTTTGAGTTTGAATTTGGGTATAGTGGGCTGCATCAGATCAGTATCTGAGAGAAAATGCCACAAGCTACTCAGAGAGAATGTGATCCTGTACTGTGGACATGTGGAAATCTGCATTTGGTAAAGGCCAAAGGGACAATCTTAGCCTCTGTCTGGGATGGGATCCCTCCTGGCTCAGTTTACCCATGAGGTTCCTTTGAAAAGGAATGTTTCCATCTTTTCCTCAGTCTAGCTTTGGGGTGGAACAGATACTGCATGGTTGGATATCTGTGACTTTACCTGAATTTAAAGAGTCAAGGATGCTTTATGGTGTCATATTTGGAATGTTACAGGTCCCTGCTTTTTTTCCTTCTATAGCAGGTTTCTATGATCAGAGCAAGTAGTCAGTAACAGATATTAGGTCTTTTTTGTTAGCTTACTGGAAAATCTAATATTATTTTTCATCTAGAATTAGAATATGTGCAGAAAAATTATGCAAATTGCCTAAGATCATTTTAAAACTTTTCAACTAAATTGCTTCATAAAAATTTAGTTATTTATAAATATTGAAATGTTCTAAAAGAAGGGAAAATACTTTTAGAAAAATTTTAAATCTTTAGTGTAATTTTAAGAGGCCTACTAAAACCTTCCTTTGCAAGATAAATTTATTGCTAAATTGATGTAATAAGTTGTAAAGCAGAAGGGATCTTGCTGTTTTGATCTGAATTTGTAGTTATTCCATTATCTAAGCAAAAGTTAACATTTGTAACTGAATGTACATGTGAAAGATTAAATTTCTGAAGTGTCTCTTTCTTCCAAAGTGATTATAATCAGAGGATAAACAAGCTTTGTGAAACGAGGATGTATATCTACTATTTAGCTATGAGGTTCAAGTCAGGAACTTCTTTTGTTTAAGGCAGTGCAGTTATGTTAGTAAAAGAATAAAAACTTATGAGGTATCTTGTCTATGTAGTGTGTATAAATATAAAGGGAAGTGAAATAGTCTGAGTAATGGATTATACTAACCCATACTCACCCCACTTCTGGAAAATTTGAGAGAAGCAGTTCAGGAAGCTGAGACCATAGCCCCTTGTCCCCAAATGATTTTGGGTGCCATTTGTTTTAGGGGGAAATGATGGGGTGTTTGCACTCTATGTTTGTAATATTGGTTTGTAACATCAGTTTGTAAAAGGGGTGCTTTGGGATCTATATCTGTAAAATCAATTTGTAAAATGAGTCTGTAAAATCACATTTCCCCCTCCCCAGTCTCAGAACATTAACTCTGCCCCTTCTCCCTGCCAGCGCTCTGCCCAGCAACAACTCATGAACTGTTTATCTCTGCTTGAAACAATAACAAGCCACCTATGAATCCTTCACTAAGCAATCTATAAACATTTTACCTTAGGCAAATGTTATCTCCCCTAGTAAAGTGGCCAGCTGCACCATGAATTCTTCAGTGCCCTATCTATAGGTTAACTCCTTAGCTAATTATATCCATACTGAGTCTCTGTTAGCTTTGGTTCCCAGCATGCATCTTGTCAAACTTGACACTGATGGGTGGCCGACTGGGCACTCCTCAGTTGATCTTGACTGCTGGCTGACTTAGTGATGTGTTAGGCCTGAAACCACACCTCCAGGTAGCCCCCACTTGGGCTATTTCCCAGTGAATTATGGGCAATATGCCTGCCTAGTTGACATTAAAAGTGTATGTTCCTTTAAGCACTGACATCTCCTTAACTGCTCCCTAATCCCACCCTTACTCACCTAGTTAGGATAATTAGACACCTGATTTACTGTCTTGACTCCTTAAAACTATACCTGAGATTTCTGTAAGTTTGCAGGTTCCATAAGAATCCTTGCCCACTGTAATGTACATCGTAACAATAAACATTTACCATCTCAGCTTCCAAGTTTGCTTGAGCCTGGTGAATTCTTTCCAGACTGAATTGCAGGGTTTCTGGTCACTGATATTGATGAGGGTCCATGGTATAACCTCTTACCCTTCCCTCATCAATGTAATCTTTGTTTAAAGTTTCCTCAACTGTACAATTGGGATAATAATAGCACTAACTTCCAGGGTTGTAATGAGGACCAAATAAATGCTTATTCCCTTCCCCTTGATACATATTTGCATAATACATTTATACATACATACATACACATACATGTTATTTCATGTATATATTTGTGTAAATGTGTTATATATGGAATATGTGTGCACACATGTGTATGTGTTTCTATTTATGTGGAAATAATGTATATATGACACTACAGACATATTCATATATTTCTCTAATATCATGCCTCTTGATATCATCTTTTTAGCGTTATTCTTACTAATGCTAAGAAAAAAGTTCTGATAATATTCTTATTCTATTTGATGAGGATGTGAACTTGGGATAGAAAGGAAGAACATTGGATGAGAGAATTAGAACACAGAAATTACAAAAAGTCGGAATAAATATTATTATCATTCATTAAGTTTGAACCTTTTTGAAATTTCTGTCCAAGATTATCTTATGTGAAAGTCAACCACAGTAGTTCAATATGGGAAAGACATGGATAACTAGTATTCATGTAAAAACAACTTGGAAGTTTTAATCTGTTAACATTCAAATAAGATTCAAACTGATTTGGCTGCCAAAAAGCTGATACGTTATATAACTTTAATAGCTCATTAACAGAAAAGAATAGTAGTATTTATAATGAAAGGAAACAATACTCTCTGTATCCTATACTAGTCAAAGCATGTCATATTTAGAGGAAAGCATTTTAAGCTGATACACACACTGAGTAGGCAACAAAGATGGTAAGAATCAAAATTGTGCCATATGAAAATCCATTGAAAGAAAGGATTTTAACTGAAGAAACAAGCTAAATTTATGTAGAACATAGTCAATACATTAAAATATATGAAAGGCTATGATGTAGAAGAGAATTGGTTCTAGTTTTTGATCTTTAAAGGTAGACCTATCATTAGCAGGGTTTTTGCTCAATATAAGGAAGAAATCCCAAAATTTAGAGCTGATTGAAAACTAACAGGCATTTCATTATGAGACATGATCCTTGTCACTAGAGGTGTCGTGAAGAATGAAGCTAGGTCAGAGATTATCAGGAATTTTAGGGTGGGAGGCCATAAATCAGCTAAGCAAGAGAATGAGTGCTCTATTGATTCCCTTCCAATTCTATGACCATAATTTTAAATTTTCCATCTGAACATTTTTAGATTTCTACTACTACTAAACTAGTTTGTCCATGGTTCTCTTATTTTTTGGCAATTTTACAATCTGAAATTGTAGTCTCTAGTTATTTAGCTATAAGCTTTAATTATAACAATCAAAATATTTGATACAAAAGAAGTGCAATATGCATTTTCTAAAGTGAGTCATTTATTTTCCTATTCACACTTACTTCTATTTTTTCTTCTCCATTTAAACTATTTTTCTTACTTTTACCCTTTCTTGACTTTCTTATTTCTGTTGCCATTGCTAAAATCTAGAATAATATTTTTCTTCTAAATTTAAATTCATGAACATTTATTTTCTTTCCTTCCCATTTCCTACAAAAGTACAGCAACAGAAAAAAAATAAAACTCTCAGAACAAATATGAACAATTATATAAAGCAAATTGTCTTATTGGTCATATACAAAACTGTATTTCCCATTCTGTGTTTTTAGTCCATTATCTTTCCCTCAGAAGGTGGCCTGCTTCATCTTCTCCACTCACCTTGGATTGGTGGTATATCATTGCAGAGTTCTAAAGTATTCCAATTATTTTCCCTTCATAATATGGCCCATATCTGTACTGTTTGTTCATTTCACTGTACATAAGTTCTTAGAGATCTTCCTTGTTTCCTATGAAATTGTCCATTTAATCCTTTTGTATGGTGTAATAATATTCCCATAGGTGGGCACTGACATAGTCTCTAGGTTTGTGCTTGCAGGAAGTTACAACAAATATTTATGTATAGATAATTCTTTTTATTTTCCTTTGTTTTCTTGAGTCATTTTGACTGTTAATTTTTCCTTTTTATTACACATAAGGTATTAATCCATTGCTTACATTTTCACTTCCCCCCCATCTCATACACATATCTTGTTTAAACTCCTAAAAACATCCTTGTTTCTGGCATTTCCTTAATATAGGATATATGATGCATCCAACTCAATCTTTAAACACACAGTCATTTAATAATGCTTATTATCATTCCCCTGTTGAAAAATCTTCAACACTTCTTCAATTCCAGATGGATTAAATATAAATGACTGAGCCCTATAATATTTATACTAGCCCACCTTCCTCATATTATCTCATGCTACTTCCATTTATATCCTCAGTATTCCCAAACATGACCCATGTTTTATTTGCTTATTTGATTTTACTACTGAGCTTTTCTTCAGACTGTTCTCCTTTGAAAAACAGTCTCCCATATTTATTCTTTGAAATCCTTCTTCTCCTTCAAGTTCTAAGTTAAATTCCAATTCTTCCAGGAAGTTGTCCTGATCCTTCAGCCAGAAGTGATATATCCCAATTCTAAATCTTGTGACACTCTTCACCTAGAAAATATTACTTAATTTCTATAATAATCATTAATATCCATGTTTTATTGTTCCTTAACCGTGAGTTTTTTGAGGGTAAGGATAACATCTAATTTCTTCATAAACACCAGAGTATGAAGTCCAATATATTATTCATAGTAGATACTTGATAATGTTTGTTAAGTGAATGAGTCATTTTATAAATTATGATTTTAATGTTTATCTTGTATATATTAGTTTTATGTTGCACATTGTTTGTCCCTTGATAAAATACAACACTGGTAAAGTCATCAGACCCCATTATCAATTTGTTATTAAGCACATTTGGGAATGTAATAATACGATGGTACTCTAAATATGTCTAGTTCCAAGAATATAGCCACCACATGTTTTCAGAAAATTCATGAGGTCACAAAGACCAAAACCTCTAATGCAAAGATCTCTCTATAACTACAGAATATGATGTAAAATTTTTCTTAGTTTAAGATATGAAAGGATTTTCAATAATCCATACATATGTTAATGTTGTTTTCAAAATAATACATAATTTCCATGATTTTAACTTACATAAACTTTTGAGGAGGCAGTGTGATAGAGTAGAAACAATTCTGTGTTTAGAAGCAAATGATTGGAGTTAAAATTGAGTTTTTCTGCTGCTTGCTAATGCTATTAATATTTTATTATGTTTTTGTTTCTATTGTAATCATTAACAATTTTATAACTTTGAGAAAATAGTTTGACCTCCCTGGGCCTTTTCACCCCTCATTTATACAATGAAAATATTGAAGAGAAAAACTTTCTGTGATATCAATAAACTCTATATCTATGACTAACTCTCCTGTCTGAAATTGACAAACACCTAAATTTTGATGGTTTTTTTTTAAAGGATATCATTGTTTATTACTTCCATGTGAAGTCTCTAGGAGCAGGCTAGTAAAAGGTTGCCTAGGCCTTTTAAATCTTTACAAACTTGGTTTAATGAATATAGAAAAATATTTTAACATCAACTATTTTTAAATGAATTAATGACTCATTTCTTGAAAACCACTTTTCTTACATAGCTTTAAGGATGCCCAGGGAACTTTATTAACATCGTCTATTTTTTTAGTAAATGCTTTCCTTAGATATAAATGTTTTCCCAAGGGAGACTTCAAACTTGATCTTGACCAAAAGATCCCAACTTGCCATCTAATGAAGTCTGAATTTAAAAGGATTAGCTATTTTCCTTTTATTGCTTTTTGTTCCAGTCCCCCACCCCTACCCCTTAGTGTATTCATTTATGTCTAACTTCTTGTTTTTTCTCAATTATACATATTTTAAAAAAAATTTATGAACTAAACAGATGCTTTTGCCTAACTTGGGAGAAGTAGATCATTGGAAAGACTACAATCACATTCAAAAATATGTTTTCTTGGCCTTTTTTTTGTTTGAGGCCATGTCTCCTCTGCAAAGAAAATCTCTTGTTTAGTATTGATCTTACCTTTTTTCTAAGGTCATGTGTTTTGTAGGTTTATGTATGCATGCATCTGTTTGGCAGTGTAATTTTATAATGAAGTTAGTTCATGATGAGTTACATCATTTCCTCATATTTTCCTCAACTCAAATCATATATGTTTAATGTTCACATATGTTTTAATAGATATAAAATATTCATTTCTATTTAAGTTTATATGAAACTTTTCTTAAATTAATAACTTAACTTCTTTTTTACTAACAGACTTCCACTGTCTGCTTTAATGCATTAGGAAGCTGATTTAAACTTGTGGTAACATTCATTGGGAATCATTATATGTCACCTAGCATTCATTGTTCAAAACATTAAACCAAACAAGGAAACATGAGACCACTAAGATACTGCCTTTGTTGTAGGTAATAGAAAGGCAATAATCATAGAAGCACAGCTTTCTTATTACCCTGCAGATACCACTTGGTTCCTGAACCAAGGGGGTATTTATTCCTAATCTGGCAGTGACTTCAAATAATAGTTACAAAGCCATATGGATTTTCCCCTTCTTATGCTTTTACTGTTTGTTTCTTCATCCTAAAATTCCAAATAGTACACGGGCCACTTGGGTACAGAATGAACTACTGAATTCTTGCCTGCACCCAAAATGCATTTAACTCCTCTTTGGAGTAGGCACTTCTATGTTTCTGCCCAATAGGATGTAAAAAGAGAGAGCAAAAACAAGATCAAACAAACAAGCAAAATTAAAAGTCTAAAGAAAAAAAAACAACCTTAAGAATATCAGTTTCCTAATTGAGGCAGATTTCATTAGATACTCTGATTCTCCTATATGTAAAACAGAACTATTCCAGGAGCAAAAAACATTATTTAGATAGTCCTATGGTTTATGTAAATCTATGATTTCATTAATGTAATTAAGGCACCTGTTGCTAAGGAAAATATCTCCATCAATGTAGATCAACAATATATAATCGTAGAGCAAGGATTGATGAAGTTTTTTGTGCCATGAACTCTTTTAACAGTCTGTTGAATATTAGGGACTCCTCATAATATTTTAAATGCATAAAATAAAATACGTAGTATTGAAAAGAAAATTATTTATATGAAATATATGAAGATATATGTATGTAATATACATATATGATATATACATACATAAATGTACTTTCACATATATCTACATCGAAACAACTTTGTACATGTATATCTTCCTCTATAGATGTAAAGATATAAATAAACAGACCTCACATTAAGCTGATAAGGTAAGAGAATTATTCAGATTCACATTGTGATTATCAAAGGAAAACCTTGAATCCACATCTTGACCACAAGCTGAGCTATTTATTTACTGTCCTATGTTTTCTCTTAATTCGTAAATTGTTTGGAAAAACTACTCATGTGCTGAACTCTGCAGCAATTTTGAAGTGACACATTAGTTGGTGAATAAGTTTTCCCTCAGCTTTAGGTGTGTTGTAACTTCAAAGTGAAATCTAAGTCTAAAATGTATCTTGATCTTTCATTTGATGGTGCATTATATCTGATTTTATTAATGCACATACTCCCTCCACTTGTTCATACCATAATCCATCCACACATTCTCATCTTGTGAGATATTACTCATGTATTTATCTAAAACATCTATGAAATACTTATCCAACTCTATACATAACATCTTTTAGTTCTTTCTACATTTTATTGATGCCAGTGCAACCCTTAGGCTATCTATATATTTTATTTATTATTAAGATATATCTGGTCTCCTGACTTTTATGAAAATAAATATAGGTCCTCAAAATGATCTTTTACACCACTTTTCACATATAAGTAATTATAGACAATATGCCACAGACAACTTGCATAAACCATATTTACTTTTGTTGCCTTTTGGGTTACCTCCAATTTTGAGGTAACTGCTATGCAGTTGCCAGGGGCCAAAAGAGCACCTTTCTATAGTCATAGGATCCATAGGACTTGGCATCAGTTTCCTTTGTCTGATGAAGGCAGAAAGCTGCATTCTGTCATCTCCCAACTTTCCTGCCTGATTTTCCTAGTATTGTAAGAAGAGGAGAAATAGCATACCATCAGTTCCTGAATCCTCCCTTCTAGTAAGGATTTCCTTATTTGATTACACTATTACAATTCCATTAAGTATCTCACCTGCTCTAGTGTCTCAAAGGATGGGGAGTAACACTGTTCCATCAGCTTTAAGGATTTGTCCTTTTGCCTGCGCTACCTACTACCTCAACTTGAGATAAAAACTTTATGGACAATGAATGCCTATTTTTGTAAACTACATATCCCTTCCACTGTCCTTCAAAGGGTCTGCTCCATGTGTAACAAACTTTCTTTCATTGTGAATTTTTCCCATTCCTTTCATCTTTTACCATAGTCTTAGTCATAGATGTCCTTACTGTTATATCCTGAGTCCTTTCTTCTTCTCCCTCTTTGTTACTTGGTGATCTTATCAGCTCCTATAGATTCAATTATAATCCTTCCCCAAATGATTCTCAATTCTTCTTATCCAGTCCTAATCTCTCAGCTGACCATTATTCTCGAATCTCTAACTGCCTATTCAACTCCAAAAAGTGGATATCTGTAAATATCTTAAACTCAGCATGTTGCAAACTGAACTACTTAGGTATTTCCTTAAACCCTATTCCCTCCCTAGCTTGCCTATTTATTATAAAGGCTACCATCATCCTTCAATTGGCATATATATTGCATCCTAGATGTCATCCTAACTTCTATACTTTCTTTTGTCAGGATATTCGGAGACACCCTGTTTTCCAGAGCTAAGGCCCAACAAACTGGCTGTGACCTGAGCTAGGCATGACAACAATCCTTTAGACTCACCCTCTTGACGCTCACAGTCACAGCAAAACCCCAGAAATGGCACTTATTTTCCCCGTTTCCCAAGAGATCCTGAACTGAGAGAGCTGGGGCTATAGTTGACATGCTGCAGCACAAAATGATCAAAAATATCTCCTGAAACTCTGAACAATCCCTGCACCTGTTACTGCTAAGTGAACTGAACCAGATGCTACACTCCTATTTCCACGATGCTAACTCTGTTTCTGTACCCCACTGAATGATCACGAGACTCAAAGACCCTTAAGAATTGAGATAATCAGGAGCACTCTGGGATGATGGCAGAGTAGGTCAGAAAAGTCCAGGCTCTCAATCTAAGCAGGTCAAGATTGAAGGGGCCTCTGATAAAGAGTGATTCCAGGCAAAGCTGTGCTTCTGAGACATAGCCCTGGGTGAGAAAGAACTACACATTCCTAGTGAGCAAAAAGCAATGGGGCAGGGACACTTTTGGCTTTGGGAACTTACCTGAGAGTAGAGTTCTTGGTTGCTGTTTCAGGTCAAAGGGGAGAACTGAAGAAGTATCTGAGGCCATACACATCATCCGACCTACCCCAGGAGTAGAGCTGATTATGACAAGTTGCTAAATATTTTTTTAAAAGAGCAGATGAAAGAGAAAGAACCCAATCATAGAAACTACGGGAATAGAGAAGACTGGGGTTCATCTTCAGAGGAGGATACTAAAGTAAAAAGAACAGCCTCTCCTAGACCAAATAGTAACCTCCACTGATAACTTGACCAAAAAGAATTCATAGAACTTAAAAAAATCTAGGTCTTAAAATTAAATGTTCCATATATATATATATATATACTATTATTAATACTCTTTTGCTTGTAATTGGGAGATAAGATGTGCAGGCATTGGAACACAGAGATTCACCTTCCTCTAATGGAAAAGTCGAAGGGGGTATGGGAGAAAATATGGGAGAGAGCAGATAGGAGGAAGTGATATCTTGTGGGACTGCTAGTCTGGGAGAGTGGGTAGGGGAAAAATAAGGGAGAAAATAATTGCAACTCAAAATCTGGCAGAAATTAATGATGTAAAACAGAAGTTAATAAAGCATTTGTTTAAAAAATTTTTAAAATACATAAAATAAAAAAAGAATGCCTGCATTATCCCCAGAAATTAGAATCTTGGAAACTGTTTACTCAAGACTTAAGAATTAAAATGTTGAGTCCCACCTTTTAGTTGTTTTCATTTACTTTAAAATTAAACTTCTGTTTGATTTTTGACTCTCCTGTATCTCTGACCTTGCTTAGTTACATCCAGACACCCACAGGTTAGTGACCACTTCTGGTCTTGTTGAAACTTTCTAAATTCCTATAGCAAATTTTTTGATAAGGCTGGTCAATTTTACCTTTATAATGTCTCTCACATACTCAATTTAATAATTCCATTAACATTTTTTTTGCTTTTTTTAGAGGGGGAGGGAAGGTCAAATGGGGTTAAGTTAAGTGTCTGAGGACACATTTGAACTCATGTCATCCTGACTTCAGGGCCGGTACTCTATTCACTGTACCACCTAGCTGCCCCACAATTAATATTTATTAAAAACTTACTATGAACTAAACTCCATATTAACTACTGGAGAGAGAAATAAGAAAAAAAGAATAAATACAGTACTTTTCCTGCAGTAGAGATTTGCTTTGTGATTTGAAATTTCCAATGTGCTTTTCGTGTATTAACTGATTTGACTCACACAATAACTTTATGAGATAGGTACTACTGTCCTCCATATTTTCCACATAAGAAAACTGATGCTCTGAAAGGCAAGGAAGTAGTTTAAGTGACTTTATGAGAAATCAAGATACTATTAAACAGATCCAAACAAATGAAAGAATAGAAGCCAATGTGAAATATCTCATGGGAAAAACCATTGACCTGGAAAATAGATCCAGGAGAGATAATTTAAAAATTATTGGACTACCTGAAAGCCATGATCAAAGAAAGAACCTAGAAATCATCCTTAAAGAAATTCTCAAGGAAAATTGCCCTGATGTTTTAGACCCAGTAGGGGAAATAGAGGTTGAAAGAATCCACCGATCACCTCCTGAAAATGATCCCAAAAAGAAAACTCCCAGGAATATTATAGCCAGGTTCCAGAATCCCCAGATCAAGGAGAAAATACTACAAGCAGCCAGGAAGAAACAATTTCAATATTGTGGAAACACAATCAGAATAGCCCAGGACCTGGCAGCTTCTACATTGAGGGATCGAAGGGCATGGAATATGACATTCCAGAGGGCAAAAGAACTGGGAATGAACCCAAGGGTCACCTACCCAGCAAAACTGAGCATCTTGTTTCATGGGAAAATATGGTCATTCAGTGGAATAGAGGACTTTCAAGCATTCTTGATGAAAAAACCAGAGTTGAATAGAAAATTTGACATTCAGATACAAGAAGCAAGAGATGCTTGAGAAGGCAATCAAAGAAAAGAAATCAAAAGGAACTTGTCAAAGTTGGACTATTTACAGTCCTACATGGAAAAACAATAACTGTGTTTGATGAAACCTTTCTCATTATGAAAATAATTGAAGAAGGGTACATGGCATAAGTTCATAGGTATACATGGATAGAGGGCACAGGTTGAATTTGATGGGAAGGGATGATTATTCTTTTTCTTGGAGGGCAATTGGGGTTGGGTGACTTGCCCAGGTTCACATGGCTGGGTTTTTGTTTGTGTGTTGGGTGTCTGGGGCCAGATCTGAGCTCGGGTCCTTCTGGCTCCGGGGCTGGCTCTCTGCTCGCTGCGCCACCTAGCCGCCCCATGGAAGGGATGATTCTTTAGGGGTGAAGTCAAGAGGTGTGAGAGGAAAGTGGCAAGAGGAGATGGAGAGAGACAGGGTAGGGCAAACTATCTCATGTAGAAGAGGCAAGGGGAAGTAGTTGCAGGGGAGGGGAAGAATAGGAAGGCAAAAAGGCAAAAGCATATTCTCATTGAAGTTGGCTCAAGGAGAGAAAGACATACATACTAAATGGAACATCTTACCCTCACACACTCTCCTGAGTAGGGGAAACGGGGATGAGAGGGGGGATGATGGAGGGGAGGGCATTCTGGGGAGAGGAAAGGTTAGAAGTACCCACTATCAAAGAGGGACAGGATCAAAGTAGGGAATGGACCAGGTGGGAGGTGAGACAGGTGGGATGGAAATATAAGCAGTCTTTTACAATATATCTACTATGGTAATGTATTGCATAGATATACATGTACAACACATACTGAATTGCTTATCTTCTCAGAGGGAGTGGGTGACAAGGGAGAAAGGGAATGGATCTGATAATCGAAGTTTTAAAATTAAATGTTTCATAAGATATCCAGGCAGTGGGGCTCAGAGATTCACCTTGCCCTAATGGCAAAGTCAAAGGGGGTATGGGAGAAGATATGGGAGAGAGCAGATTGGATGAGGGGATATCTCCTGGGACTGCTATTCTGGGGTGGTGGGTAGGGAAAAAATGGGGGGGGGATTGTAACCCAAAATTTGGTGGAAATGAATGATATAAACCAGAAGTTAATAAAGCATTTGTTTAATTAAAAAAAAAGAATGTTGAAAGTGGTTCATATTTTACTAAATGAGATCTAACCTCATATCTTCATATGTATTTATATTCCAAGATCACTATCCACTAGTAGTCCCTATCTGAAATATATCTATATCTTCATAATTTATCTAGTTGTACTACATGTAGTAGACAGTGGATTAGCCATCAAACAACATATGTTATCATTTGATTGCTAAGGGATTATCATCCCTTTTTTATACTTTATATCTAGATGTAAGGCCAGTCTTGTCTTGTTGAGAAGATTCTGTGTTGTGATGCAGTTTTATGTATTCAGTGATGTCAAAAGTATAGTACGGCCCATAATTTTGGAGGATTTGGAAATTGTAACCACTACTATGGATTGTTGAAACCCTTTTAAATTGGTGCCTTCTTAAAAATGGAAGCCATCATGCACCTCTAATTAGAATTTGATAATAGAACATTTAACAAAATTTTATCTGTGATTCCATCAATAATGGAATTATGTACACAATCTATGTAATTTCTAACAACGTTTGTCCACTTTTTAACCACTTAGCTATCATCACTTCCAAAAATAAAAGAGGTTCACATAGGACTAGGAGCAGCTTTATATTGCTATGATTTCACCACTTTCTACAACTAAAATGTTTTAGCCATGATCACCTCTCAAAAGGAAGATTTCATTAGTCCCTTAATTTTCCCTGTCTCAAATCAATTCCATTCCAAATTCATAATCCACACAACTGTCAAAGTTGCATGTATCATCCCATATATCAAAACATGTCAAAATGTAACATATCTAGCCATATATCAAATCATGTCACTCTCCTACCTCAGGCTCCAGGGGCTCCTTGTTACAGTGGGGATTTAACACAAAATCCTTTGTTTGACATTTAAAGCTCTTCACAATCTGGTCCCAACCTACCTTTCCTGAATGACTACATATTACTGTCTCTCGATCACTCTTCATTATAGCCATACTGGTTTGTTCACCTATTGTTTCCCATCAACAACTTTCTATTTCCATACTTTTGTGCAGGGTCTATTCCATATCTGCAATACACTCCCTGCTTGCTTCCACCTTTTAGAGTCCTAGCATTCTTCCTTTCTTGATAATCACTTTTGAGTACCTCACCCAAAAGCAATAATTCCTTTGTACTTTTGTAAAAATGAGGGTTAGATAAAATCAGTTAATTAACTCATACTACTTAATATAACTAGCAAGTTATTGTGTAGCCTCACACCTTTATATGGTGATATCTCTATCAAATTAATTACCTAATATGTTTATTAAACATTAATAATTTATATTATATTGATTCTAATCAATTTATAATTATATATCATATATATACTTACATAATTAAGTATATTAATGTATTACCATTAATAGGTAGCAGTGCAAAAAACGCCTTAATTAATTTGGAAGGAATGAAAGCCATTGGGTGAAATAAAGTGACTTTATGCATTAAACAATTGAGATTATCTGAAGAGATTGTCATGCCATTGGTGTCATGGTTAAAATAGCAAGCTAGCATGGACTCTAGACATTCCAGTATCTGGCCAGGACAATGGTAGTAACAGTTGGATGAAAGAAGTTGACTTTATGGATTAAGTAAGTAAGCTGTAATTACCTTTGTATGATTGTCTACCTGAAATTTTATTTTAGTTTTATTGATTGATTCTTTTTTTCTCCTCCGGCTGAGAGCCCCTCCACCACCACCCCATCACTACTTCCTGACCCCTCCTTCCCCATTTCTCACTACACTGAAGCTCTGCCTCAGGACAGAGGCCTCTATCTCCTATCTTCTACTTTCAGTGAATTTGTGTCCAAATATTAATATTAAAATTACATGTAGGGAAAATGATTTGAAGAAATGGACTCAGACTGTCTGAAGAAACTCATTCGTGCCTTTTGTGTTTTAGTAAAATAATAAGCTATTTTGAAATCTAGGCATTCCAGAATCTGATTGTTCCAGTGGTAGTAACAGTTTCTACCAAACAGATGGACAGAATCACTTGGAGGGCAGTGATTATGGAATCTATTTCTTCCCCTGTCTCCCAGATAGTTATTTCATGAACTTTAAAAAGATCTTGGAATTCCCATAGATGTCCTAGAAATTTCTCCAGACCAATGAGAGCCAACAGCTGAGTTTGAATGAGAAACCGAAGACCAATTAAGAACAATGAGGAAAATTCAATCAGAAGTAAAAAAGGGCCTTCAAATTCAGGTTGAACAAGAAACTACATATAATCAAGGTCATTTCATTAGATTTATGCAAATGGAGGAAAAAGACTTCCATCTAATCAGCTATTGTGAGGTACCCTTATGACACTCATGATCTATAAATCTGACCCCACTTTTCCTGGATTCCCTATATGTACTTGTGGGAGAATCTGAGGTGAGTTGGGGGGCATGTTTTATATCAACCTTTTTTTTAATATGCCCTATTACAGAAACAAAATAAGCATGACTGCTGCATTAATATGAACCAATAATTAATAATGGAATGTGCTAGTAAGTATTAATGAGCAGCATTCAGGAGAATTACACCCAATTCATTATTACCTATGATTTTTTAATCTATAATGAATTAAACATACTAAAGCTACTTTTAAAGCTGTCTTGCTTTTCTGTTTTGCTCTTTGCTCTTCTGATCTTTTTTCTGTACTCATCTGTATACCAAAAACAAAAAATTCATTGAGCCTTTTCTTCTCTTCTCTTTTTTTTTGCATCATCATTACTATCTACCCCCATTTCCTATAATCCCTACACCAATTAAAAGTAGTACAAAAAGCAAAACAACTGTGTAGTACACATAAGCAAGGTTTTTTAAAATTTATTTTTTAAACAAATGCTTTATTAACTTCTAGTTTATTATCATTCATTTCTGCAAGATTTTGAGTTATGGATTTTTTCCCCATTTTCCCCCTACCTACCATGCCAAAATATCACCTCCTCCAATCTGCTCTCTTCCATACCTTCTCCCATACCCCCTCTGCTTTCCAGTAGGGTACAGTGGATCTCTATGCCCCAGTGCCTATATGTCTTATTTCCCAGTTACATGTAAAATCATATTAATTATATACATATGTACATATATTTTAAACATTTGATTTTAAAACTTTGAATTCAAGATTCATTCCCTTCTTCCCTTGTCACCCACCCTTACTGGGAAGATAAGCAATTCAGTATAGGTTGTACATGTGTAGCTATGCAAAACATTTCCATAATGGATATATCACAAAAGTCTGACTAAATTTCCCTCCCTCCTATCTCACTTGTTCAATTCTCTACTTTGATCCTGTCCCTTTTCAAAAGTGTGTGCTTCCAACTTTCCTCACCCCCAGCCTGCCATCCCTGCCATCATTCCCCCTCTCATCCCCTTCCCCTCTATGCTCTTGTAGGGCAAGATACCCTATTTAGTGTGTATGTCATTCTCTCCCTAAACCAAATTCAAGGAGAATAAGGTTGACCCATTCCCTTTTGCTTTCCTGTTCTTCCCCTCCATTGTAAGTATTTTCCCTTCCCTCTTCTATATGAGATAGTTTACCCCATTTTGTGGTCTCCACATCTCCTTTCATTATATTCCTCTTAATTACACCTTTTAAGCATCATCACTTCTAAAAAAAATAAAAAAAAAGAATCATCACTTCTTTTTAAATTGGTCCTGATTATAGGCCATAGAGGACCTTAAGAAGGATTTTGAAAAACAAATAAGAGAAGTGGAGGAAAAATTGGGAAGAGAAATGAGAACAATGCAAGAAAATTATGAAATGAGAGTTAACAGCCTGACTGAAGAAAATAACACCTTAAAAATAGACTAAGAGAAGGATCCCTTTAAAAAGAAAAAAAAAGAGAGAAAAAACAGAATTGAATAGAAAATTGACATCCAGCTGAATTTCCCAGCTCCTTTGGGCTCTTGAATATCATATTCCAAGCTCTTTGATACCTCAGTGTAGAAGCTGCCACATCCTGTGTTATCCTCATTGTGTTTCCACAACATTCAAATTGTTTCTTCCTGGCTGCTTGTAATATTTTCTCCTTGATCTTGGAATTCTGGAAACTGACTATAATATTCCCAGGAGTTTTCTTTTTGGGATCTTCTTCAGGAGGTAATTGGTGGATTCTTTCAACCTCTATTTTGCCCTCTGGTTCTAAAAACATCAGGGCAATTTTCATTGAGAATTTCTTGAAGGCTGGTTTCTAGGTTCTTTTTTTGATCTTGGCTTTCAGGTAGTCTAATAATTTTTTAAATTATCTCACCCGAATCTATTTTCCAGGTCAGTGGCTTTTTCAATGGGATATTTCACATTACCTTCTATTTTTTCATTTGTTTGGATCTGTTTAATAGTATCTTGATTTCTCATAAAGTCAATAGCTTCCATTTGCTCCAATCTAATTCTGAAGGAATGATTCCCTGTAATGAGCTTCTGAGATTCTTTTTCAATCTGGGAAATTTACAGTTATATATGGATAGAAGGCATAGGTTGAATTTGTTGGGAAGGGAGGATACTAAAGGGGTGAAATTATGAGATGAGAGAGGAAAGTGGCAAAAGGAGATGGGGAAAGACAAGTTAGCGCAAACTATCCCATGCAGAAGATCAAGGGGAAGTGGTTGCAAAAGAGGGAGAGAATAAGGAAGGCTAAAAAGGCAAAACCACATTCACATTGAATTTGGTTCAGGGAGAAAATGACATACATACTAAATGGGATATCTCAACCTGCAGCAGGATAGGGGAAGGGGGATGAGAGGAGGGATGATGGATGGGAGGGCATCCTTGGGGGGAGGGGAGGTTGGAAGTACCCACTATAGAAGAGGGACAGGATCAAGTAAGGAATGGACCAGGTGGGGGGTGGGATGAGTGGGAGGGAATCATAAGCAGCCTTGTACAATATATCTACCATGGTAATGTTTAGCATAGCTAGACATATACAACATATACTGAATTACTTATCTTCCCAGAGATAATGGGTGACAAGTGAGGAAGGAAATGGATCTGAAATTCGAGGTCTTAAGATTAAATGTTTCAAACATATATAAATACTATTATTAAAAAAAAGAAAAAAAGAGTTCTTAACCTGTGTGTGTGTGTGTGTGTGTGTGTGTGTGTGTGTGTGTGAGAGAGAGAGAGAGAGAGACAGACAGACAGACAGACAGACAGAGAGACAGACAGATACAGAGACAGAGAGACTCCTTTGGCATTCTGTGGTTGAAATCCAATGAATAACTCAGAACAATTTTTTCAATAAAAGAAATAAAACTTATAGAGTTACAAAGGAAGCTAATTACATTGCAATAATCAGCACACACATATATATCAGCATATATGTTTATATGTGTATGTTTATATATGTATATGTATATAGGTATTCTGTGTGTATGTATGTATGTATAGTTCATTAGTCTCAGATTAAGAATGACTAAGCAAATTATAGCTTATAGCTTATATTTGGCTTTTGTCTAGGTTTCCATTTATATTGGTAACAAGGCCAGCTCCCTCTCTATAAACTCTCATTTCAACAGTGCATATGTGTAGATAACTATTATTTCACATCAAGGAGAACATAGGAGACACAAAGAACTCATAGAAGATCACAAATAGATATGAAAACACCTAAATCACTTAACTAGACCATCACCTGTCTTTCCACAAGGGAACTAACTTTGGGTTGCTATCATTTAAAAATATTTTTATATTAATTAATAATTATTAATATAATATTTATATTATATTATTCATATCATATCATAATATTTATACTATCTAATATTATAATAATTAATAAAATTAATTAATTAATAATAAAATAGCAAATTTTAATATCCTGGTGAATATCTAATCTTCACAGATATCCATAAAGAATCCCTTTTAGATGTATAGTGTTATCCTGTCAACCCCCAAAAGGCAAACATACTTCAAGACACCTAACTAAATAATTTCCTTGCTAACAGACCTATTCTTTAAAAAACAAACAAACAAACAAACAAAACCAAAATACCGGTTTTGATCAACAAGTAGAATATCACTCAAATAAATAAAAGTGTATATTAATTTCTTTCTAAGAGAAGTGTGTTGCAGCAACAGAGTCCAATCTCTTCCTAAAATTTCCATTCCCCATATCTCAAACTTGGTAATTCCTTTACTTGAAGTTATCCACAACCCCCCATCCCAAACCCACCCTGAAGGGAAGTGGCAGGGAACACACACACAACAAGAGCAAAACAACTGGTACTTTTCAGGAAATTTCCTTTCTTTGAGTAGGTTTGATTCTAGGATCACACTACCTAGGAAATTTTGTTTTGCTCTACTCATGAGCATTGCCAATGTACTACCATAAAGGGCATGCATGAATCTTTTATACATCTGCAGAAATTTTATCTGAGTACCAATTGTTGCCATCCCAGAGTATCTCTCTCTCTCTCTCTCTCTCTCTCTCTCTCTCTCTCTCTCTCTCTCTCTCTCTCTCTCTCTCTCTCACACACACACACACACACACACACACACACACACACACACACTCATATACTTCAAATACATACAATTCTGAGGTGTCTTCCCCAAGGCAGCAATTTCCAAGTTTAAGGGGGAGATAGTTACTATTACATAGTTTTTCCCCCAAACACAACAACAATGCACACTCAGTTCAGAATATTGGTCTACTGTGAGATAAAGTTAAGTTGTTTTTTTTTTTTTTAATTAAATTATTTATTTTTACTTTTCAACATTCACTTCCATAACTTGAACTTTCTCCCTCCCCAAGATGGTTTGTAATCTGCTATGGGCTCTACACATCAATTGCTATTAAACATGTTTTCACATTAGTCATATTTAATAGAAGAATTTTAATGAATTGGAAAAAAAAACACGAGAAAAATAAAATAGTTGACTACATTCTTTATTCTGTCTCCATTGTTCTTTCTCTGGATATGGCTGGAATTTTTCATTGTGTGTCCTTTGGAATTCTTTTAGGCATTCACATTGCTGTGGAGGGCTAAGTCTATTAAAAGTCCTTTCACACTGTGGCTATTTATATGTATAATGTTCTCCTGATTCTGCCCTCCTCACTGAGCATCAGTGTGTATAAGTCTTTCCAGGTTTCCCTGAAGTTCACCTGTTCATTATTTCTCAAAGTGTGATAGTATTTCATTACATTCACATACAACAACTTGTTTATAATCCCTCCATGCTTCATAAATCTGACAGATAAACTATTTCTTACTCCCCTAATTTGTTATAGTATAGGCCTTTATACCTAGATAGTGTACCCACTTGGACTTTATTCTGGTAAATGGTGTCAGAACTTCTTCTATGCCCAGTTTCTACCGTACTGTTTTCCAGTTTTTGCAGCAGTTTTTGACAAACAGTGAGCTCTTATCCCAGAGGATGGGGTCTTAGGGTTTATCAACTAGTAGATTGCAATAATCATGTGTCTTTTAGAAAGAACCTATTCCATTGATCTAGCCCTGTATTTCTTAGCCATTACCAAGTGATTTTGATGATTGATGCTTCAGAATACAATTTAAGATCTAGTTTGGCTAGGCCACCTTCCCCAGAATTTCTTTTCATTAATTCCTTTGATATTCTGTATATTTTGTTCTTCCAGAGGAATTTTGATATTATATATTTCTAGCTCTAAAAATAATTTTTCATAGTTCAATTGGTATGGCACTGAATAAGTAAATTAGTGTAGGTAGAATTGTTATTTTTATTGTAGTAGCTCAGCTTACCGACAAGCACCTGTTCTATTTTCCAATTATTCAGATCTTACTTTATTTGTGTGAAAAGTGTTTTGTAGTTTTCTTAATATATTCCCTGGGTTTGTTTTGGCAGGGAGACTCCCAAATATTTTACAATGTCTAAAATAACTTTAAATGGAATTTCTCTTTATATCTCATGCTCTTGGACTTTTTTTTTAGTAATATGTAGAAATGCAGATGATTTATGTGGATATATTTTATATCCTGCAATGTTGCTAAATTTTTTTTACTTGATTATCTAGGATTCTCAAAGTATATAATCACATTATCTGCAAACAGTGATG
This sequence comes from Gymnobelideus leadbeateri, assembly GCA_011680675.1. Classification (NCBI taxonomy): domain Eukaryota; kingdom Metazoa; phylum Chordata; class Mammalia; order Diprotodontia; family Petauridae; genus Gymnobelideus; species Gymnobelideus leadbeateri. Next base: position 123,224 of record WOXC01004455.1, on the reverse strand, counting down.
ACTTAATTCCTTCTTTGGCTGTTCTAATTCTTTCAATTTCTTTTTCTTCTCTTATGTTGCTAAAGCTAACATTTCTAGCACAATATTGTATAACAGTGGCAATAATGGACATTCTTATTTCACCCCTCCCATCTTATTGGAAATGCATCAAGGTTATCCCCATTACATATAATGCTTGTTGATGATTTTAGGTAGATGCTACATATCATTTTAAGGAAGGCTCTTTTTATTCCTATGCTTTGCATACGAATATTATATTTCAAATAGAAGAAATGGGGGTTGTATTTAGTCAAAAGTTTTTTTTTTCTTCATCTATATAGATAATCATATGGTTTCTGTTAGTTTTGCTGTTGATATGATCAATTATGCTGATAGTTTTCCTAATATTGAACCAGCTCTGCTTTTCTGGTATAAATCCTGCCTGATCAAAGTGTATTATCACCATGATATGTTGCTATAATCTTTTTTGCTAATATTTTATTAATTTTTGCATCTATATTCATTAGAAAATTGGTTTATCATTTTCCTTCTTTGTTTTGGTTCTTCCAGTTCTAGATTTTAATATCATATTTGTATCATAAAAATAATTTTTAAGTCTCCCTATTTTTCCAAATGATCTACATAGTATTAGAATTAATTGTTCTTTAAATGATAGAATTCTCCTGTAAATCCATCTGGCCCTGGAAATATTTTCCTAGGGAGTTCATTGATGGCATGTTCAATTTCTTTTTCTTAGATGGGCGTATTTAATTATCTTTCTTCCTCTTCTGTTAATTTGGGCAATTGATATCTGTAAATATTCTTCCATTTCCCTAAGATTGTCAAATTTATGTGCATACAATTGGGCATAATAATTCCTAATCATTGCTTTCTCTTCCTCTTCTTTAGAGGTGAATTCACCCTTTATATTTTTGATATTTGTAATTTGGTTTTCTTCTTTTTTAAATCAAATTGACAAAAGGTTTGTCGATTTTACTGTTTTTTTTTTCAATAAACCAGCTCTTAGCTTTATTTATTAGTTCAATAGTTTTCTTAATTTCGTTTTTATTAATATCTCCTTTTTCTTTCTTTAGTTTTTGTTTGTTTGATTCTTGATGCCTAATAGAGGGGTGATAGCCCCAGGAATGGCTGCTGCCCCTGCCACAAGCCCTGTGTTTCTCTCTCACCCAGCTCCAAATGATCTCCATCCTGCTCTGAGAGATTTGAGAAATGCCACTGCTGCAGGTGATTCATTCTGTCAGGGCTCACTCCCACTCCACTATGTTCAGGTTTGTGGTGATGCAACTCACAGGCTCTGCACTTGCCCAGCCCAGTGCAACATATCCTTCCTGATTACTTTATGGGTTGTCCTATGTCAGAAATCTGCCACTCTATCTTCTAGTAGATTCTATCACTCTAAATTTCATTCAGATTCAATTTTAGAGGTATCTGAAGGAATTTGTGGGAGAGTTAAGGTGAGTCCCTGCTTTTACTCTGTCATCTTGGCTCTGCCAAGTCTGTCCGTTATGTTTTTTATACAGAGAAAAAGAATTTCAAAAGAAGCCAAGTTGAATTGTAAACTTGCTTTCATAGACCACTGAAAGGGTAAGTGCCCTTGAGAAAACTCCTATATGAATCCAGGTAGTCAAGTATTTTAGAGACAACCCTAAATACTAATACATCAATGGGAATACCCATAGAAGCCACAAGGAAGTGTCCCTCAGATGTTCCCAATTTTTTTTTGCCACATGTAACATTTTGTTTACCATGTAAATTTTGAAACACAAATATAGCAAAAATTAAAATAATAGCAAAAGTCTAGCATGGGGGAAAGGATAAAAAAGAAATTTACATGATTATTTTGTTGTATATTTGAAAGGAATATCAAGTTGTGCTAGTAGATTTGCAGTTTAATGTTCAATCATCTTTTATTGTACTCTATTATGGAAATGCTTATTTTATTTCATAAATTAAAAATACTTTAAAAATCTGAGTCTACTGAGCCTACAGAAAGGCAATGTGTCAGTATAATAACTATCCAATGAGGAAGTACAATATATGGATTTTTCATTGGGTACATTCTCTTTTACGCACAAATTCAGTAGCTATCTCAGTTTATCTATCGTTTTAAAAGTAGAGGAAATAGATTGTCCTGTGATGATCACAGTGCAGTAAGTTCTCAGTCATTGTTGGCAAGATACTTGTCAGAGTCCTCCTTAATAGATTGATCCTTCACCTGGAAGATTCTTCATCTTCCTGAGAACTATTGTGTCTTTAGAATTGGCTAAAGAACAGTTGATATGGTGTTTGCTACATGACAAATTCAGGAGAAATGCCAAGAAAAGAACAGAGGTCTCTACACAATGTTTGTCAATCTGACCAAGGCCTTTGACACTGTTAGTCATGAGGGCTTATAGGAAATTTTGTCAAAATTTGGTGGCCTGGAGGAATTCATTAGTATTTTATATCAGTTTCATGACAGCCTGCTTTCCTGGGTTCTGAATAGTGAATGATGCTCTTGAAGGCTGTGTGCATTTCAGATTGATGTTTTCAGCAATATTGTCAGATGCCTTCAAGGAGGATGAACATGACACCAAGTTCAGCTACCACACAGATCATAAATTATTTCACTTGAAAAAGCTAGAAGATAAGATTAAAGTAGAGGGAGAGTTAATGCATGAATTTTTTTTTGTTCCTTTGCACATGATTGTACACTCACTGCAGCCTATGAGATACAACAAAGTATGGGTCAATTCTCTGGCACTTGTGACAATTTTGGCCTAACAATTAAGACCAAGAAAGCACAGGTTCTCTACCAGTCAACACCACTTTTTCCATACCTGGAAAAAGTTATAGCAAATGGAGAAAATTTTAATACTGTGGATAAATTCACTTACTTTGGCAGTATACTTTCTAGGGATGAAACAAAGAAAATGAGGCTGATGCACTCATTACCAGAGCTAGCTGAGTGTTTGAGAGCTCAAGTAAAGCATGGGAAAGAAAAAGTATTAGACTACCTACCAAACTGAAGGTCCACAAAGCCATTATGCTGACCTCATTGTTGTATGCCTGTGAAATCTGGATAGTATACCAATGTCATGCTGGGAAATTGAATTGCTTACATTTGAATTATCTTGGGAAGATTCTGAAGACCACCTGGCAAGATAAGGTACAAGATACTGAAGTCCATTCTTAATATAAATTATCAAGCATTCAACCTTTACTATAGAGAACAAAACTTTGATGGTCTGTTCATATTGTTCAAATGCCAAATGTAATTTTGCCTAAAAGACAATTTTACAGAGAACTCACACGAGGCAACACTCAACATGGAGTTCAGAAGAAGTAATATAAGAATATACTCAAAGTCTCTCTGAAGAACTTTGTAAATTACAAAATTGTGTGATGAAGGAAATACTGACAAAGGACAGCCTAGAATTGCATGCTTTCATTAGAGAAGGAACTGTCTTCTATGAGTGAAGTTAATTCCCTGTAACTGAAAAGAAACATGAGACACACATTTAGAGATATCTCCACTCCAAATATCCATATGGATTATTTGTGCCCAACCTGTGGGAGAGTTTTCTAATCTTGTATTGGTCTGATAGGCAACAGTAAGAGACTCTGTCCCTTGACCCCAACATAGTGATGTTATTTTAGTCATCTTTGAGAACAAAGGATAACAAAGAAACAACTCACAGGTGAAATTCAAGAAAGACAATAATGTAGAAACTTTTTCTCAGTGTTCCAATCTCAAAAAGCATTGAACAGAATGCATTAAACACATTGTGAATGCCTTCCAGTAATATAGACAAAATAGAATTTAGCACCTACTCAGAAAGAATAGGAATTCAAATAGGAATACTCAATAAGTTCAAATAGGAAGCTATCAGATGACTTGGTGGAGTAAATTTCTCTTTCTTCCTTCCCTGCTCTTTAGTATTCACTCTAGTTATTTTCTCATACTGGTAGCCTACTATATGTCTTTTTTCCTACACCTTTCCTCAACTGAATGTTCTTTCATACACCTTTTGCTGGCCACAAAATACAGTAGTTGACTCAGGTGTAATAATTATCATGGAGACTGTAATTTGCAAAGCTACTTAGTCCATATTATTATTTTTCTTTCTGTTCTTATTTTTTGACCACTTTGTTCAATACAATGATGCTAAAAACCCTTTTTCTTCAGGATTAATTTCTTCTTTAAACTATTTTCTCCTTCCTATTTGACCTCTATGTATGTGTCTTTTATGCTAGTTCGTCATTCACATCAAGTCCCTTACTGTACATGCTCTAGGTTTCTGCACTGGCCTGTTCTCTCTCCTTCTCTACACTTTATAAGTTATTTCATCAGTTCCCAGAGGCCTAATTTTCTTCTATATGTAGATGATTTCTAGATCTATGTCTTCAGTACTGGTCTCTCCCTAAGCTTCAATTTCTTATCACCAGCTGCCTGTGAGATATTTCAAAGTGAATGTCTCAGATATCATTCAAACAATATTTCCAAAATAATACTCATCATCTTCCCCTCCAAACCTATGTCTATTTCAAAATCCCCGATTTCTGTCAGAAGCACCACCATTCTTCCAGCCTCCAAGTTCATAGCCTTGGCATTATGATTACACAGTCTCTCTTAGATAGCCATGACCTTGCCTCAGGGAATCATCACTTCTTGATTTCCTTGCCTCAAGTCTCTCCCTGCCCCAACTCATCCTGTATGCAGTTTCCAAAGTGATTTTCCTTAAGTGCAGATCAGACATGGCATTGCCCCATTCAATACACATTAACGGTTCTCTTTTTCCTAGTTGATAAAATATTAACCCCTCTATTTATCTTTACAAGTCCATCACTATGTAGACCAAACCACGATTAATTTCTTCTTTAAACTATTTTCTCCTTCCTATTTGACCTCTATGTATCTGTCTTTTATGCTAATTCATCATTCACATCAAGCCCCTTACTGTACCTGCTCTAGGTTTCTGCACTGGCCTGTTCTCTCTTCTTTATACTTTATACGTTATTTCATCAGTTCCCAGAGGCCTAATTATCTTCTATATGTAGATGACTTCTAGATCTATGTCTTCAGTACTGATCTCTCCCCAAGCTTCAATAGAGCAATGGCCCTGGAGTCAGGAGGACCTGAGTTCAAATACGGCCTCAGACACTTAATACAAAAATTAGCCATGTGATTTGGGCAAGTCACTTAACACCAATTGCCCTCCAAAAAAAAGGCAAAATGAAAGAACTAACTTTTATAATGCCTCTTCTGACATCTCACAACTGCTAGTATCCTCTCTCCCTAATGACCTTGTATTTGCCTACCTTTTGTGTATTTTGTTCTTATTCTGTATAGACTGACTTAAATATGTCATTCATATTTCTCTTCCTTAACTTCATTAAAATATAATCCCATTTAGTGTACAATTACATTAAATTTTCTTTTTCTATTCTCAAATGCCTAATGAAGTCACTGGAACATAGCAAAGCTTTAGTGACTTTTAATTGATAAATCATTGATAAAAAAGTTATGACTTTGTACCACCCAGTCATGGAAATATCCCTTTCCTTCCCTTGTTGATGAAAATATATTATCTCTCATCTTTGAGTCTTCAGGCTTCTTGACTATGTTTGTTTTTGGATGGTTAGGGGCTGCTTCTGTTCTTCAAAAGGGAGATTTTATTGTATATGTGGTTTTATTGTATGTGTATTTTTGTTTTTTGTTTTGTTTTATTTCATTCTGGGCACACAGTGATGGAAAATTATTCTAGATACTTTAAAACTGTAGAAAGTGTATTTCTAAGTTGCCAGCATTACATTATTATGTGATTTTCCAAGGAATTCAAGTATAATTGGTAGATATATTTGGAAGCCTTGCCTACTGTGCATTGAATTATTTTATTCTTTGTCCAAAAGGAAATCCCTTAAGTCCTGTTCAATAAAGCCCATAGTGCTATTTCCCCCTTTTCCAGTTATGAATTAAACTATTCTGTTAAAAATAGCAGCTATACAACTTCCTACAGTATATAACATTTAATAGGAAGCTATGAAAGACAATATACATATTATGCCTGCCCTCAGGTGTGGAAGTTTCATAATTTAAATGCTTTATTATTCTGATATACTTCATTGCATGAGTCAAAAAGATGTATTTGCCTCCTTTCCCCTCAGAAAATTATTTTAAAGGCATTATATACATATACATACATATATCTATATATAAACAGATATATACATACATATATATATATATATATATATATATATATATATATATATTATAACCTTGAAGGAACTTAGTTTTAACATTAACTTAGTTTTGTTCCCCTGCCTCCTTTTTTTGGTCTATATCTAACAGATAATTGAAAATAAAATGCTAGGGTATAATGTCTTTGCAATGCTGTCTTCTACAGCATATATTTTTACAATTTAGTTTCTTGTTTCCTCTCTGACTATATCTCTGTAGTATGTGCAATGATTCTAATTTCCCATTTTCCACTCTCTGGAAAACTCATATCTAATTTCAATAGTTGTTCATCCTCTTTGTTTTCCCATAACATATGCAAAAGACATCCAATAACCTTGCAGCTTCTCTGAGATTCCTCACTAAATCTTCCCAAGTGTGCTTAGGGGGACAAATACAGGGCTCTACTTTACCCATTGCTATTATTCATATAGCTCTGAAGGAGATACAGATAATGGTCTGGTGAGAATTTTCAAGTAATTTATGCTCATATTTTATTTTTGTTATGTTTGTGGACTTGATTTAATTCTTCAAAATCCCTCCATTATCTCCTTTGCCAAAAGCAACTGAAACTCTCTGTCTGTCATTTCTTCCTTCCTTTTTTCCTTCCCCTTTTCTTTCTTTTTTTCCTTCCTCCCTCCTTCCCTTCCTTCCTGCCTACCTTCCTTCATTCCTTCCTTCTATTCTTCCTTCATTCCTTCCTTCCTGCCTTCATTTTGTTCTTCGTTAATTTTGCCCTAGGTGGCACAATGGATAGTACACCAGCCCTGAAATCAGGAGAGCTTTAGTCAAACCCAGCCTCAAACACTTACTAATTGTGTGATTCAGCAAGCAATTTCTGTTTGACTAAGTTATCTCATCTGTAAAATAGAGAAAATACTAGCACCTACTTCTCAAGGCTGTTTTGAGGATCAAATGAAATCATATTTGTAAAGTGCTTAGACAGTGCCTAGCATGTAGTGAGCATTCTCTAAATGCTAGCTATTAGTATTACCACTTTTGTTGTTGTTGTTGTTGTTTTTAGACTCCTTGAAGCTGGTCTGTTTTCACCTTACTTTTCTGCCTTGTCTGGTCTTTTCCCCTTTTTCTAATTAGATCTATTTTTTTCTAAACCACATCATTTATATGACTTCCTTACTTCTGTCAAAACTTTCCTAATCTCCCAAATTCATAACTTTGCCATTACGCTCACACAGTTTTTCTTCTGACATAGCCATCATGTTAACCCAGGGCCTCATCACTTCTTGTTTAACTCACTTCACCTCTCTCCTTGGTCCAATCCATTCCCGTACATAGCTTCTATAGTGATTTTCCTTAAATGAAGATCTGAGGTGTCGTTTCCCTAATCAATATGCAACACGTTTTTATTTCCTACTGATAAAAGATGACAAAGCTAGTGTAGAAAAGTTTTCCTGAGAAAATTAGCAGTGTCAATCATTACTTCTCTTTTATTGGAAGTCCAATATTTATAAGAGTAACTGGACAATATACAGAAACTTTGTATTCTATTAGTGTTCCAAGTTACTGGAACTAAGATACTCTTATTTATCTAAACTACTTTACCTCCCCTTTGTGGATAAGGTATCAAATTGCCTTTTGTCATAGTTACTTGCTTAATGGAGTGATAAAGTGGCTCTGGATTATTTCTGACTCTTAAGTATTACCCCTTGGTACTTCTTGGGAAACAGAAACACTTTAGTTTGCATTTGATAGTGGTTATATTTGGGGATATGCAACTAAGATATGGACAAATATAAGACTATATATTTAAAAAATAGAAGAACCCTTCACGGTCAAGTCCATCACTCATATTTTATAGGTGAAAATGTTAACAAAAAGAGAAGTTTTCTGATTTTTCCCAAGGTAGAGCTTGTTTCCTTTTTATCTTTGTATCCTTAGTTTCTTCACAGTTCTTGGCAAATAATAGGGATTTAATCAATGTCTGTTGATTGATTGACTCCTTACTTTTTCACCCCCACATCTGATACCTCTTAATTGGTCACTTTGCTTCAAATCTCTCCTTTCCCCTCCATGTAGTTTCCAAAGTGATAATTTTAAAGGGTGTTTCACTGTTGTGTTCAAGAAACATCAATGTCTCAATACTACATCTCAGATAAAAAACAAGCTCCTTTAAACCTGCTTTTCTAGTTACAGAGATATGAAATGAATTGCTCTATAACTTAGCTCAGGCCTTCAACACCTTTCACTTAGACAATGGTAAAAACACTAAACTTAGAATCTTTAAGTCCTGTGTTCAAATCTTGCCTCAATCATTTATTAGCTTTGTGACTCATAATGAGTAAATTAACTGGTGTTTGCCTCAGTTTCCCTATTTGAAAAACTGCAAGTAATAATGCCTACCTCCCAGGGTTATTTTAAGGATAAAAATTTGGATTATATTTATGAAACACTTTGTAAACCTTAAAACACTATATAAATAGTAATTATTGCTACTGTTGTTGTTGGTATCCTCATTGTTCTCCCAACTTGAAATCTCTTCTTACTCTAAATCATCTTCCAAACAACTGGGAAAATAATTTTTTCCAACAGTACATCTGAAACTCTCACTAGACTATGATAAAATTCTAATGGCTCCCCATTGCCTCTAGAATAAACTCCAGTTAGTCTTTAAATCTCTTAAAACTCGGTACCAGCTTATCTATCATCTATCTATCATCAATCTATCATCATTATTCACTATACTCCTTTTTTGACTTTGGAATTCAGCTTATTTGTGCTTTTTGTTCCTCACACATAGCAAATAATTTCTCATTCCCCATCAATGAAAATGGAAAAGTACATTTAGAGATGCTTTGTTTTGTTTTTATCTCAGAGGTCATATTGAGCCACTGGAGTTTCTTGAGCAGGGGAGTGAATTGTACTTGAGAAATACTAGCTTGGTAGTTGTGCAAACACTAGAAAAGAGATGCTTTATACAAGTAGACCAATAATGAGCCTATAACAATAGTTCAGGTGATAAGTGATAAGGGCCTGAAATAAGGCAGTGACTATATGATTGGAGACAAGGCTACAATTTGGGGAAATGTGGAGGCAAAAATGACAAGTGAAGAAAGAATATTCTTTCCTTTTTTGTAAGTTCACTCGACCCTTAAGGTACATGAACTAAAATAACTGAATATTGACCCCGGAATTGACCCTCTTGCGTGACCATGTGTGTTATGGCTACATTTCAGTTCCCGGAACTAGCCATTCCTGGAACAATAAACAATGCTGATGGGAAATGGCTATTCTCCCAGCATTACTGATTGATAACTGTATTTTTTCAGCCTCAACTGGAATTCACGCAAGGAAGCCAAACCGTGTGAAACAACTTATGAAAGTTTTAACTTCTTTGTTCTCCCTGCATTAAAAACTCCCAAATCTCTCCCTCTCATTGAGATCTCACCCATGGAGAGGACGCTCTGCCTGGGACTTTCCCGGCCGGGACTCTGAGGCTGTTCCCAGGGATCCCCCAGCCACTGCAAGGACAAGTTGGTGCTCCCCCAGATCGGTGATGTTTTCTTTAACTTTCCCTTCTGTACTTTTATTATTATTATTATTATTATTATTATTATTATTATTATTATTATTATTATCATCGTAATCTGTGTTAGAGTTCTCTTGATCTGTTGGTTTCGTTATTGTACTACTCCTATTCCTTGCCTATTTTGATTATTAAAACATTTTAGCCTTAAAACTGAGTGCAGCGAGTCATTTGTGGGTGCAAATCCAAACCTTTAAAAATCTACCCAAAACAACAAGTTTTTTACAGTTTTTTGGATATGTGATATGAGCTAAATTGAAGAGCAGGGGATAACATTGCAGTTATGAACTTAGAGATGGGAAGAAAATGGTGTGCCCTTGATAGAAATTTTGAAGTTTAATAAAGAGGTTGGGAAAGTTCGTTAACCTTTCTAACTTCCAGTTTCCTTCTTAAAGAAGAAGGTTGAATTAAAATTTGTCTAAGGTAACTTCCAATTATTAAAAATAAACATAAAAATAAAAACCAAACTTCTACTTCAATTTACAAATTAGAATGTTGAGCTTTTCAGGAAAAGCTGACTTTGTGACTTTCCTTTTCAGGAAAAGGTTCTGAAGATATCAAATCATATCAGTCTACACAGTAAGCACACGGAAGTCCCTTCCCCAGTGATACAATGACATAATGAAACTCACTGATGACATTCCAGCCTGGAATTCTTGTAAATATGTTTCATTTTATTTTGAAGTAAGAAAGTAAACTTCCTTTCCATCAGCCTAGATTATATATTTAATAGATCTAATTTGATATTAGTGATTTTTTAAAATTTTATTTTATTCTATATTTAAGATATAAAACAAGTATTTCCATAATGGTGGAACAAGAAGAAAAAAAAAGATGATTGTAAGTAAAATTGCAATTCCATTATGCACAAATTACTATTCCTTTTGCATATATAATAAAGTTATCATGCAAGTTTCTTTTTCTTTCTTTTTTGTCTTCCCTCCTCAAGCTTTAGAGATTGGTGCAATTAGACACAAATATTTACATATACATATATAAATGCATATATGTGTGTGTGTACACAATTTTTACAAACTTCTATTTATCACGTCTTTTTCTGGATGCAAACAGTGTCTTCCTTCATAATCCCTTTGTAATTAACCTGGATATTTCTAATAATCAAAATGACTTAGTTTATCAAAGTTGCTCTTAAAACAAAATTGTTCTTATTATGTATAACATTCTTTTTGTTCTACTCTTTTGACTCTTCAATATTTTGTGCAAATCCTTCCAAATGGTTTCTAAGACCATCAAGATCATAATTTCTTAGAGAATATCAATATTTCTTCACAATCATCTACCACAACTTTTATAACCATTCCCAATTGACAGGCATCCCCACTATTTCCAGTTACTTGCCACCACAAAGGGAATTGCTGTACACCAGTCATCAAAAGTGCTTGGTATTGGCTGAGGAGTAGAATAGTTGATCAGTGGAATAGATTGGTCACATGAGACCAAGCAGTTAATGAATATAGTAATCTATTGTTTGATAAACCCAAAGACCCCAGTTTTGGGGATAAGAATGCACTATTTGACAAAAGCTGCTGGGAAAACTGGAATATAGTATGGCAGAAACTGGGCATAGACCATTATCTAACACCATATACCAAAATCAAGTCTAAATGGGTACATGATCTAGGGTGATACTGTAAGCAATCTGTGAAAGCAAGGAATAGTTTACCTGTCAGATTTGTGGAGAGTGAAAGATTTAGGACCAAACAAGAATTAGAGAGCATTATAAAATGCCAAATGGATAATTTTGATTACATTAAATTGAAAAGCTTCTGTACAAACAAAGCCAATGTAACCAAGATCAAGAGGGAGCTGGGAAATTGGGAAAGCATTTTCACAACCTATGTCTCTGATAAAGGACTCATTTCTAAAATATACAGAGAATTGAGTCAAATCTATAAGAATACAAGTCATTCCCCAATTGATAAATGGTCAAAGGATATGAACAACCAGTTTTCAAAGAAAGATATTAAAGATTTCTATAAACATATGAAGAAATGCTCTAAATCACTATTGAATAGAGAAATGCAAATCAAAAGAACTCTGAGGTACCACATCTCTCCAGTCAGATTGGCTAAGATTACAAAACAGGAAAATGACAAATACTTGAGAGGATGTGGGCAAATTGGAACACTAATGCATTGCTGGTGGAGTTGTGAACTTATCCAACTCTTCTGGGGGTGCAATCTGGAATTATGCCCAAAGGGCTATAAACAATTTCATACCCTTTGACCTAGCAGTACCACTTCTAGGGTTATATCCCAAAAAGATCATAGAAGTGGTAGGAAGACCCATATTTACAAAATATTTATAGCAACTCTTTTTGTGGTTACAAAGAATTGGAAATTAAAGGGGTGCCCATCAATTGGGGAATGGCTAAACAAGTTGTCGTATATGCATGTAATGGAATACTATCATGCTATAAGAAACGAGGATGAGATGGTTTTCATATTTACCTGGAGAGGCTTATACAAACTGATGCTGAGTGAGAAGAGTAGAACCAGGAGAAATTTGTATACAATCACAGACACAACAAATGTGTGATGAACAACTATGACAGACTAGACTGTTTTCAGCAATGCAGTGATATAAGTCAATATCAAAAGATTCATGAAGGAGAGAGATGTGACATCTAAAGAAATAACTAGAAAGAACTGAGCTTGAATCCTGATAGAAGCAAACTAAATGATCTTTTTCTTTTCATTGTTTGGTTTTATTTCTCCTTTACCATTTTTCATGCCATCTAGTACAATATGCCTTTGTAACTTGACTAATGTCTAATATGAAAGTATCTGCAGATTCTGTACTGGACTATATGCTGTCATGGGGGGGTGGGGGGAGGGAGGGAAAGGAAATTTGAAACTCAAGGAAATGTAGAATTGAATCTTGTTAACTAAAAATAAGCAAATAAATTAATTTTAAAAAAGAGAAACGCTATATATATACATATATATGTATATATATAATATATATATATATACATATATATGTGTATATATATATATATACATATATATGTATATATATATAATATATATATATATATATATTAGACATATAAGTACTTTTCCTTTATTCTAATCATCTTGGGAAATAGACGTCATAGTAATATCGCTGGTTCAACGTGTATAGGTATTTTAATAACTTTTTGGCCTAATTCCAAATTGTTCTTATAAATTGTTGGCTCCTGCTTGTGAGGTTCTAGGACCTTTGTAGCAATGTTTGGAGATGATCATCACCAGAAGGTTTACCATCAGGGGATGAATTTATTTTGGCCACAGCAAGTCATGAATGCCATCTACTAAGGCACAGAACTATTGACATGTTGAACTTATTTGAGATAGACCTATGGTCATTTTTATCATTCTCCTCTGCAAGTTATTCAGAATATCTAAAAGTGTAATGCTCCCAAATAGAATTGCCATTTTAATTGAGATTTGACTGGAAAAGAGTAATAAGAAACTGATACAGGTCGGGGCGGGGGTGGAACCAAGATGGCAGAAAGGAAGCAGTAACCTCACTGAGCTCCTCGGTCACTAAGTCTCAAAGGGTGAATCTGAGTGGATTCTGGAGTGACAGAGCCCACTGGAAGACAGAGAGTGGCAGAGTCCAGCCCAGGAGGTTGCCCAGTGTGTCCGGACAGGACGAGTGCAGAGCATGTGGGGTCTGCACAGCTCAGACTTAAGAGCAGACAATCAGACTACACCAGAGAGAGAAAAAGCCTCAGCCTGCAGACTTACCAAGGACGTATCCTGGTCATCTCTCCTTCATCTCAGGAAGGGACAGGAAGGGTCACTGGAGCCAGGTAGGATATTTGCACCCCCAGTGGAGAGAGCGGTATCTCTGGCTGCATTCAGCCCCCAGCCTGGAAGTTTAGAAACTGCCTACCTGTATAATACAGGGTCTAGACTGGCAAAGTAAATTCTAGCTGCTCAGATCCTTCCATCCCTCCTTCATGAAGCAGAAAACCCAAAGATAAGTCTCCCACCCAGATTGAAATCCCAAGTTAATGGAAATAGCCCCAGGCTTGGGAGTCTCCAAGAAGGGGTATAACTGAGAAAACCAGGAGTCTGAAGAGAAGAGAGGGAGGGGTCCCAACAAGCCCCACCTCACCTCACCAAAAAAGCCTACTTATAGCCAAGGGGTATAGAGGCAAAAATATATTCAACTCCACAGTCTTCTCAAGTGCATCTACCCTCTTTTCTGACATCCCTGCCTTAGTCAGGAGGCTACAGCACTCAAAGTCAAAGACCAGGCCCTTAGCTCATAGCCTGAGAAATTAAGAAACAGGAAATCACAATGGGAAGGAAGGAAGCTGAGGATAAGGAAAAGGCAAGAAAGTCTATTTGAGCCTACTAGGTAGGGCAAGAACAACCAAATACACAGGACAATATAGACTCTCTACCCACACCTGACAATGTAGAAGGAAACATGAACTGGTCTCAAGCCCAAATAGCATTCCTGGAGGAGCTTAAGAAAAAAATTAAAGACCAAATCAGGGAGGCAGTGACCAATGTGGAAAAAAGTCTCAGTGAAGAAAACAAATTCTTACAAAGTAAAATTAGTGAAGTAATTGGAGAAAATACTTCCCTAAAAAAGGACCTTCAAAAACTAACTGAAGACTATAATTAGCTAAAAATTAGATTCAATCAAATGGAAACTCAGAACTCTATGATACAGCAAGAGTCAATCAAACAAAACAAGATGATCGAAAAATTGGAAGATGATGTAAAATATCTCACTGGAAAAATAACTGACCTAGAGAACAGATCCAGGAGAGACAACTTAAGAATTATTTGTCTACCAGAAAGCCATGATGAAGAAAGCAGCTTAGACAACATCTTCCAAGAGATTGTCAAAGAAAAATGTCCTGAGGTCCTGGAATTAGAAGATAAAATAGCTATTAATAGAATTCACCAGACTTCTCCTGAAAGAGATCCCAAATTGAAAACTCCAAGAAATATAGTAGCCAAATTCCAGAATTACAAGATAAAAGAAAAAATTCTAGAAGCAGCCAAAAAGAAACAATTCAAATATCGAGGAACTACAGTTAGGATCACACAGGACCTAGCAGCTTCTACATTAAAAGAGCGGAGGGACTGGAATTTGATATTTCGTAGGGCAAGAGAGCTAGGACTACAACCAAGGATTAACTACCCGGCAAAACTGAGCATAATCTTTCAGGCAAGGAGATGGACGTTTAATGAAGTAAGGGGCTTCCAGACTTTCCTAATGAAAAAGCCAGAGCTCTATGGAAAATTTGATCTCCAATTACAAGAATCCAGAAGGACATAAAAAGGTAAACAAGGGTAACATAGACTCACACATGCAGAAGTGCACACACCCACACCCACAAACACATGCTCATTACTTGGGATGCAACAAGAGCAAAATGTTCACATCCCTATATGTGGAGCTGACAACTGTCAATATTCGAAATCTTTATGATTATCATGACCTGCAAAAGGGTTATACTTAGAGGGTGTGGGTATGAATGCACTAACATGGAGTCTAAAAAAAAAAGACTATTAAGGGGATCAAAGGTACTGTAATGGGAAAAAGGAAAGGATGAGCTAGGAAAAGGTAAAATATGCCATCTGAAGAGGCATCAAAACACACTATAGAAGAGGGGAAAGAAAGAGGGAGAGGAACATCATTTAAACACTATTCTCACTGGTTCTGGTTCAAAGAAGGATCAAATTAATCAGTGAAGCTTAAGATTCTAACATGAATAGACACATAAATTCATTAAATAGAGGAAAAGGAGGGAGGGAGAGGAGCACTGTTTGAAATTTACTCTCATTGGTTTGGAATCAAACGGGGAGTAATTTACTCTGATAACTATAAAAATTTATTGTGTCCCATAGATAGTGGGAGGTTAAGGCAGGGGAGTGAAAAGGAGGAGACTAAAGGGAGGGATGAGAAGGGAGGGAAATAGTAGTAAGGGGAGAGGGTACATCAAGAAAGACATAAATATGGTACTGATTTCTAAATCAGGAAGAGATACAACAGAGAAATAAAATTATAGACCAATTTCCCGCATGAATTTAGACGCAAAAATTTTAAAGAAAATATTAGCCAAAAGACTCCAACAACTTATCACAAAATAATACACTCTGATCAGGTAGGATTCTTTCCAGGAATGCAAGGATGGTTTAATATTAGGAAAACCATCAGTATAATTGAGCATATCAACAAGAAAACTAGCAAAAACCACAGGATCATCTCAATAGATGCAGAAAAGGCTTTTGACAAAGTACAACATCCATTCTTATTAAAAAACACTAGAAAGTATAGGAACATATGTAGCCTTCCTTAAAATAGTTGAAAGCGGGAGCCAAGATGGCGGAGTAGAAACAGCTCCTCCAAGCCTCTCTGTCCCCAGATTCTCCACAAACTATGTAGAAAAGGACTCTGAAAATCTTCTGGAGCCCCAGCACCCAAAGAACGACACAGAGAAGCTAACCTCCCGCTGAGGACAGCCCAGCACCCTGCAGGAAGGACCAGCGCAGTGGTCTGGGAGCCTGCAGCGCGCAGAGCGCAGGAGCCGAGCCGAGCCCAGCCCAGGTCCACGTGAGCCGAGGTTTTAGCCCCAGGGCGGCAGGGCCAGCAGCCGGCTGGAGGAACCCCAGAACACCAGGAACTGTGGAGACGCCAGAATTATCAACATAGACTTGCCTAGGACAAAGTAAGAGGTTAGTGTCCTATGGACTTTGGGACCTGTATTTGGGGAATGCGTCAGCTCCCTCCCCTGGGGGCTAGAAGCCGCTGAGGAGACACGCCATTTTGTAGTTTTCAGAGGCAGCTCCGGCTCCCAGCCTACAAATTGTGGGGAGATCCAGCGATCAGTCTTGGGGGGTAATCGCTCTTGCTTTAACCTCCCTGGATCTGGATTGTGATCTAGGGTGGAAGTTGTGGGTGGGTTTACAGCTTGCCAGAAACGGAAGTTGCCCCCCACACGTTCGGGACGAAAATTCCTCTAGCTGGCCTTAAAGCCATAGTGTGGCAACAAGCCCAAAAGTCAAGCAATTAAGTGGCAACATGCCAAGGCAAAGGAAACAGAAAAATGCAACCCTAGACTCCTATTTTGGGGGCATAGAGCGGGAAAAGGACTATGAGTTCAGAAGTCCTGCTCCAAAAACCCCAGGGGAAAACATGAGTGGGTTGCAGGCCATAGAGGACCTTAAAGAGGACTTTAAAAATCAAATAAGAGAAGTGGAGGAAAAATTAGAAAGAGAAATGAGAAGGATGCAGGAAAAGTATGAAATGAGGGTCAACAGCCTGACTGAGGAAAACAACACCTTAAAAAATAGACTAGCTCAAATGGCAAAGGAGGCCCAAAAGGGCAATGAGGAGAAGAATGCCTTAAAAAGTCGAATTTGCCAGATGGAAAAAGAATCTCAAAAGTTCACTGAGGAGATTCATTCCTTCAGAGTTAGACTGGAGCAAATGGAAGCTAGTAACTTTATGAGAAATCAAGATGCTGTTAAGCAGATCCAAACAAACGAAAGATTAGAAGGCAATGTGAAATATCTCATGGGAAAAACCACTGACCTGGAGAATAGATCCAGGAGAGACAATTTAAAAATTATTGGACTACCTGAAAGCCATGATCAAGGAAAGAACCTAGAAATCACCCTTCAAGAAATTCTCAAGGAAAACTGCCTTGATGTTTTAGATCCAGAGGGCAAAATAGAGGTTGAAAGAATCCACAGATCACCTCCTGAAAAAGATCCCAAAAAGAAAACTCCCAGGAATATTATAGCCAGGTTCCAGAATCCCCAGATCAAGGAGAAAATACTACAAGCAGCCAGGAAGAAACAATTTCAATATTGTGGAAACACAATCAGAATAGCCCAGGACCTGGCAGCTTCTACACTGAGGGATCAAAGGGCATGGAATATGATATTCCAGAGGGCAAAAGAACTGGGAATGAACCCAAGGGTCACCTACCCAGCCAAACTGAGTATTTTGTTTCAGGGGAAAATATGGTCATTCAGTGGAATAGAGGACTTTCAAGCATTCTTGAGGAAAAAACCAGAATTGAATAGAAAATTTGACATCCAGACACAAGAAGAAAGAGATGCCTGAGAAGGTAATCAGGGAAAAGAAATCAAAAGGAACTTATCAAAGTTGAACTATTTACATTCCTATATGGAAAAGCAATATCTGTGACTGATGATATCTTTCTCACTATGAAAATAATGGAAGAAGGGGGTGTGGTCATATGAATACATATGTGAATGTGTGTGTATATGGTTACAGTTATATATGGATAGAGGGCATAGGTTGAATTTGTTGGGAAGGGAGAGTACTCAAGGGATGAAATTATGAGGTGAGAGAGGAAAGTGGCAAGAGGAGATGGGGAGAGACATGGTAGAGTAAACTATCTCATGTAGGGGAAGTGGGTACAAAGGAGGGGGAGAATAAGGAAGGCTAAAAAGGCAAAACCACATTCACATTGAATTTGGTTCAGGGAGAAAATGACATACATACTAAATGGGATATCTCAACCTGCAGCAGGATAGGGGGAAGGGGGATGAGAGGAGAGATAATGGATGGGAGGGCATCCTTGGGGTGAGGGGAGGTTGGAAGTACCCACTATAGAAGAGGTAAAGGATCATGTAGGGAATGGACCAGGTGGGGGCTGGGATGAGTGGGAGGGAATTATAAGCAGCCTTGTACAATATATCTACTACGATAATGTTTTGCATAGCTAGACATATACAACATATACTGAATTACTTATATCCCAAGAAGGAATGGGTGACAAGGAAGGAAGGAAATGGATCTGAAATTCAAGGTCGTAACATTAAATGTTTCAAATATATATATATATAAATACTATTATTAATACTCTTTTGCCTATAATTGGGAGATAAGATGTGCAGGCATTGGGACACAAAGATTCATCTTCCTCTAGTGGAAAAGTCGATGGGAGTATGGGAGAAGGTATGGGAGAGAGCAGATTGGAGGAAGCAATATCTTGTGGGACTGCTATTCTGGGAGGCTGGGTAGGGGAATAATGGGGTGAAAATGATTGTAACTCAAAATCTGGCGGAAATGAATGATGTAAAACAGAAGTTAATAAAGTATTTGTTTAAAACACTGAAAAAAAAATAGTTGAAAGCATCTGTTTACAACCATCAGCAAGTATTATATGCAATGAGGATAAACTAAAAGCCTTTCCAATAATATCAGGAGTGAAACAAGGGTGTCCACTATCACCCCTTTTATTCAATCTGGTGCTAGAAACACTAGCAGTAGCAATTAGAGAAGAAAAAGAAATCAAAGGAATCAAATTAGGCAAAGAAATGACCAAGCTATCACTCTTTGCCAATGACATGATGATATACTTAGAGAATCAAGTAAAAAAATACTTGAGACAATAAACAAATTTAGCAAAGTTGCAGGATTATAAAATAAACCCACATAAATCCTCAGCATTCCTCTACATCTCTAATGAAACTCAACAGCAAGAAACAGAATGAGAAATCCCATTCAAAGTCACTGTAGACATTATAAAATATTTGGGAATCTACTTGCTAAAACAAACCCAGAATCTATATGATCACAACCTCAAAATACTTCTCACACAAATAAAATCAGATCTAAATAGTTGGAAAAATATCAATTGCTCGTGGCTGGGTTGAGCTAATATAATAAAAATGATAATTTTTTCCCAAACTAAACTATATATTTAGTGCCATACCAATCAAATTACCAAAGAACTACTTTTTAGAGTTAGACAAAATAATAACAACATTTATTTGGAAAAACAAATGGTCTAGAATATAAAGGGAATTAATGAAAAGAAATGCTAGGGAAGGTGGACTAGCTATGCCAGATCTTTAACTGTATTATACAGCAGCAGTCATCAAAACTGCTTGGTACTGGCAGATGTGTAGAGTAGTGGATCAATGGAATAGATTAGGTGCAGGAGACCCAGCAGTTAATTAATATAGTAATCTATTGTTCGATAAACACAAAGACCACAGCATTTGGGATAAGAATGCACTATTTGACAAAAGCTGCTGGGAAAACAGGAATACAGTATGGCAGAAACTGGGCATAAATCATAATCTAACACCATATACCAAAATCAAGTCTAAATGTGTTGCATAATCTAGGTGTAAAGGATGATACTGTAAGCAATTTGGGGAAGTAAGGAATAGTTTACCTGACAGATTTGTGGAGAGGAGAAGACTTTAGGACCAAACAAGAATTAGAGAGCATTATAAAATGCAAAATGGACAATTTTGATTATAATAAATTGAAAAGCTTCTGTACAAACAAAGCCAATGTAACCAAGATCAAGAGGGAGATGGGAAACTGGGAAAGAAGTTTTACAACCTATGACTCTGATAAAGGACTCATTTCTAAAATATACAGAGAATTGAGTCAAATCTATAAGAATACAAGTCATTCCCCAATTGATAGATGGTCAAAGGATATGAACAACCAGTTTTCAAAGAAAGATATTAAAGATTTCTATAAACATATGAAGAAATGCTCTAAATCACTATTGATTAGAGAAATACAAATCAAAACAAGTCTGAGATACCACATCACTCCAGTCAGATTGGCTAAAATGACAAAACAATAAAGTGACAAATGCTGGAGAAGATGTGGACAAATTGGAGCACTAATACATTGCTGGTGGAGTTATGAACTTATCCAACCATTCTGGAGAGCAACCTAAAATTATGCCCAAAGGACTATAAATAATTTCATACCCTTTGCCCCAACAATAACACTTCTAGGGTTATATCCCAAAGAGATCACAGAAGTGGGAAAAAGACCCATATGTACAAAAATATTTATAGCAGCCCTTTTTGTGTTTGCAAAGAATTGGAAACTAAAGGGGTGCCATCAATTTGGGAATGGCTAAACAAGTGGTGGTATATGAATGTAATAGAATATTATTGTGCTATAAGAAATGAGGAGGTGACGGATTTCATAATTACCTGGAGAGACTTATACAAACTGATGCTGAGGGAGAAGAGTAGAATCAGAAGAAATTTGTATATAACCACAGACATATCATATCTATGATGACCAACTATGACAGACTGGAATCTTTTCAGCAATGCAGTGATATAACTCAGTCCTGAAAGACTCAAGAAAGAGAGAAATGTGCCATCCACAGATATAACTAGAAAGAACTGAACCTGAATCCTAGTGGAAGCAAACTAAATGATCTTTTTCTTTTCATTGTTTGGTTTTATTTCTTCTTTACCATCTTTCATCCCACCTAGTACAATACGTCTTTGTAATTGGAATAATGTCTAATATGAATGTATTTGCAAATCCTATACTGGACTATATGCTGTCGTGGGGGGAGTGGAGAGGGAAGTAAAGGAAATTTGAAAATCAATGAACTATGGAATTGAATCTTGTTAACTGAAACTAAACTAATAAATTAATAAAAAAAGAAAATCGTTGTATTAATTAATAATTCCACCACATTACCTGCAACATTTTTCACTTTCCTCTTCTATCATTTTAGCCAATCTGATCAGTAATAATTTAGAACACGTCTATATGACTTTAAATTGTTTCAATTTCTTCATCAGAATAATGTCTGTTCATATCCGTTGACCATTTATGGGAAACATTTATGGGGAACAACTTGTATTCTTGTAGATTTGATGAAGTTCTTTGCATATTTGAGATATGAGCCTTTTATCTGAGAATGTCTACAATTCCCCCAATTATTTTTTTCTTATCATCTTGCCTACATTTGTTTTATTTGTACATAATCTTTTTATCTTAATGTATTCAAAATTATTCATTTTATGCTTCATACTACTCTCTATCTCTTGCTCATTCGTAAATTTTTCACTTACCATAATACTGATAGTTGATATATTGCTTATTCTTTAAATTTTCTTGTAATCTCTCTCTTATTATATAGGTCATGTACTCATTTGCATAAGAGTTTTATATATTTTTTCATGTAGTTCCTCTTTTCATGATAGTACTTCTTACTATCTTTTTTTTTGCAGGTTTTTGTTTTTTATATATAGGAATGCCATGATTTATGTGGATTTGTCTCATATCTTGTTAATTTGCTAAATTTATTAATTATTTCAGCTAAACTTTTGGTTGAGTCTTGGGGATTTTCCATTTATATCATCAAAAAATAGATGCCTCTATTACCTAATTCCCTATTCTGATTCCTTCTATTTCTCTTTTTAATTCTATTTCAAGGATTTCCAATATAATCTTGAATAATTTTGGTGACAGTGGGCATCCTTGTTTTACACCTAACCTTACTGTGAAGACTTCTAACTTATCCCCATTAAAACTAATGCTTGCCGGTCATTTTAGTTGCTTTTGTGTATAATGACTTTTTGGATCTGTTAACCTGTATAAATTTATGCAATTATTCCATGCTTCTCTGACTTCTCACTTTTTGTTGTTTCTCAATGAACAATAATACAACTTTACATTTGTGTACAGAGCTGGATCAAACATTTTCCCATGAATGGGCTCCTATTTCTTTTCTGTGCTGCTATTGAACACCTCAAACTTTTGATTATTTAATTTTTTCAGGCTTTCTTGACATGTGTCAGGTTCTATGCTTTCCTCTGTTGCACTGTCTCTGTCTCATTCCCCCACACACTCAACTATCCTCTAAATTCTATACTCTAAACTCCTTGAAGTCAGGGATTATTTTCACTTGCATTTCTATCCCTAGTACTTTTTATAGTGTAAATGCTGAATAATTGCTTATTAATTGATCAAGAAATAGCATGATGTGTGACCTCATGAGAAGGCAGACTGATGGGTAATAAAAAGATTTAATATTTGACTCACAGCACCTGGTTGAACTCTACATATTGAACTCTACTGACAGGTACTGCTCTTCAAATAGGGCCCCTTGTTAGCCATTCTAGCTCCTGCCTGCTAAAATAGAATAGCTAGAAAACCTTTCCTTGAAAAGAGGATAATAGTTCTTTAGCTGCAATCATCACCACTCACTTTGGTGTTGTTTTGACCAGTGGAAAGTGTCTCTTACAAACAAATGAAAATATTAAGTTGAGTCACATTGCATTTGCCAAATACTCTGTTCTTGCCTGAGAAAAATAGATCTAAGAAGGTTATGACAGGTGCTTTTGGCTTTTCTCCCAAGCTCAGTGCCAGGTTCTGCTGCTTAAGTCACATCCCTGAAACAAGATGGTGAAGGTCGTAGTTAATGGTTTTGGCCATACTGGGTGCCTGGTGAACAGCCTCATGTGGAGTATACATTTTAGCCATCAATGACCAGTCATTTTTTTTATTCTTTTTAATTTTTTAGATTATATCATTCATTTCTACAATATTTTGAATTAAAATTTTTCTCCCTATTTTTCCCCTATCCACCACCCCAAAATAGAGATCCCAGTGAATACCCCTTCCCCAATCTGCTCTCTTCCATATCTTACACCATCCCCTCTCCAACTTTCCACTAGGGCACAGTGGATCTGTATGGCCCAGTGCCTTTATATCTTATTTCCCAGTTGCAGGTAAAGGAAGAGTAATAATAGTATACATATATATATATATATATATATATATATATATATATATATATATATATATATGTATTTAAACATTTGATTTTAAAACTTTGATTTCCAGATTCTTTCCCTTACTCCCTTGTCACTCACTATACCTGGAAAGATAAGCAATTCAGTACAGGTAGTACATGTATAGTTAAGTAAAACATTTCCCTAGTGGATATACTGTACAAAACAGACTATATTTCCCTCCATCCTATCCCACCCCATAATTTGTTCTATTCTTTACTTTTATCCTTTCGGTTTTCAAAAGTGGGTGCTTCCAACTACCCTCCCCAAAGCCTGCCCTCCTTTCCATTATTCCCCCTCTCATCCCCTTCCCCCCCACTTTTCTGTAGCGTGAGATACCCTATTTAGTGTGTATGTTATTTCCTCCATTGCCATGGGCTGCTCAGTGTCCAGCACTTAGCATGATTCGGAGACGTGAATAAGAAACGACCAGGCCATTTGGGTAGCTCAAGGAAGAACCATAAACTCCGTTTATTGATACTCAGGGAAAGATTTTTATAGAGCAAAGAGACAAAGGACGGAAAGGAAGAGGAATCATTATCTTAGTCTGTTGTATCCTGGAAGTAGCATGGTAATAAGGCCTATTGATCCCTAGGTGCCATAAAGTCTTAGGAAAAGTCAGTTATCTCTTATCACATGCAGTCAGTTACATCTCAAAGGATGCTCTTGAGAGCTAGCCTCAAAGCCTAATGGCCAAGGCCGCATCATCAAGAACATCTGCATAGGAACTGACTTCCTGCAAATGTTTTGTACAACTAATAGTTTTGGGGAAGAGCCTTAGGTCTGGTTCTCCAGTACTTCCTAATGCAGCCGCAATCATAAACAGATACAATTGAGAGCAAACTTCAAAGCTGAAGCGCAATCCTCAAAAGACATCATGTTTAGAGCTGGCTGCTCAAAGATACCAGAGTGTGGAATCAGATATATCCTGGGACAGAATCCTGTTGATCTCAAGAACTCCAATAACATCCTTTTAAATGCAACCTATATCAAAAGAACTCCGGAGCAGACTTAGTGAAAAGTCGCATCTCAAAGAGATCTTTGACATGCAGGTCCACTGATATCAAGGTAATTTGTCAGAGTCATGAGACAGGCCTCTTTGGCTCACTACACTCCATAAGCCAAATTCAATGAAAATAAGGCTGACTCATTCCCTTTGCCTTCCTGTTCTTCCCTTACATTGTAAGCATTTTCCCTTGTCCCTTCTATATGAGATAATTTACCATATTCTGTCTCTCCCTATCTCTGCTCATTATATTCCTTTCTCACCTCTTAATTTCACCTTTTACGTATCATCCCTTACTATTCAAGTGGTCCTGTGCCCTCTTTCCATGTATACCTGTACACATATATACACACACTCACATATGTGTTCATATGCTAATATACCCTCCTATATAGATATATTTGTATGCATATATATATATATATATATATATATATATATATTTCTATTCCCTTCAACTATTCTCATACTGAGAAAAGTGTCATAAGTTACAATTATCTTTTTTCCATGTAGGAATATAAATAGTTCAACTTTGGTAAGTTCTGATACTAGGGATCCCATGTCCCATTCACATCCTTGTCCTAAAGTACCCCTGTAGTAGGGGGAAGAAGCCTAGAGTCTTGTATTGTGTAGCATCAATAAAGTCACCATGTTCAGTGCAAAAAAAAAAAAAGGTGATGACATTTTGCTGGGTAACTCTGAAGACAAATGTCAATGCTGCCTGCTAGGTTTACAGTGGATAGATGCACTAGAGTTGGAATCAGGAAGACTTGAGTGCAAATCTGTCTTCAAATACATACTAACTGTGTGACCATGGGCATATAACTAAATGTCTGCCTCAGTTTCCTCATGTTTGAATAGTGATAATAGCACCTATTTCCCAGAGTTTTGGTGAGGATAAAATGAGATATTTGTGAAGCACTTCAAATCGTTTTATAAAATAAAATTTTAGGCCAATTTTTAGTTTACATGATTCATTTCCACAAGATTTTGAGTTATAAATTTTCTCCCCATCTTTCCCCTACCCACCATCACAGAAAAGCAATCCCACTGAATACCCCTCCCCCAATCTGCTCTCTCCTATATTCTCCCCCATATTCCCTCCAACTTCGTAATAGGGCAAGATGGATCTCTATGACTCAGTGCCTCTATATCTTATTTCCCAGTTGCAGGTAAATATATATATATTAAACATTTTATGTTAAAATTAATTCCATATTATTTCCCTTCTGCCCTTGCCACCAACCCTTACTGGAAAGATAAGCAATTCAATATAGGTTGAACATGTGTAGCTATGCAAAACATTTTTATAATGGATATATTGTTAAAGACTGACAAAATTTCCCTCTATCCTATCCCGCCCCCAACTTGTTCTATTCTCTACTTTGACACTGTCCCTTTTTCAAAAGTGTGTGCTTCCAACTTCCCTCCCCCTCCCAATCTGCCCTCCCCTCCATCAAGCAATTCACAATCTTTTTTTTTAAGCAATTGGGGTTAAGTAACTTGCTCAAGGTTACACGGCTAGTCATTATTTATGGGTGGGTGCTCATTTTCTGAGCCCGGATTTGACCTCGGGTCATCCCAACTCTGAGGCTGACGTTCTTACACACTGTGCCACCTTGCCGCCCCCACAATCTTTAAAATGCCAGGTATTATTATTACTAAAACTATTACTACCAAAATATGTTTGCTTAGCTTGTGTTAAGTTATCAGGAGAAATAGACAAAAAAGATGGGCACAAGGAAACATAAGAGTGCTTTAAGTTGCTATCAGTTAAACAGATATTTATATGATTTGCATGACTCTTCCCCTTTCATTTGCTTGTTCAAATTCAGCAGTGTGTCAGAATGATAAGAAGGTAGAAGAGGTAGAAAAATAATTAAACAATATTTAAAAAGGAGAAAGTCTTCAGTGACCTGAATAATTTTCTGTGGAATTAGCTATTAGAGAAAACCAATTTCCTCTTTTCAAACTCTTATGTGAAATTAATAAACTTGATAATAAAGATGTATATATTAAAGATGGGGAACCATTGAAGAAAAGCCAAATTGAAGAGAAACTTGCAAATAATTTTCTACTTAAATGTGTATAACCGAAATGTCAAACTCAGAATGCCTTGTGAATCAGGATGAAAGCTCAAATGTTCTTTGAAGTTCCTACTTAGAACAATCCCTTGGTATTTGCTCTACTAATACATGAGCTTTCCCTTAGCTTTGAAAAAGGAAGAAGGGGGGTGGAGCCAAGATGGCGGAGTAGAAACAGCTCATCCAAGCCACTCTGCCCCAAGATTCCCCCCAAACTATGTAAAAGGGGACTCTGAACAACTTCTGGAGCCCCAGCACCCACAGAAGGACACAGAGAAGCTAACCTCCCACTGAGGACAGCCCAGTAGCCCTGCAGGAAGGAGCAACTCAGCGCTCAGGGAGCCGGCAGCACACAGAGCGCAGAACATGGGGAGCAGAACTGAGGCAAGCCAAGTCCAGTTCCACGTGAGCCGAGGTTTTAGCCCCAGGGCAGCAGGGCCAGCAGCTGGCTGGAGAGACCCCAGAACACCAGCAGCTGTGGCGACCCCAGAATTATCAACATAGATGTGCCTAGGACAAAGTAAGAGGTTAGTGTCCTATGGAATTTGGGACCAGTATTTGGGGAATGCATCAGCTTCCTCCCCTGGGGGCTAGAAGCCCCTGAGGAGACATGCCATCTTGTAGTTTTCAGAGGCAGCTCCGGCTCCTGGCCTGCGAACTGTAGGGAGATCCAGCAATCAGTCTTGGGGGGGAATCACTCTGGCTTTATCCTCCCTGTATCTAGATTGTGGTCTGGGGTGGAGGTCTTGAGTGGGTTTACAGCTTGCCCAAAACAGAAATTTCCCCCCACACGTTCGGGATGAAAATTCCTCTATCTGGCCTTAAAGCCATAGTGTGGCAACAAACCCAAAAGTCAAGTAATTAAGTGGCAACATGCCAAGGCAAAGGAAACAGAAAAATGCAACCCTAGACTCCTATTTTGGGGGCATAGAGCAGGAAAAGGACTGTGAGGTCAGAAGTCCTGATCCAAAAGTCCCAGGGGAAAACATGAGCAGGTTGCAGGCCAAAGAGGACCTTAAGAAGGACATTAAAAATCAAATAAGAGAAGTGGAGGAAAAATTGGAAAGAGAAATGAAAAGGATGCAGGAAAAGTATGAAATGAGGGTCAACAGCCTGACTGAGGAAAACAACACCTTAAAAAATAGACTAACTCAAATGGCAAAGGAGGCCCAAAAGGGCAATGAGGAGAAGAATGCTGTAAAAAGGAGAATTTGCCAGATGGAAAAAGAATCTCAAAAGTTCACTGAGGAGATTCATTCCTTCAGAGTTAGACTGGAGCAAATGGAAGCTAATGACGTTATGAGAAACCAAGATGCTGTTAAGCAGATCCAAACAAATGAAAGAGTAGAAGGCAATGTGAAATATCTCATGGGAAAAACCACTGACTTGGAAGGTATGGGAGAGAGCAGATTGGAGGAACCAATATCTTGTGGGACTGCTATTCTGGGAGGTTAGGTAGGGGAATAACGGGGGGGGGGGAATGATTGTAACTCAAAATCTGGCGGAAATGAATGATGTAAAACAGAAGTTAATAAAGCATTTGTTTAAAAAATAAAAAAAGGAAGAAGGGACATCTTAACCAGCTATGTTAGAATTCAGTGCAATTTATTCCTGACTACATTATTAACTTTGCATTAAAGGACAAATTCAGAATAACTTGAGTTTCAAAATCCTTAATGCCCCATAGCAGAAATATAATTACTTGGAAAGAACAAGATTTAGAAGTTTATTAATCCAAATGTTTAGTTTTGAAAGTAGTTACATCTCATCCAAGGTACTTTTGGAAATAAAAAGGACCTGAAATTTCACAAGAATTTTTTTTTAATTTTTTGTATTTATCCCTATTCTCATTTTGGGGGAAGCAATAATGGTAGGAAGCTATAGTTAGATTCTATAGTTAGATTTTCTTGGAGAATTTTCGTTCTTTAATTATCTAATCTGACAGAATTTGTGAGAATACAACATTGACTATAATAGTAAAAGGGAAAAGTAGCTAAAAGAATGAGAACTGGCAATTGTACAGTGCTTATTATATTCCAGGCACTGTGTGAAACATTTTATAATTATATCATTTGATCTTCACAACAACCTTGGGAGGTAGATATAAGCATTACTCCCATTTTACAGATGAACATTTGGACAGTCCTTTAATCTCTATTTACATTTTTCCCCATGTATAAAATCTACAGACTGTGCTAGATGTTTTGTATATGGGTGTGCTTAGTGTTCCATTAAAAAAGGGAACAAGTAGGAAATCACATAACTTATATAATTTTGAGGCAAAAAGAAATACTCTAGTCAGTCAAAGATATTTCCATCTATCATAGTGCCTGAATTGCCATCATAACAAACATTCGTTTTTGAAGTGACAGCCTTTTGTAAATGAAAAAATCATTTTTAAAATGAAAATCACTGGGGGCAGAGCCAAGATGGCTGAGTAGAAACAGTGCGTCCAAGGCACTCTCCCCCCAGATCACCTCCAAAATATGTAAAAGGGGACTCTGAACAACATCTGGAGCCCCAGAACTCACAGAACGACAAAGAGAAGCTAACCTCCCACTGAGGCCAGCCCAGCAGGCCTGCAGGAAAGACCAGCACAGTGCTTTGGGAGCGGGCAGCACAGTGTGCAGAGCCCAGGGAGCCGAGCACAGGTCTGGCTGAGTGGCGGTTTTAGGCCTAGGGTGGCAGGGCCAGCAGCCAGCTAGAGGGGCCCCAGAACACCAGCAGCTGTGGCGATTCCAGAATTATCAACATAGACATGCCTAGGACAAAGTGAGAGGTTAGTGCCCTATGGACTTTGGGACCAGAATTTGGGAAACACGTCGGCTTCCTTCCCTGGGGGCTAGAAGCCACTGAGGAGACATGCCATTTTGTAGTTTTCAGAGGCAGCTCCAGCTCCTAGCCTGCTAACTGTAGGGAGATCCAGCAATCAGTCTTGGTGGGTAATCACTCTGGCTTTAACCTCCCTGGATCTCGATTGTGATCAGGGGTGGAGGTCGTGGGTGGGTTTCCATCTTGCCAGAAATGGAAGTTGCCGCCCTGCACGTTTAGGAACGAAAATTCCCCTATCTGGCGGCAAAGACATACTGTGGCAACAAGCCCAAAAGTGAAGTAATTAAGTGGCAACATGCCAAGGCAAAGGAAACAAATTAAACAGAAAAATGCAACTCCTACTTTGGGGGCAAAAAGGGTCAAAGCATAGGGGAAGAGGACTGTGAGGTCAGAAGTCCTGCTCCAAAAGCCCCAGGGGAAAACATGAGCGGGTTGGAGGCCATAGAGGACCTTAAGAAGGACTTTAAAAATCAAATAAGAGAAGTGGAGGAAAAATTGGAAAGGGAAATGAGAATGATGCAGGAAAAGTATGAAATGAGGGTCAACAGCCTTAATGAGTAAAACAACACCTTAAAAAATAGACTAACTCAAATGGCAAAGGAGGGGGGTGCCTAGGTGGTGCAGTGAATAGAGCGCTGGCCCTGGAATCAGAAGGACCTGAGTTCGGAGCCAGCCTCCAACACTTAATCCATACAAACAAAAACCTATCCGTGTAACCTTGGGCAAGTTACTTAACCCCAATTGCCCTAAAGGGGCGGCTAGGTGGCACAGTGAGTAAGAGTGCCGTTCTTGGAGTTGGGATGACCCGAGATCAGATCCGGCCTCAGAAAATGAGCACCCACGCATAAATAATGACTAGCCGTGTAACCTTGAGCAAGTTACTTAACCCCAATTGCTTTAAAAAAAATGGCAAAGGAGGCCCAAAAATGAGGAGAAGAATGCCTTAAAAAGTCGAATTTTGGGGGGCAGAGCCAAGATGGCAGAGTAGAAAAAGAATTTCCAATGTGCTCTCCCCCACACAAATTTCACACAATGTGAAAGGGAACTCCGGACAACTTCTGGAGCCACAGCACCCACAGAACGACACAGAGAAGCTAACCTTCTGCTGAGGACAGCCCAGCAGCCCTGCAGGGAGTGGCCTACCCAGCTCTCTGAGAGTAGGCAGCACAGCCCTCTGGGAGCAGGCAGCACAGCACTCTGGGAACCGACAACGCAGCACGCAGAGCAGACCCCAGGTCCACGGTTTAAGTCTCAGTGTGGCCAGGCCTACAGCTGGCTTGAGGGACCCCAGAACACCACCAATTGTGGCAATCCCAGAATTATCAGCACAGATGTGCCTAGGACAAAGTGAGAGGTTAGTGTCCTATGGACTTTGGGACCAGTATTTGGGGAACACGTGGATTCCTCCCCGGGGGGCAAAAAGCTGCTGAAGAAACAGCTGCACAGAAGCTACTTTGCAGTGTCAATAGTGGCTCTAGCTCCTGGTCTGCGAACTGTAGGGAGATCCAGCAATCAGTCTGGGGGTTAATCGCTCTTGCTTTAAACTGTCTGGATCTGGATTGTGGTCTCAGGGGAAGTTTGGGGTGGGTATCCAATTTGCCAGAGTGGGTGGAGGCTTTACACAGGCCACCCAACTGGTGGAAGTTGTGAAGACCCCATGTTTGGGGAGAAGCTCCCTTGTCCGGTGGCAGAGTCCTACTGTGGCAACAAGCCCCAAAATCAAGTAATTAGGTGGCAACATGCCTAGGCAAACGAAACAAAATAAACAGAAAAGTTCAACATTGGACTCCTATTTTAGGGGCAAAGAGGCCCAAAGCATGGAGGAGGACTGTGAGGTCAGAACTCCTGCAACAAAAGCCCCAAATGAAAATACAAGTTGGCTACAGGCCATAGAGAACCTTAAAAAGCAGATAAGAGAAGTGGGGGGAAATCTGGGAAGAGAAATGAAAAAGATGCAAGAAAAGTATGAAATAACAGTCAACAGCCTGACTGAGGAAAATAACGCCTTAAAAAATAGACTAAGTCAAATGGCAAAAGAGGCTCAGAAAGGTAATGAGGAGAAGAATGCCTTAAAAAGTCGAATTTGCCAGATGGAAAAAGAATCTCAAAAGTTCACTGAGGAGATTCTTTCCCTCAGAGTTAGGCTGGAGCAAATGGAAGCCAATGACTTTATGAGAAATCAAGATGCTGTTAAGCATATCCAAACAAATGAAAGAATAGATGGCACTGTGAAATATCTCATGGGAAAAACCACTGACCTGGAAAATATATCCAGGAGAGACAATTTAAAAATTATTTGACTACCCAAAAGCCATGATCAAAGAAAGGACCTAGAAATCACCCTTCAAGAAATTCTCAAGGAAAATTGCCCTGATGTTTTAGATGCAGAGGGCTAAATGGAGGTTGAAAGAATCC
This sequence comes from Gymnobelideus leadbeateri, assembly GCA_011680675.1. Lineage (NCBI taxonomy): Eukaryota > Metazoa > Chordata > Mammalia > Diprotodontia > Petauridae > Gymnobelideus > Gymnobelideus leadbeateri. The sequence goes on along the minus strand of WOXC01004455.1, from coordinate 91,534 downwards.
ACCAACCCCCCCCCCCCCCGAAAAAGATCCCCAAAAGAAAACTCACAGGAATATTATAGCCAGGTTCCAGATTAAGGAGAAAATACTACAAGCAGCCAGGAAGAAACAATTTCAATATTGTGGAAACACAATAAGAATAGCACAAGACCTGGCAGCTTCTACACTGAGGGATTGAAGGGCATGGAATATGATATTCCAGAGGGCAGAAGAGCTGGGAATAGACCCAAGGGTCACATACCCAGGAAAACTGAGTATCTTGTTTCAGGGGAAAATATGGTCAATCAGTGGAATAGAGGAATTTCAAGCAATGTCGAGGAAAAAACAAGAATTGAATAGAAAATTTGACATCCAGACGCAAGAAGCAAGAAATGCCTGAGAAGGTAATCAGGGAAAAGAAATCAAAAGGAACTTATCAAAGTTAAGCTGTTTACATCCCTATATGGAAAAACAATAACAGTGACTTATGAAATCTTTCTCACTATGAAAATAATGGAATAAGGGTATATGGTCATATGAATACATATGTGAATGTTTGTGTATATGGTTACAGTTATATATGGATTGAGGGAATAGGTTGAATTTGTTATGAAGGGAGGATACTCAAGGGGTGAAATTATGAAGTGAGAGAGAAAAGTGGCAATAGGAGATGGGGAGAGACAGGGTAGGGCAAACTATCTCATGTAGAATAAGCAAGGGGAAGTGGTTGCAAGGGAGGGGAAGAATAGGAAGGGAAAAAGGCAAAACCACATTCTTATTGAATTTGGTTCAGGGAGAGAATGACATACATACTAAATGGGATATCTCCACCTACAGCAGAATAGGGGGAAGGGGGATGAGAGAAGGGATGATGGATGGGAGGGCATCCTCGGGGGGAGGTAGTACCCAGTATAGAAGAGGGACAGGATCATGTAGGGAATGTACCAGGTGGGGAGTGGGATGAGTGGGAGGGAATTATAAGCAGCCTTGTACAATATATCTACTATGATAATGTTTTGCATAGCTAGACATGTACAACATATACTGAATTACTTATCTCCCCAGAGGGAATGGGTGACAATGGAGGAAGGAAATGGAAATGAAATCCAAGGTCTTAAGATTAAATGTTTCAAATATATATAAATACTATTATTAATGCTCTTTTGCTTGTAATTTGTAGGTAAGATGCACAGGCATTGGGTCACAAAGATTCACCTCCCTCTAATGGAAAAGTCGAAGGTGGTATGGGAGATAATATGGGAGAGAGCAGATTGGAGGAAGAGATATCTTGTGGGACTGCTATTCTGGGAAGGTGGGTAGGGGAAAAACAGGGGGGGGGAAATGATTGTAACTTAAAATCTGGCAGAAATTAATGATGTAAAACAGAAGTTAATAAAGCATTTGTTTAAATAAAAAAAATAAAAGCAAATTGTCATGTAAATTAAAAAAAAATATTTTTCCCTTCCAAAGTATCTCCTTTACTGGACAGTTTCTAAACCATTGATAAAGGAGGAAATACTATGTCCATTATGGGTAAGAAATCAGGCAAAACATATTTCTACATTAGCCATGTTGCAAAAATAAAATAAAAATAAAACAACTAGTGATATAAAAAAATATGATTGTATCTCCTCTCAGAGTTCATTAGTTCTCTCTGCGGAGGTGGACAGCATTTGTCATTTGTCCATTGAATTCTTATGGATTATTGTTTTGATCAGAGAAGCTAAGTGTTTCATTATTAATTATCTTTATAATACATTTGTTTCTGTGTACACTCTTCTAGTTCTGCTCACTTCGAAGTAGGATGATAGAGTTTTTTTTTATTATCATAATTTTCCATGCCATGACATTGTTAACTCATTTATTTTGTAATACATCCATACCTTGCAAAAAATAGATGACATAATACCTTAAACACATGATATTTATTCTAAAGCTGATAGTGAAAATTGGCATCACTTAAAAAGTTTCCCCTTCACTATCATCTTCACAAAGTAAAATTTGGTTCACCTCTGGCTGGACATACTAACACTTCCTGTGGTGGCTACATAACAATTTTCATGGTGCAGATGGTATTCCTGGTTACAGGAACAGTAGCCTTCTCCATATGCTGGCTCTCTATCCCCATAATTTGCTTTTCTTTCCTACATTGACATTTCCATCCTACAATCACCCTGCTTCTAAGTCATTGATATTTATAGCCTGCTTGGGAAACTCTACCATATTTTTTATTTTTCCATTTTTGAGAAATTCTTTTCCCAGTCACAGAAAGTGGTATTTTTTCTTTTTTTAATTTCTTTTTAGTTTTCAACATTCATTTACACAAGATTTTGTTACAAATTCTCTCCCTGTCTTCCCCTAGCCCCCACCCCAATATTGCAAGCCTATGGAATGGACCTTCCCCCAATCTGCTCTCTCTTATATCCTCCCCCACACCTCCTCTGACTTTCTAGTACAGCAAGATGTATTTCTCTACCCCAGTGTCTGTATATCTTATCTCCTAGCTGCATGTGAAAAAAAATTGTTTTAACATTTGTTTTTAAACTTTGATTTCCACATTCTTTCCCTTCTTCCATTCTTACCACTCATACTAGGAAGATAAGCAATTCAATATAAGTTGTAGATGTGTAGTTACATGGTGAAAGACTATATATATATTCTATTCCTACCCTCACTTATTCTATTTTTTCCTTTGCCCCTCTTCCTTTTCAAAAGTGTGTGCTTCTAACTACTCTCTACCCAATTTGCCCTCCCTTTTCCCCTTCCCCTCTACCTTCCCGTTGGGTAAGATACCTAACTGATTGTGTATGTTATTCCCTCCATAAGCCAAATTCAATGAGAGTAAGGTTGAACAATTCCTTTTCACCTTTCTGCTCTTCCCTTCTATGTAACAGTTTTCTCTTTCCTCTTTTAAATAAGATAACTTACCCTATTTTATTTCTCACCCTTTCCTTCTCTTATTATATATCTCTCACCTCTTAATTTTATTTTTTAGATATCATCCCTTCTTATTCAACTGATCCTGTGCCCTCTGTCTATGTATACATGTACACATATATACACACACTCAAATATGTATTATATATTCACACGTACCTTCCTATACACACATATACATGTATGTATACATAAATATACATGTATGCATATATATATATATATACCTGTATTATAAATAAATATACATATATATTTCCTTCGATGATCCTCATAATGTGAAATGTCTCATGAGTTGGAATTGTCATTTTTCCACGTAGGAATTTAAATAGCTAAACATTAATAAGATCCCTGTGATTTCTTTTTCTTGTCTACCTTCTCATGCTTCTCTTGCTTTTTGTATTTTGAAGTCAAATTTTCTATTCAACTGTGTTTTTTTCAACAATAGTGCTTGAGATCCTCTATTTCATTGAGCATCCATTTGTTCCCTTGAAGTTCTATACTCATTTTGCTGAGTAGGTGATTCTTGGTTTTAATCCTAGATCCTTTGATATCCAGAATATCATATTCCAAGCCTCTCAGTGGCTTAAGGTATAAGCTGCTAGATATGATGTTATCCTGATTGTGTTTCCACAAAACTCAAATTATTTCTTCCTCAGAGCTTGTGATATTTTCTCCTTGACCTAGGACCTCAGGAATTTGGCTGTGGTATTTCTATGAGTTTGATTTTGGGGTTTTCTTTTTTATTAATTCTTTCTCTTTTTTATTTTTTGGTTTATGTCATTCATTTCCACAAGATTTTGGTTTACAAATTTTCTCCCCATTTTCCCTAACTACCACCCCAAAACAGCAATCCTACTGAATGTTCCTTCCCCCAATCTGCTCTCTCCCATATCTTCCCCTATCCCTGCTCTGACTTTCCAGTAGTACATGGTGGATCTCTATGTCCCAGTGCCTGTGTATCTCATTTCCAAATTACATGTAAAATAAAAATAACTATAATTACATATATATATATATGTATATATACATATATGTGTGTGTGTGTGTATATATATATATATATATATATATATATATATATATATATATATATATATATATATAATATATAAACCTTTGGTTTTAAAACTTTGAATTCCAGATTCTTTAACTTTCTTCCTTATGACCCACACTCACTGGGAAGATAAGCAATTCATTATAGGTTGTACATGTATAACTATGCAAAATATTTCCATAGTGGATATATTGGGAAAGATTGGCTATATTTCCCTCCCTTCTATCCCACCCCCCACTTATTCTATTCTCTACTTTGATCCTGTCCCTTTTCAAAAGTGGGTGCTTCCAATTTTCTTTCCCCCAGCCTGCCTTCCCTTCCATTATCCCCCCTCAAATCACCTTCCCTCCTACTCTCCTGTAAGATGAGATACCCTATTTAGTGTGTATGTCATTCTCTCCCTAAGCCAAATGCAATGAGGAAAAGTTAGACCCATTCTCTTTTGCTTTCCTGTTCTTCCCCTGTATTGTAACAGTTTTCACTAGCCTCTTCTATATGAGATAATTTACTACATTCTATCTCTCCCCATCTCCTCTCATTATATGCCTCTCTCACCTCTTAATTTCACCATTTATGTATCATACCTTCCCATTAGATTGGTCCTGTGCCCTCTGTCTATGTTTGCCTATACACATACGTACACACACTCAAATATGTATTCATATGCCCATATACCCTCCTATATAAATGTATGTATACATATATATGTATATGTGTGTGAGTTTGTGTGTGTGTTTGTGTGTACACATTTCTATTCCCTCCAACTATTCTCATACTGAGAAAAGTTTCATAAGTTATAATTATAATTTTTCCATGTAGGAATAAAAATAGTTCATCTTTGAGAAGTTCCTTATGATTTCTTTTCCCTTTTTAACTTCTCATGCTTCTCTTACTTCTTGTATCTGAATGTCAAATGTTCTACAACTCTGTTTTTTTTTTTTCATTATGAATGCTTGAAAGTCCTCTATTCCGTTGAATAACCATATTTTCCCCTGAAACATGATACTCAGTTTTGCTGGGTAGATGATTCTTCATTTTGATTCCAGCTCCTTTGATCACTGGAAAATCATGTTCCAATCCCTTCGATCCCTCAGTGTAGAAGCTGCCAGATCTTCTGTTATCTTGATTGTGTTTCCACAATATTCAATTTTTTTCTTGGTTGCTTATAATATTTTTTCTTTGATCTGGGAACTCTGGAAACTGGCCATAATATTCCTAGGAGTTTTCTTTTGGGGATCTTTCTTCAAGAGGTGATCAATGGATTCTTTCAACCTCTATTCTGCCCACTGGTTCAAAAATATCAGGGCATTTTTCCTTGAGAATTTCTTGATAGATGAGTTATAGGATATTTTTTTAATCATGGCTTTCAGGTAGTCCAATAATTTCTAAATTATCTCTCCAACATCTAATTTCCAGGTTGGTGTTTTTTTTTCCAATGAAATATTTCACATTGCCTCCTATTTTTTTTCATTTGTTTGGATCTGTTTAATAATATCTTGAATTCTCATAAAGTCACTAGCTTCCATTTGCTCCAATCTAATATCTAATTCTGAAGGAGTGATTCTCTTCAGTGAGCTTTTGAGATTCTTTTTCCATCTAACAAATTCAGGTTTTTAACGCATTCTTCTCTTCATTGGTTTTTTGAGCCCCCTTTGCCATCTGGGTTAGTCTATTTTTAAGGAGTTATTTTCTTCAGTCAGGTTGTTGACTCTTACTTCAAATTTTTCTTGCATCATTCTCATTTCTCTTCCCAATTTTTCATCCACTTCTCTTATTTGTTTTTCAAAATCTTTTAAGCTCCTCTTTGGCCTGTAACCAGCTCGTATTTTTCTTGGAAGCATTTAGTGCAGGAGTTCTGACTTTGCTGTCTTCCTCCTGTTCCATGTTTTGATCCTTTTTGTACCAAAAATAGGAGTCTAATGTCAGATTCTTCTGTTTGCTTTGCTTCCTTTGCTTGATCATGTTGCCACTCAATTACTTGACTTTTGAGGCTTTTGCCACAGTAGAACTCTGCTACCAGAAAGGGGAGCTTTATCCCACTTACTAGGGTTTTCTCAGATGCTGGAGCTCTTAGTTGGACTTCCTCTCTGAAGTCTCTACACTCTCTCTCTGGCAAACTGGTCACACACCCCAGGACCTCCACCCTAGACCACAATCCAGATCCAAGCAGGTTAAAGCAATAGTGATTACCCCTCAGACTGGTCACTTGGCCCCCCTACAATCTGCGGGTCAGTGGCACTGAAGCAGCCACATGGCTGGGGGCTGCATATCCATGGAACCTCAACTGCTTCTCCCCCTAGGGGCAAAAGACAGACTGTACTCCCAAATCCCCTGTTCCTGAAAATTCTACACTGACCTCTCACTTTGTCTTTGGGTTGATAATTATGGAAAGTGCCACAACTGCTGGTGATCTGAAGTCCCACTAGCAGATGGCTTGTCAGACCCAAGCTTGAGCTGGGCTGCCCTCTGCTCCCAGCACTGTGCTGTCCATTTTCTGTGTGCCTGTTGGGCTGTCTTCAGAGGGAGGTTAGCTTTTCTCTGTTATTTTGTAGGTTCTGTAGCTGCAAAGTTTTTCTAGAGTCGTTTTTTTTTTACATGAACTGGAGGAGGTGTGAGCTGGAGCCATGCAGAATTTCTATTTCTACTCTGCCATCTTGACTTTGCCACCAGAGATCTTTTTCAAGAGCTGATCAGCATTTTCTTTCAATTTCTATTTTGCCCTCTTGTTCTAGAGTATCACGTCAATTTTCCTTGAGAATCTCTTTAAGGATAATATAAGACTATTTTTTTGATCATGGCTTTCAGGTAATCAAATAATTTTTGAATTATTTCTCCTGCATCAATTTTCCAGGTCAGTGGTTTTTCTAATGAGATACTTCATATTGCCTTCTAATTTTTTTCATTAATTTGGATCTGCTTTATATTATCTTGATTTCTCATAAAGTCATTAGCTTCCATTTGCTCCAATCTAATTTTGAAGGAATTATTCTCTTCGGAGAGTTTTTGAGATTCTTCTTCCATCTTTGAAATTCAGATTCTTAAGCCATTCTTCTCCTCCTTGGATGTTTGGGGCTCTTTTGCCATTTGTGTTAGTCTATTTTTAATGTATTATCTTCTTCAATAATTTGGGGGTGGTCTCCTTTAGCAGGTTGTTGACTCACTTTTCATGATTTTCTTGCATCATTCTCATTTCTCTTCCCAATTTTTCCTCCACTTCTCTTACTTGACTTTCAAAATCTTTCTTGAGGTCCTCCATAGCCTTTCACCAGTTCATATTTTTCTTGGAAGCTTTTGATGCAGGAAATTTTATTTTGTTGACTTCATGTTCCATGTTTTGATAATTTTTCTCCCCACAAAAGGATTCTATGATATGATTTTACTTCCTCTGCTTGATCATCTTGCCAGCCAATTGCTTGACTTTTGAGATATTTGCCATGGTAGAACTCTGCTTCCAGAGTGGAGAGAACTTTGTCCCAAATCTCTAGGGTTTTTGTAGTTATTAGAACTATGAGGTGGGCATCCTCTATAGAGCCACAACAAGTTCTGGCACCACGACGGTGACCCAGATGCAAGCTGATCTAAATACAAGAGCAATTACACTCTGAATGATTGTTTGCTCCCCCTACTATCTGTAGGCCAAGAGCTCTGGAGGTAATCATGTGGGAGCAGCTGCAGCCACCATGCCTCCGACAACTTCTTGCCCTGGGAACAGGGGCTGAACCATGCTCTTCAGACACCCAGTTCCATGAGACTTCCCTACTGACCTTTTACTTTCTCTTTGGCATTTATGAGTAGTGATGCCTGGAAACTGCCACAGCTGCTGGTGATTCACTTTCCAGAAGTCTGCACTGGCTGGTCAGTGCCACTGGTCAGGGCTGTCCCAGGTCTGGGCCCACGCATCTCACACAGGACTGCCTGTGGCTCCCAGCTTGGTGTGATAGACCCTTACTGTTAGCCTGCCAGGCTTCCTTCAGTGGGTGATTTGTTTCTCTCTGTCACTTTGTGGATTCTACAGCTATAAAATATGTTTAGAGTCATATTTTAGAAGTATTGGAGGTGGTTTGAGTGGGAGTTCAGACAAGTTTCTACTTTTACTCTGGCATCTTGGCTTCACCCACATGTAATACTTACTATGGAGTTGTGCAAAGCTTTCTGATAAATGCAGTACAACAAATATCACTAAATTAAAAGTTCTCTCAATTTCATCAATTTTGGATGATATGTTCCATAAAGACATCTTCTACATTTAGATAGGATAACTTATAACATCACAAAAAAAATCTATTTAACTTTGATTTGAATTCCGTATTAGCCATTTTTGTTCCGTCCTTTCCAGTAAATATCTTCTTTATCAGAGGCAACAAATGCAATGATAAGTTAGCAATTCTGCTTTTTCTTGGTTGTTGGTTATCATCATTTCATTTCTTCTATGCAAACATCCCTAACCCTTCTGTCATTCTCATTTCATCCATTATCATTAAACACTACATTTTGTTATCCTTAGGATTCACTAAGAGACTCAACAAATTTTGATCTCTAGTATTACAAATATAATTCTTACAGGGTCAAATGATGCCTATTTAGTTCTCTAAAACCTGGATTTACTTCTGTTTCTGTCTTTAAAAAATATCTTTGGGACATCTAGGTGGCACAGTGAATAAAGCACCAGTCCTGGATTCGGGAAGAGCTGAGTTCAAGTCCGGACTCAGACACTTAATACACACACACACACACACACACACACACACACACACACACACACAACTGAGCTGTGTGACCTTGGGCAAGTGACTTAACCGCAATTGCCCTAACTACCCCCTCTAAAAAAAATCTGAGTTATTCTTTGACCTCTCTTCAACTCCAAAAATCTTGTGACTTCAATTCTAAGATCATCTTCTATCTACACCCTATATATCTATACATACCTAATGATTTACATATTGTATCTCTGAAAAAAAAATTGTGATGACCTTAAAGACAAGTGGTCTTTTTGCCTTATTTTGTATTGCTAGCTCTTAGCACACTGCCCGATACATAAGAAATGTTAAATAAAGGCTTGTTAACTTGCTGGTTATGAATTCCTATTTATCTGACTAGGTAAATCTTCATTTTTCTCACAGATTTTTTTTCTATCTTCAGAAACTCATTCTCAATCACTTCCTATTCCTTTTGGACTGACTTATTTTTGTGAAATATTTCATGGCATTATTTCTATTCTTTCTTCAACTGTTGCAGGATCTGCTCACCAAAAATCTAATACTTGTGGCAGAATATGTCCAATTTTTGTTTTTTTTTTTCTATTGCAAATTCAATGATAAAGGTATTATATCCTCAGCAAATTTCCATCAGTGCTACCTCTTTCTTTTTTATTATTCAAAATCAGGCTGTGAATGGTTGTTCCATTCAGTTTTACTCTCATTTGAAGTGTGACATTATCATTAAGTTAATTCACCTGATGGGGTAGTTAGGTGGAACAGTGGGAAAAGTGCTGGGTCTGGAATCAGGAAGACCTGAGTTCAAACTTGACTTTAGACCCTTTCCAGCTGTGTGACCCTAGGAAAGGCATTTGCCTCTGCTGATCATTGTTTCATGATCAGTAAAATTAGCTGGAGAAGGAAATAGCAAATCATTCCAATATCTTTGCCAAGAAAACACCAAGTGTGGTCATGAAGAGCAGACACAACTGAAATGATTGAATAACAGCAACCATCTTCCAGTAAATTTTAAGCTGCTCTGATTTGGACAAAATGAGTTAAAGCATTTATGCAAATAATTGAACTCCCTCATAATTATTACCATATGATAAATGTATGTGACATATTATGTTTGTCAAATTCTTTATCTATTTTCTCTCTGGGCCACAACATATTTTAATAGCAATAATACTTCTGTTCCTCCATGTTTTATTCATTTATTTACAATGTCTAATTTTTTGCTTTTTATTCATATATTTATTCACTCATGTTTTGCATCACTGTAAAGGGACATTTTCATAGTAATTCAAACTGCCTAAAATGAAATGTGCTTCCTCAAATGATAGTGTGTTTTTCTTCACCTTAGGTCTTCAGGAAGAACTTTTTTCTGGGAAGTTAACATAGATGGAGTGCAATCAAATGACATATATTATTGATGTAAAATTTTAGAATATTAGAAATTAAAATTTCTTAAAATTAGTTGATATTGAAAAGCATTAATGCCATTTAAACCTGAGTAACTTCTCCTTGTATTTTGCTTTTTCCATAAACACATTTTATATTACTTCTTACCTTTAATTTTCTTTATACTAGATATTCTTAACCTTTTGTGAGGAATGAACTCCTTTGGTATTCTGGTAAAGCTTATAGATACCATCTCAAAATAATGTTTTAATGATTAAAATAAAATGCATAGATTTATAATTTATACCAACTATATTCTCTCTCTCTTCTCTTCTTGATCTCTCTCTCATGCACACACACACACACACACACACACACACACACACACACACACACCACATGAACACAATGCAAAGTCACAGATTTCCTTAAATAATCTATTCACAGATCCCATGGGTATCCATGGACCCCAAATTAGGAATTTCTCTTCTAGAATCTTCCCTTTCCCAAAAATAAAAGACAAACTAGCCATTTACCCACACTTTGACATTATTACAATTTATTTGAAAGGATGAATCTCATTTAATCATTTTCAGTTGTTTATGATATTTTCTCTGTTGTTCAGTGATACATAGCTAAAAAGTAGAGGAAAAGATACCTCTCAAATTATATTTAATACTTTCTGAACATTTTCAGCTCCTTTCAAAATTTTTGGATGAAAACATTAAATGGGAACAGTAATATACTTTGACATTTAGCTTCTTCATTTTCTTTTGGTGATAAATGATGTTTCCATCTTCAAAGATTATGTGTACAAGTTAATGGACTCAAACATGATAATTACTGCACTGGAAAATCAGCAACAGGAGGATTCACTTAAGTAGAATGTGATTGCTGTTTGATTTTTGGTATTACAGAGTACGTAAAATTTTTAATTTTGTGGTGACTTAATTATTGAGCAATTTAGTAAACATTGATGGGGATAGCAGTTCTCTTGATAACCTTTCTGGGCCTGAAAAATTATTCTGCTCTTGTCTCTAAACCTTGCAACTTTGGAAACAGGGTGAGAACTGAAAAGAATGGACTATGGAAGAAAGAGATCTCATTCTATGATCAGTTAAAAATTCACTAGTGAGGAAAATTATGTTATCAAAACTGGCAGTATATATTTTGGTGAGATGTACTTTGAATCTATTTTTTGTCAGTTAATCAATCAAAAACTTTCTATTATATATGCATGAAACTACACTTGTCAGAACAGAAATAATTTTCTCCCCACTCTGAATGTTCCCAGGTAAGGGTACTACCAGAACTTAGCTCAAAAAATGATAATTCAAATTAGCTATCATTTTTATTCAGCAGTTCAATCCCAGTACCTTGCAAAGGAGGGGCTTAATAAATATTTGTTGTACTGAATATTCAAGTACCCCTGAATTCAAATGTTGCTCTTGCTTTGGAGAAAAGTGTAAGAAAATTACTCTTGTGATATTTAAAATCGCCTACCTCTCACCACACTTAAGTATTGTAAAAGCTATTTAAATCTGTGCTCATATCACTGACCTGGCATAAATTATGAATTCTACCTAAGCACACAGCAAGTGATCTGGAAACACCTTAAAGGGTTTAACATTGAGATCACCCAGTAACCGCATCATTTCCTTAAATGATAATTCTGGGACTAATTCTAAAGAGCTTTTATTCACATAAGAGTTATTCCTCCAGAGAAATTTATCTACCTCTGGAGAGATAACAAAGGAGATAAAATGATCTAGAAATTACCAACCTTGAGGAAGGTAAAAGGGGACCCCAATTCTCTGTGGAATCATGTGCCCTTAAGTAATACTATATGTATATCAAAATGTACCATGCTTTTGTCATAGCAGAAACTGGAAATTACATTGCCAAAATCGTAGCTTTTCATCTAGAGGAAAGTTCCACAATTTATTCATAGATAAGAATTTTACATTGACTATGACAGACAATTTCTGGTCATTCACCCAGCGAGAGGGAATTTATCTTAGTTGTAACTCAATAAATCCAAAAGCTTTTTTAGGCCTGTAAAAATTGCCAAATTCCTCAACTTCCTGACAGACTTTCTTTAATGAGATGCAATTAATAGAGGATGTTGAATGAATCTATAACATAATAGAATATGTTAGGGAGAATGAATAGAAGAGGAAATTGAAGAGAAGAGGGGTGGCATAGAGATTGGAAAGTGAAGAAGAGTGAGTAATTGTAGAGAAAAAAGCTTGTACTTGCTTCTACCAAAGAATTTTAAATGATTTTGACATACATAGGAGAGATACCCATTAGGAAAAAGTCTTTAAAGCCTGCATATAAGAGAGTAATCTTACCCAATGATTTGTCATGGTTTAAAATATTAAGCACAGTGAGGTCTTCTTTTATTTGTATATTTCCATAAATTTTGTGCTAGTAAAGATGAAGTCTCCTGGAGATTTTTCAAATATTTTTCAAGTATTAATTAAAAACCTAGTATGTATATAGTACTGTACCAAGACCTGGGCAAACAAGGAGATGGGGAGAGAGAAGGGAAGGGAAAGCAATATTTCCCCAAAGGGGCTTATGTTCTACTTGGGGACTGTAATATGCAAACAAAAGCTTTCCCTTACAGAAGGCTGAGACCTGAAATTTCCAGGTAACTCTCTCTTCACTATAAGTGGCTTCTTTTGTTTTCCACTCCACAGATCACTGTGCCCTGGCACAGAGTACCCACTCTTATTCCATCCTTTCCAGCTTCTTTTCACATATTGTTTTCCTCCATGCAATTGTAACTTCTGTGAAGGGAGAAACTTTATTTTTCTTATTTATAGATCCAGTCCTTAGCAGTGTGCCTGTCAAATAGTACATACTTAGTAAAAGTTTATTGAATTGAATTAAAAGAGAAACATATATATATATATATATATATATATATATATATATATATATATATATATATTACACTTTGAGAAGGCAACAGGAGCTAAAGACTATAGTAATCAAGAAATAGCATCTATAGGAGGTGATGCCTCAGTCTGATCTTTAAGAAAACTAAAGATCCCAGAGTTAGAGGAAAACATCAGGAGGATATGCTTTCCAGGCATATGTGATGAACACAAAAATGTGGAAGATGTCATGTTAAGTTCTGAAGAACAGAGAGTCAGATAGTTTTGTTGGAATGGAGCTGCATAAAGGAGTATAATATAACATATTAGCAAATGTAGACTGGAGCCCAAGTGTAAAACATTTTACCTGTCAAGCTAATAAACTTTACTTTATCTTAACATTAGTGAATATTCTTAAATATGTAAGCATTATGGTTGGACTGTGCTTTTGAAAATATATTGTAACTTCTATGCAGATGATAGAATTGAATAGGAAAATGATAGAAATGGGTAATACAAATAAGGTGTTTCAATACAAAAGTGATGAAGGTTTGAACTACCATGGTATTCCTATGAGTGGAAAGAAGGGAGCAAAATGGAGAAATAATTGACAAGACTTATCAATTAGGAGGTTAGAGGATTTTGACGATTTAGGGATGACTCTGAGCTTGTAAAATTGGAAGACTCAATAAATAGTGGTGACCTCAACAGAAATATGGAAATTTAGAAGATGAGTTGGATCTGAGGAAAAGATGAGGAATTCTATTTTGGATGTTTTGACATATATTGCTAATATGCAATATTCAGATGGCTAAAACTATATGATATAGACAGATGGGTGAAGATCTATATATGCCAAGATCTATTAATCTATCAGACATTAAGTTAGTATCATTTGTGAAAACCAGTTCATTCCCTTCTTATATTCTTATGAAGGATATTCCATTCATTTGTTTATTAAAAAAAATCATTGATATGGAAAAAAAAACAGGCATGTGTCATTCTTGCTTTTATATCCCCCCTCCTTTCTGTAATAATAAATTCTGTTCCACTCCACAACCCTCAGGCCTTTGTCCTTTGGTATTCTTCCCTCTTTTAGACACTTTAATAATTTAAAACCCAATGCCTTAATATTACATCACCTAGAACATGGACTTATTTTGTGCATAATTACTTTGTTTAGCTTCTTTTCTTTCCATTCTTGCCCTTTCAATTTCCACATATTGCACATATAGGCTTGTGATAGAAGATTCCAGATGTATTAGCTCTATTATCATTGATTTCAAAAGATAGTTTATTATCTTAACATTGACAGAATTTTCCACTTTTCTGTCTTTTAGTCATTCCTTTTCATCTTTAAATACTCGCAGAGATCTAACTTATTTTGTTCTTTTGCCAGGCTTTCTGTTAATAGGATTTCCTTTCTACTGCTTCACTGGTTTTGCTGCTTTTGACTTTCTATTTATTTTCTGCTATCCTCCTCTGTCAGTAATTTCTGATACCTTTGACTTTTTCATTGGTCAATTGCTTTACTTTGGTCAAGTTTCCTTTATGAAGAGAGGTAGTTTCTATCAATATCTATTTTTATCTGCATCCTTTTTTCATGATATCTGTATCTTGGATATAAAGTAGCATAGTTTCTGTTCCTCAACTTACCTTCTCATATTTATTATTCTTCTAATTTTGTAATGCTCTTAATCTTTGTTATAATGAGTTGATAGCCAAACTAGAGACGGTTAATTCAGAAATGCTGGAATGTTGTACTCAATCTAATCAGGAAACATTTTTGTTTGAGGATAATTTGATGAGGATAATTTAATGAGGATATATTTTTAAGTCTTACACTTTAATCTAAGAAACACATTTCTCAAATAAATAATAGAAAAAGCATTAGTACACAATGTTAGTTTGAACTGTCACTTCAATGTGAACCAGCATTTTGATACATTGGCCAAAACTGATAACATGTTCTTATGATGTTGAGAGTCTTGGTGTCAGAGATGAGGGACTTCTCTGGCCTTCATCAATAAGAAAAAAAAATCAGTATTATTTTCAATTCTGAGCACTTCATTTTAGGAAAGATGTTTTTAGAAAAGATAAATTTAAAATTATCTAGACTCTAGAGGAAATAGAATAGCATACTAAAGGGCTTGGAAATTATGATATACTTAAAAGAATTGGAAATGTTTAGTCCTAGAAGTGGTATAATAATCACATCCGAATATTAACAAAGCTTAGACATGGAAGCCAAATTAGACTTATTCTGCTTGCCTACAGAGGACAGTACTAGTAGTATATATAATTTTGGAAATAGAAGTTGCAGAATTTAAGTTAGGCTCCCTATGAATACAAGTTTCCAAATAACTGAAGTTCTCCAAAAATGGAATAGGCTGTCTTGATATAGGGGGTGAGGTGGGAGGATAATGCAATTTCTGTTCACATAAGGGGTTTAATTTTTTAAGTAATTATTTGTTGAGGCATTATATAGTAGATATGTATTTAGGTTTTCATCTGAATGATCTCTGAGGTCCTTTTAATTCAAACAATCTATGATTTTTTGTTTCTATATGCCACTCGAAGATTTTCTTCTCAAGATTAGTCATTCTTAGCTCCTTCAACCATTCATTGTATTGTGAATTCTGAAATCTCCTTCTTATTCTGACCACTAATTTTTGAATAAATTTCCAATTTGATTTTGGTCTCTAAAATGGGATGCATAGAAAAAAATACAATTTTTGAAAATATGGTCTAAACAAAAAGATTATGTCTTTTTTCCTTCAAAAAAAGAGGCAGCTTGCCATAGTGGAAAAGAGATCTGACTTCAAAGTTTGAAAGATACAGGTTCAAGTCCTGTTTCTGAGTTGTACCACAAATGTGTAAATTAGTTAACTATAAGTTGTAGAGAAGTTGCCAGTTTGTATAAGTAAAGGGAGTTGCTTCATTTCTGAGATCCTTGTGTCAATATAACCAGAGGTCCAATATAATCAGATGTCACTATCCAATTCTGTGAATGTAGCCTAGGAGAAAATGAACCTTCTAGATTGCTGTTTCAGATTCACATTGAACTTTCATTCTACTAAAGCTCCTATAACTGTATCACATGAACTATGTTCTATCCATATACTTAACATCTTATATTGAAATTGACTTCTAGAAACCCAGATATAGTCATTTATATTTAACAGTTTTATATGTTACCCAATTAGATGCAGATCATCAGACTAAATGGCAGAAATCTTTAGGCATCTAGACTGGATCAAACTGTATAATCTAAGTATCCTTTCTAGATTTTCACTATTTTATGCTAGATTTCCCCTGAATATGGCATAATTATCACTTTCTAAACACAATATCTCAATTCAATTCGCTAGAAATTTATTATCAATTCTGCCCACCCCAGTTTACTTCTTTCTCTTTTGGTTCTATGTTCCCAAGTGGTTCTTCTCTGTATTCTAGTTCATGGTCATGGCAGAGATATTAAAGGCAACTTGGGGTCAAAAAAAGGAGCTACTTGACTCTGGTTACATTTGTTCATGACCTAAGTATTCTCAGCTCACTGAATCTTGGCATCCTGAGACATTTTTTCCACTGAACATGGGTTTCTATACTCCAGATTCATAGTTAGATTTTTATATATGTACAAAATAATATCAAAAAAAATCTCTCTACCAATAAGAGCAAAGTATAGTTTAGCTGCAACGATCCTGTTTTTATAAAAATCTTACTTCTCACACCAATTAAAGTGGTACTATATTCTACCACCTCCTATTTGATTCTGTATTTCTGATTCTCTTTTTAAATTCTATATGTGAATGTGTGGACACAATAACACTACTATTACTATGTACAATGCTCTCCTAGATGTGCTCAATCTACTTTGACAATCTCCTCAACATCCTGTCTTTGCTATACCCCCCCAAAGCTATGCCATAGATATTTTTCTTTTTTCTCATTAGGATAATAACCTCTCAGTATATTTCTGTGTGAAACTGTATACACAGTTTTATAGCTATTTGGTCATAGTTTCAAATTGTTCTCCAGGATGGATGGATCAATTCACAATTCCATCAAAAGTGCATTTGTTTGCCAATTTTTACACATCCTTCTCCAACATCTGTCATTATCCTTTTCTTTCAGATTAGCCAATCTGATAGGTCTGTGGTAATAACTGAGAATTGTTTTAATTTATGTTTCTTTAATCAACAGTTAGAATATTTTTATCATTATAAATAATTTTGATTTATTGTCTCAAAAACAGCCTATTCATATATGTTTACCATTTGGTTGTTGTTTTGTTGTTGTCCTTCATTCTCCAAGAGGATCAAAATCACATCACAATGATAGAGTTAAATTTCATTGTGTCCAACTGTGGTTGATCAGACTAATACAAGCTCATGATGTTCTACCATAGGTCAGGCACAAATAGTACATGTGAACATTTGGGGCAGATTCTCTAAATTTGTGCAGCCTTCATTTCCTTTTAGTTGTTTCAGTACTGATTTGCTCACAGAGGACAGCACCTTCTCTTATGTGGGTATGACATGCTGAGCGTTCCTATGCCAGTGTCTCCCATGTGACACAATAAATACCAAAGTTCTTAAAAGAGACTTTGACAGTGTACTTGTATCACTTCTTCTGACCACCATGTGAACACTTGCCCTGTGTGAATTTTTTATAAAATAGTCTCTTTTGTAAGTGTACATTTTGCATTAAAACAACATGGCCAACCCATCAGAGTTATGTATGGTCTCTGAAGCAGAGATTGAATACTTGGCAGTTTAGTTCAAGTAAGGACATCAGTGTCTGGTATCTTATACTGTGCTCTACTAGTAAAACAGAAGTAAAGTAGATGAAAAGAAATGTAAGATGTGCAAATGTAGAGGATCCACCCCAAATGTTCACATGGCCTATCAATTGGGGAATGACCCGTATTCTTATGAATAACTCAGTTCGTTGTATGATTTGAGAAAGGAAGCTGAATCAGAGCAATTAGCTGTAAAAAAAAAAAAATCCCCCATTTTTGTTTTCCTTTTAATCTCACCTGTATTGATCAGAGAACTATCCTTTTTAATTTAATATAATCAAAATTATCCATTTTACATCTTGGAGAATATTCTCTATCACTTTTTCATTAAAAACAAAAACAAAATAAAACAAATCTGATTGGTAAACGTATTCTGTGTTCCCCAAACATGCTTACCATGTCATTCTTCATGTCTAAATAATACATCCATTTTGATCTAATCTTAGCACATGGTATGAGAAGTTGTTCTAGATTTGTGCAAAACTGCTTTCCAGTTTTCACAGGAATTTTTGTGAAATAATGAGTTCTTGTCTCAAAAGCTTGAATCTTCACATTTATTTAACATTAGATTACTGTAGTCATTTACTACTTTGTATTGTTTAACTAATTTATTCCACCCCAATCCACTATGCCATTTCTTAGTCAATATGATAGTTTTTATGATTCTCACTTTGTAAAGCAGGTTTGAGATATCGTACTTCTATTCCTCCTTCCTTCACATTTTTTCATTGATTCCCTCAATAATTTTGACCTTTTGTTCTTCCAGATAAATTTTATTATTTATTTCTAGCTGTATATAGTATATTTTTGCACTTACATTGGCATGGCTATGAAAAAATAAATTTATGTATGTAGAATTTGCATTTGTATTTTAATGACTCAGCTAACATGTGAGCTATTAATATTTCTCCAGTTGTTTCTATCTAACTTTATTTGGGTGAAAATTATTTGTAATTGTGTTCATATTGTTCTTGGATTTGTATTGGCAGGTGTCCTCCCAAGTGTTTGTTTTTTAAATTATCTGCAGTTATTTTAAATGGAATTCATATTGTTGACTCTTGCTGGTGAAATTTGTTGGTAACATTAAAAATGGTGATGAATTATAAATTATATCTGCAACTTTGATGAAGTTTTTAATTATTTAAACTAGTTTTTTTCCCATGATTCGCTAGGATTCTTTAAGTATATCATATCATCTCCAAGAGTGGTAGTTATATTTCTTCATTGTTTATTCTAATACTTTTAACATTTTTCTTCTCTTAATGTTATACTTAACATTTCTAGTACACTATTAAATAATTAGTGAAGAGGAGCACCTTTGTTTCACTCCTGATCATATTGGGAAGGATTCTAGCTTATCCCCTTTACACATAATATTGCTCACATATTTAGATAAAAACTACTTAGCGTTTTTAGAAAGCTGCACTTTTCCCCATGTTTCCTAGAGCTTTTAATAGGAAGGAGTCTTATATCAAATGCTTTTTTTCCTGCATCTATTGAGATAATTATGTGATTTTGTTTTTTCAGTTATTAATATGGTCAATTATGCTGATATCTTTCCTATTATTGGGTAAGCACTGTATTCCTGGTATAAATCTAACTTTATCTTAATTTATAATATTTGTGAAATATTCATGTAATCTCCTTGCTAGTGTTGTACTTAAGAATTTTACATCAATATTCATCAGTGAAATCATTTAATTTCTTTCTCTATTTATTGTTTCAACTGTTCCTGAATTAGGTAACAGCATCATATTTGTATTATAAAAGCAATTTACTAGAGGTCCTTAACATATTTTTCAAATAATCTATATACAACTGAAATTAATTTTTTGTAAATGTTTGATAGAATTCAGTTGTGAATTCATTTTATACTGGCTATTTTTTTTGGAGGATCTCATCTACAGCTTGCTCAATATCGTTTGTTTTTTTTAAGAAAGTGTTTTTAAATATTCTAGTTCTTCTGTTGCTCATATTTCAACTTATATTTTTGTAAGTACCCATTTTTTCACTTAGTGTATGAGATTTAATGGTATATAATTGGGAAAATAGCAACTAAAATTGCTTTAGTTTTCTCTTTATTGGTGGTGCAATTCACCCTTTTCATTTTTGAACTCTGGTAATTAGGATTTTTCTTTTTTAAAACATTTGATTTTGCAACTATGAATTCCAGATTCTTTCCCTTCCTCCCTCATCACCCAACCTTACTGGGAAGAGAAGTAATTCAATATAGGCTACATGTGTAGCTACACAATACATTTCCATAGTGGATATATTGTGAAAGACTGACTATATTTACCTTCATCCTATCCCGACCCAAACTTATTCTATTTTCTACTTTGACCCTGTCCCTTTTCAAAAGTGTGTGCCTCCAACTTCCCTCCTTCCCAAACTTCCCTCCCTTCCATCATCCCCTTTCTCATTCTCTTCCCCTCTACTTTCCTGTAGGGTAAGATACCCTATTTAGTGTGTATGACATTCCTTCCCTTAGCCAAATTCAATAATAGTAATGTTGACTCATTCCGTTTTGCCTCCCTGTTGTTCCCCTCCATTGTAACAGTTTTCCCTTGCCTCTTTTATAGGAAATAATTTATCCCATTCTGTCTCTCCCCATCTACTCTCATTATATTCCTCTGCCCCCTCTCTATTTCAACTTTTAAGTATCATCCCTTCCTATTCAATTGATCCTGTGCCCTCTGTCTATGTATACTTGTACACATATATACACTCACTCACATATGTGTTCACACACCCATATACCCTCTTATATAGACATATACATGTATATACACATATATAAATGTATACATGTGTATATATATACATATATGTATATGTGTGTGTATACACACACACACACACACACACACACACACACACACACACACACACACATATTCCCTTCAACTATTCCCATGAAGAGAAAAGTTTCATAAGTTACAATTATCATTTTTCCATGTAGGAAAACTTTGATAAGTTCCTTACAATTTCTTTTCCCTGTTTACCTTATCATGCTTCTGTTGTTTCTTTTATCTGAATGTCAAAATTTCTATTCAACTCTGGTTTTTGCATCAAGTATAGTTGAAAGTACTCTATTCCACTGAATGACCATATTTTCCCCTGAAACATGATACTCAGTTTTGCTGGGTAGGTGATTCTTGGTTTTAATCCCAGCTCCTTTGACCTCTGGAATATCATATTCCAAGTCCTTTGATCCCTCAGTGTAGAAGCTGCCTAATCCTGTATTATCCCGATTGTTTTCCACAACATTCAAATTGTTTCTTCTTCAATACTTTTAAAATTTTCTCCTTAATCTGGGAATTCTTGAACCTGGTGATAATATTCTTAGGAGTTTTCTTTTGGGGATCTTTTTCAGGAGGTGATTGGTGGATGATTTCAACATATTTTGCCCTCTGGTTCTAAAACATCAAGGAAATTTTCCTTGAAAATTTCTTGAAGGGTGATTTCTAGGTTCTTTTTTGATCATGGCTTTCAGGTAGTCCAATAATCTTTAAATTATCTCTCATGGATCTATTATCCAGGTCAGTGGTTTTTCCAATGTGATTTTTCACATTGCCTTCTATTTTTTTTTTCATTTGTTTGGATATGTTTCATAGTATCTTGATTTCTCATAAAGTCACTTGCTTCAACTTGCTCCAGTCTAATTCTGAAGGAATTACTCTCTTAAGTGATCTTTTGAGATTCTTCTTCTATCTGGCAAATTTGGCTTTTTAAATCATTCTTCTCCTCATTGCCTTTTTGAGCCTCTTTTGCTAGTTGAGTTAGAATATATTTAAGGTGTTATTTTCTTCAGTCAGCTTGTTGACTCTCATTTAATATTTTTCTTGCATCATTCTCATTTCTCTTACTACTCTTTCCTCCACTTCTCTTATTTGCTTTTCAAAATTGTTTTAAGGATCATCTATGGCCTGTTACCAGCTCATATTTTTCTTGGAAGCTTTTGGTGTAGGAGTACTGACTGTGCTGTCTTCATCTTGTTCCATGCTTTGATACTTTTTGTCCCCCAAATTGATGTCTAATGTCAGATTGCTGTGCTTGCTTTGCTTCCTTTGCTTGATCATGTTGCCAGTCTACTTGACTTTTGAGCATTTTCCCACAATAGAGCTTTTTGTCACAGTAGAACTTTGCTTCCAGAGAGAAGATCTTTGTCCCAAATAGCTGGGATATTCTCAACTGCTAGAGCTATTAGTTGGGTGCCCTCTCAGGAGCCTCCACTGGCTCTACCTCATTGGTCACCCACCCCAGGACCTCCACCCTAGACAGCAACCCAGTCCTCAAGCATGTTAAAGCAATAGCAATTATCCCTCAGATTGGTTGCTTGGTCTCCCTATAATCCACAGGACAGGAGCTCTGAAGTAGTCACACAATGGTGCCTGCTGCACCTCAGCCACTTCTCCCTCTGTGGGGCGGAGGCTAGTCCCCACTATTGTACCGCCTGTTCCCAAAGTCCACTGACCTCTCACTTTGTCTTTGGCATTTATTGGTTGATAATTCTGGAAACCACCAGAGCTATTGGTGATCCACTCTCTTATGTTCCTCTAGCTTTGGCTGGTCATTGTCAACATTCTCTTTAATTAAATTATTTATTGCTTCTGTGATTTGTTAGTTGAACCACTCATTCTTCAGAATTACATTATTTGCTTTCAAAATAAGTTTAAACTTTCTTTCCATGGATATTTATTGTATGTAACTTTTATTGCCTTATGATCTGAACAGGTTGCATTTAGTATGTTTGGTGCTCTACATTTAGTTGTGAGATTTTTGTACATGGTCACTTTTACTACTTAGGAAGAAAAAACAAACAAGCAGATATTCCTCTCTATTTCTTTTATTTTTTTCCAGTGGTCTATTATATTTATTTTTTTCTAAAATTCTGTTCATCTTTCTTACTTTTTGCTTAGATTTATCTGGTTATGAGAGGGAAAAATTGAGATCTTCTTCTAGTACAGTTTTACTGTCTGTTTCCTACTGTAACTCACCTAACATTTCCTTAAGAATTTGCATGCTATTCAATTTCTTGTACATATGTTACATCTCAATATTACTTAATTTTCTATTTTTTAGCAAAATTTAGTTTCCTACTTATCTCTTTTAAATAAATCATTTTTTTCACTTTGTCAGTGATCATGATGGTTACTCCTGCTTTTTCTTTTTGTTTTTACTTCAGATAAAGCATAACAGATTATGCTCCAACCTCTTATGGTTATTCTCTGTGTGTCTCTCTGCTTCAAGTGTTTTTCTTGTAAACAACTTATCATCAAATTCTGGTTTGTAGTCTACTCTATTAGCCACTTCCACTTTATGGGTGAGTTCATCCCATTTGTATTCACATTTACATTATTAACTATTTCCCTCCATCCTATTTTACACTGTTTATATTTCTTTCTCTCCTTTTGTTCTGTCCATACTCAATAATATAATTTAATTTTGATCACCACCCCCTTTAATCTGCTCTCCCTTCTCTCAGTCCCCCATTCTGGTTAGATTTTTACAACTTAGATGAATCTAAAATTCCCATTTTCAAAGATGGAGGAGTACAAACAGCACTTCCAAGGTTCTCTCCCCCCAGACAACTTCCAAACCATGTAAAAGGGGACTCTGAAGGCGGAACCAAGATGGCAGAGTAGAAACAGCATTTCCAAAGTGCTCTGCCCCAGAAAAATTTCAAACAATGTGAAAGGGGACTCCGAACAACTTCTGGAGCCACAGCACCCACAGAACAGCACAGAGAAGCTAACCTCCTGCTGAGGACAGCCCAGCAGCCGTGCAGGGAGTGGCCAGCACAGTGCTCTGAGAGCAGGCAGCTTAGCAGACTGGGAACCAACAGTGCAGTGTGCAGCGCACAGAGCGGAGCCCAGGTCCAAGGTTTTAGCCCCAGGGTGGCCGGGCCTTCATCCAGCTGGAGGAACCCCAGAAAATCAGCAATTGTGGAGATTCCAGAATTATCAGCACAGATATGTCTAGGACAAAGTGAGAGGTTAGTGCCCTATGGACTTTGGGACCAGTATTTGGGGAACACGTGGCTTCCTCCCCGGGGGCGAAAAGCTGCTGAAGAAACACAGCACAGAAGCCATTTTGCAGCATCATTAGTGGCTCTAGCTCCTGGTCTGCAAACTGTAGGGAGATCCAGCAATCAGTCTGGGGGTTAATCGCTCTTGCTTTAAACTGCCTGGATCTGAATTGTGGTCGGGGGGGAGGGGAGTTTGGGGTGGATATCCAATTTGCCAGAGTGGGTGGAGGCTTTACAGAGGCCACCCAACTGGCGGAAGTTGTGAAGACCCCACATTTGGGCGGAAGCTCCCCTGTCTGGTGGCAGAGTCCTCTGTGGCAACAAGCCCAAAAATCAAGTAATTAAGTGGCAATATGCCTAGGTAAATGAAACAAAATAAACAAAAAAGTTCAATATTGGACTCCTATTTTAGGGGCAAAGAGGATCAAAGCATGGAGGAGGACTGTGAGGTCAGAACTCCTGCACCAAAAGCCCCAAATGAAAATAAAAGTTGGGTACAGGCCATAGAGGACCTTAAGAAGCACATGAGAGAAGTGGGGGGAAATTTGGGAAGAGAAATGAAAAAGCTGCAAGAAAAGTATGAAATGACAGTCAACACCCTGACTGAGGAAAACAACACCTTAAAAAATAGACTAACTCAAATGGCAAAAGAGGCTCAGAAAGGCAATGAGGAGAAGAATGCCTTAAAAAGTCAAATTTGCCAGATGGAAAAAGAATCTCAAAAGCTCACTGAGGAGATTCATTCCTTCAGAGTTAGACTGGATCAAATGGAAGCTAGTGACTTTATGAGAAATCAAGAAACTATTACACAGATCCAAACAAATGAAAGATTAGAAGGCAATGTGAAATATCTCATGGGAAAAACCACTGACCTGGAAAATAGATCCAGGAGAGATAATTTAAAAATTATTGGACTACCTGAAAGTCATGATCAAAAACCTAGAAACCATCCTTAAAGAAATTCTCGAGGAAAATTGCCCTGATGTTTTAGACACAGTGGGGGGAAAAGAGGTTGAAAGAATCCACCAATCACCTCCTGAAAAAGATCCCAAAAAGAAAACTCCTAGGAATATTATAGCCAGGCTCCAGAACTCCCACATCAAGGAGAAAATACTACAAGCAGCCAGGAAGAAACAATTTCAATATTTGGAAACACAATCAGAATAGCCCAGGACCTGGCAGCTTCTACACTGAGGGATCAAAGAGCATGGGATATGATATTCCAGAGTGCAAAGAGCTGGGATTGAAGCCAGGGGTCACCTACCCAGCAAAACTGAGTATCTTGTTTCAGGGGAAAATATGGTCATTCAGTGGAATAGAGGACTTTCAAGCATTCTTGATGAAAAACCAGAGTTGAATAGAAAATTTGAGATCCAGACACAAGAAGCAAGAGATACTTGAGAAGGTAATCAGGGAAAAGAAATCAAAAGGAACTTATCAAAGTTGGACTATTTACATTGCTACATGGAAAAACAATAACTGTGTTTGATGAAACCTTTCTCATTATGAAAATAATTGAAGAAGGGTACATGACATATGTTCACAGGTATACATGGATAGGGGGCACAGGTTGAATTTGATGGGAAGGGATGGTTCTTTTTTTGGGGGGGAGGGCAATTGGGGTTGGGTGACTTGCCCATGGTCTCGTGGCTGGGTTTTTGTGTGTTGGCTGATTGGGGCCGGATCCGAGCTAGGGTACTTCTGGCTCCTGGGCCGGCTCTCTGCTCGATGCACCACCTAGTCACCCCAAGGAAAGGAAGTTTCTTAAGGGGTGAAGCCAAGAGGTGAGAGAGGAAAGTGGCAAGAGGAGATGGAGAGAGACAGGGTAGGGTAAACTATCTCATGTAGAAGAGGCAAGGGGAAGTAGCTGCAAGGGAGTGGAAGAACAGGAAGGCAAAAAGGCAAAAGCATATTCTCACTGAAGTTGGCTCAATGAGAGAATCACATACATACTAAATGGAATATCTTATCCTCACTCACTCTCCTGAGTAGGGGAAAGGGGGATGAGAGGGGGCATGATGGAGGGTAGGGCATTCTGGGGGGAGGAGAGGTTGGAAGTACCCAATATAAAAGAGGGACAAGATCAAGGTGGGGAATGGACCCGGTGGGAGGTGAGACGGGTGGGAGGGACATGTAAGCAGTCTTTTACAATATATCTACCATGGTGATGTTTTGCATAGCTATACATGTACAGCACATAGTGAATTGCTTATCTTCTCAGGGGGAGTGGGTGAAAGGGGAGGAAGGGAATGGATCTGAAAATTGAAGTTTTAAAATTAAATGCTTCATAAGACGTCCAGGCATTAGGGCTCAGAGATTCACCTTGCCCTAATGGCAGAGTCGGAGGGGGTATGGGAGACGATGTGGGAGAGAGCAGATGGGATGACGGGATATCTAGTAGGACTGCTGTTCTGCGGTGGTGGGTAGGGAAAAAATGGGGGAAAAAGGTTAATTCATAATCTGGTGGAAATGAATGATGCAATCCAGAAGTTAATAAAGCATTTGTTTAATTAAAAAAAAGGGGGGGGGGACTCTGAGCAACTTCTGAAGCCCTAGCACCCATAGAACAACACAAAGAAACTGGCCTCCCAATGAGGACAGCCCAGCTGCCCTACAGGGAGCAGCCAGTGCAGCAGTCTGGGAGCCAACAGCTCAGTGGATGCAGGGAACCAAGCCCAGGTTCCCATGAGCCTCGGTTTTAGCCCCAGGGTGGTTGGGCCAGCAACTGACCTGAGGGACCCCAAAACACCAACAACTGTGTCAATTCCATACTTATCAACAAAGACATGCCTAGGACAAATTGAGAGGTTAGTGCCCTATGGACTTTGGGACCAGTATTTGGGGAACACATGGGCTTCTTCCCCTGGGGGCAAGAAGCAGCTGAAGAGATGAGGCATAGAAGCCATTTTGCAGCTTCAGTGGCAGTGTCAGCTCCTGACCTGAGAACTGTAGGGAGATCTAGCAATCCGTTTTGGGGGATAATCATTCTTCCTTTAACCTGCTTGGATCTGAATTGTGATCTGGGGGGAAGGTCTGAGGTGGGTTTCCAACTTGCCAGAACCGGATATTGTGAAGACCCCAACATTCGGGATGGAAGCTCCCCCATCTGGAGGCAGAGTCTGACTGTGGCAACAAGCCCAAAAGTCAAGTAAGTGACAACATGCCTTGGCAAAGGAAACAAAATGAACAGAAAAATGCAACATTAGACTCCTATTTTGGGGGCAAAGAGGATTGAAACATGGAACAAGAGGAGGAATGTGAGTTCAGAAATCCTGCTCCAAAAGCCCCATAGGAAAATATGAGTGGATTACAGGCCATACAGGACCTTGAGTAGGATTTTAAAAATCAAATAAGAGAAGTGGAGGAAAAATTGGGAAGAGAAATAAGAAGGATGCAGGAAAAGTATGAAATGAGTGTTAACAGCCTGACTGAGGAAAATAACATCTTAAAAATATACTAACAGAAATGGCAAAGGAGGCCCAAAAGGGCAACTAGGAGAAGAATGCCTTAAAAAGCCAAATTTGCCAGATTGAAAAAGAATCTCAAAAGCTCAATGAGGAGATTCATTCCTTCAGATGTAGACTGGAGCAAATGGAAGCTAGTGACTTTATGAGAAATCAAGATGCTGTTAAACAGATCCAAGCAATTAAAAGAATAGAAGGCAATGTGAAATATCTCATGGAAAAGAACACTGACCTGGAAAATAGATCCAGGAGAGCTAATTTAAAAATTATTGGACTACCTGAAAGCCATGATGAAAGAAAGAACCTAGAAATCACCCTTCAAGAAATTCTCAAGGAAAATTGCCCTGATGTTTTAGACCCAGAGGGGGAAATAGAGGTTGAAATAATCCACAGATCACCCCCTGAAAAAGATAAAAAAAAAAACTCCCAGGAATATTATAGCCAGGTTCCAGAATTCCCAGACCAAGGAGAAAATACTACAAGCAACCAGGAAGTAACAATTACAACATTGTGGATACAGAATCAGAATAGCACAGGTCCTGGCAGCTTCTACACAGAGGGATCGAAGGGCATGGAATATGATATTCCAGAGGGAAAAGGAGCTGGGACTGAACTCATGGGTCAACTACCCAGCAAAACTGAGTATTTTGTTTCAGGGGAAAATATGTTCGTTCAGTGGAATAGAGGACTTTCAAGCATTCTTGAGGACCCCAGTTGAATAGAAATTTTGACATCCAGACACAAGAAGCAAAAGATGCCTGAGAAGGTAATCAGGGAAAAGAAATCAAAAGCAACTCTTCAAAGTTTACCTATTTACATTCCTATATGGAAAAACAATAACTGTAACAGATGAAATGTTTCTCAGTATGAAAATAATGGAAGAAGGGTGTATGGTCATATGAATACATATGTGAATGTGTGTATATATGTTTACAGTTATATATGGATAGAGGCAATAGGTAGAATTTGTTGGGAAGGGAGGATACTCAAGGGGTGAATTTATGAGGTGACTGAGGAAAATGGCAAGAGGAGATGGGGAGAGACAGGGTAGGGTAAACTATCTCATGTAGAAGAAGCAAGGGGAAGTGGCTGCAAGGGAGGGGAAGTATAGGAAGGCAAAAAGGCAAAACCAAATTCTCATTAAATTTAGTATGATATACATACTAAATGGTATATCTCAACCTGCAGCAGAATAGGGGGAAGGGGGATGAGGGGAGGGATGATGGATTGAAGGACATCCTTGGGGTGAGGGGAGGTTGGAAGTACCCACTATAGAAGAGGGACGGAATCAAGTAGGGAATGGACCAGGTAGGGGTGGGATGAGTGGGAGGGAATTATAAGCAGCCTTGTACAATATATCTACTATGGTAATGTTTTGCATAGCTAGACATGTACAACATATACTGAATTACTTATCTTCCCAGAGGGAATGTGTGACAAGGGAGGAAAGGAATGGATCTGAAATTTGAGGTCTTAAAATTAAATATTTCCTCTAATGGAAAAGTCTAAGGGGGTATGGGAGAAGATATGGGAGAGAGCAGATTGGAGGAAGTAATATCTTGTGAGACTGCTATTCTGGGAGGGTGGGTAGGGGAAAGACAGAGGGAAAAATAATTTTAACTCAAAATCTGGCAGAAATGAATGATGTAAAACAGAAGTTATTAAAGCATTTGTTTAAAAAAAGCTTCTGTTAAGCAGATCAAAACAAATGAAAGAATAGAAGGCACTATGAAATATCTCATGGGAAAAACCACTGCTCTGAAAAAGAGATACAGGAAAGATAATTTAAAAATTATTAGACTACCTGAAAACCATGATCAAAGAAAGAACCTAGAACTTAACCTTCAAGAAATTCTCAAGGAAAATTGCCCTGATGCTTTAGATCCAGAGGGCAAAATAGAGGTTGAAAGAATCCAATGACCACCTCCTGAAAAAGATCCCAAAAAGAAAATTCTTAGGAATATTGTAGCCAGGTTGCAGAACTCCCAGATCAAGGAGAGAATATTACAAGCAGCCAGGAAGAAACAATTTCAATGTTGCGGAAACACAATCAGGATAACACATGATCTGGCAGCTTCTACACTGAGGCATCAAAGGGCATGGAATATGATATTCCAGAGGGCAAAGGAACTGGGATTAAAACCACGAATCACCATCCCAGCAAAACCGAGCATCACATATCAGGGGAAAATATGGTCATTCAGTGGAATATAGGACTTTAAAGAATTCTTGAGGGAAAAACCAGAGTTGAATAGAAAATTTGACATTCAGACACAAGAAGCAAGAGACATTTGAGAGGGTAAACAGGAAAAAGAAATCATAAGGAACTTATCAAAGTTGAAGTATTTACATTCCTACAAGGAAAACAAATACTTGTAAATTATGAAACCTTTCTCAGTATGAAAATAGCTGAAGAAGAGTATATGGGCATATGAATACATATGAGAATGTGTGTATATATATTTTACAGGTATACATAGATAGAGGGTGCAGGTTGAATTTAATGAGAAGGGATGATACTTAAGGTGTGAAATTGAGAGGTAAGAGTGGAACATAAGGAGATGGGAAGCGGAGAGAAAGAATGGGGTAAGCTAACTCATGTAGAAGAATCAAGGGAAAGTGGTTGCAGGGGAGGGAAAGAACAGGAAGGCAAAACCTTATTCTCATTGAATTTGCCTCAGGGAGAGAATGACTTACATACTTATTAGGATATCTCACCCTACAGGAGAGTAGGGGAGAAGGGGATGAGAGAGGAGATGATGGAAAGGAAGGTGGGAAGGAAGGGGGGAGGGAAGTTGGGAGTGCCCACTTTTGAAAAGCGACAGGATCAAAGTAGGGAATAGACCAAGTGGGAATTTGGATAGGAGGGAGAGAAATATAGTCAGCTTTTTACAATATATCTACTATGGTAATATTTTTCGTAGCTATACATATACAACATACAATGAATTGCTTATCTTCCCAGTAAGTTTTGGTGACAAGGGAGGAAGGGGATGAATATGGAATTCAAAGTTTTAAAATAAAATGTTTTAAAATATATAAATAGTATTATTAATACTATTTTAAATATAATTGGGAGATAAGATGTGCAGGCATTGGGCCACAGGGATTCATTGTGCCCTACTGGAAAAGTCAAAGGGGGTATAGGAGAAGAGATGGGAGAGAGCAGTTTGGATGAGGGGATATCCTGTGGGACTGCTATTCTGGGGTCGTGGGTAGAGGAAAAATGGGGAAGAAATTGTAACTCAAAATCTGGCGGGAATGAATGATATAAACCAGAAGTTAATAAAACATTTGTGAAAAAAAGAGAAAATATAAAAATAATTGGACTAACTGTAAGCTATCATTATAAAAATAATTTTAATACAATAATACAAGAAATGATCAAAGAAAATTATCCTGAAGCATTAGAAAAATGGGAGAAAGTAGACATAGAAAAAATGCAATGATTACTACTTTAAAAAGACCTTATGAACAAAATTCTTAGTAATATCATAGTCAAATTTTGAAATGCCCAGATTAAGGAAGAAATACTAAAACATCCTGATAAAACAATTTAAGCAGGATGGTGCCACAATTAGAATTATACAAGACAGAGAAGCAGAGATATTAAAGTATCTCAGATCTTGAAAAACAGCATATTGGAAGGCAAAGGAACTGAGGTTCTGCCCAAAATATATCCTGCAAAGTTAAGTATTATCCTGTTTGGAAAATAATGGACATTTGATAAACTCTCAGACTTTCGGGTTTTTTGGTTTTTTGTTTTTTTTTTTTTTTGCTTTTTGGAGGGCAATTGGGCTTAAGTAACTTGCCCAAGGTTACATGGCTAGGTTTTTGTTTGTGTGTGCATTAAGTGTCTGAAGCCGGAATAGAACTCAGATCCTTCTGACTCCAGGGCCGACACTCTACTCATTGCGCCACCTAGCCTCCCCATATTTTTTTATAAATTTTATTTTATTTATTTTATTTTTATTTTTGCAAGGGAGGAGGTAGGGCAATTGGGGTTAAATGACTTGTCCAAGGTCACATGGCTAGTTTTTGTATTAAGTGGCTGAGGCTGGATTTGAACTCAGGTCCTCCTGACTCCAGGGCCGGTGCTCTGCTCAGTAGACCATCTAACTCTCAGACTTTCAAGACTTTGTTTTAAAAATCGTGAATTAATAGAAGTTTTAACATACAAGGATGAATAGAAATATAAGGTACATACCAAAGACTGATTATAAGGGATCAAAAAGGATAAACTATTTACTTTTTTATATATGTAAAATGTATTTCTACAATTCTTATTAATATTTGGGTAGTTCATAAGAAAGATTGGGGTAAACCTGAATGTGATATGATTTTTAAAAGTAAAACAATTTAGGAATAACTTAAAAGAGTAATTATTTTATACAAATGAGGTGCAATAGGAAGAATTGATAGAGAGGAATTAGATAGGTGAGGAGGGTTGGTAGTTCTGGTAACCTACTTTCATCAGGAATGGGTTTAAGAGGGAATCCATATATATATATATATGAGTATAAAAGTATATATGAGTATATATGAGTATAAAAGTCCTCTAAATTCAGAAGAAATAGAATGGTAGGGGGGAAGAGGAAAAGGGAGGGATTTTTAGAGGGGAGGGGGAGGGAATAGGTAAAATAGGGGTATAGAAGGCTATTTAGATTTCTGGGGATGGAATGATGGTAGAGAGATCCTTGGAGTGGGGTAGAAAAGTCATAAGAGGGCAAGGCAGCATTTAGAAATAAAGTAGAAGAGGTAGAAGGAATAGGAAACAAGAGATGTGCACATACATAAAAATGAAGATCAAGAGTACAATATGTTTGAGAAAGTATACGTCTACATATGTAAATATAAATGTATATGTGTTTGTATATGTCTATAGCTATAAAGAAACATATCTAAACTTTATTGTAGCTTTCTGGGGAGATTGTTGGGGTGAGAAAAAAAAAGTAAAAAAACTGCATAGCAGAGAACAAAAGAAAACTTTAAGGAAGCAAAGAAAAGATTACAATTCTCAACACAAGCATTATGTATCATATAGTCTTTCTTGAAATAAAAATTTTTGTTACATTTTTTAATCCTCTCATGTTCTGTTATGCACACATGCTTTTTTTCTTTCTAACTGTAGTTAAATTCTAATGCTTTAGTTTATGATATGTTTTTGTTTCTTTTCTCTATTCTCTATTTCTTTTCTGGTGTTTGAGTCTAAAATAAAAATTTTAAAAACAGATCTTTTGAAAGACTGTAGAATGTTATGTTACTTAGCAAGTACTTTCAGTTTGTTCTATGAGAAACTTTCATTCTAGCAGAAATAGGTCATGAACCCATAAGGTCACACTAAGTTTCCTGTTATTTCTGTATATTCTTTACTAGTACCTACCACAATATTCTAGACATAGTAATCACAATAAATCCTTGTTAACTAATGATCAATTTTTGACTCCTTTCCTATAATTTTTAAATTTTTGCTGACTCTGTAAGTGAAGTATGCTTCTTAGTCAAGGTCCTAGCTTTGTTTACTAAAGTGACAGATCTGTCAAAAAAAAAAAAAAACTCCAGTAAACAACTTGTCATTTGTGTTTCCACAAAACCATGAAATAGTGTTCCAAACTCAGAGGGAGATTTGAGGATTACCACACTGAAATTCATATAATAGGACATGCATATGCATAATGGGATGAAGTGCATCTCAGAAATGAAGAAAATTATTTCACTACCCAGAGTTTGTAAATCAATTTGTGAAGCACTCCAGGATGAAAGTTGTTATAAAAAACAGTGGTTATGGATGAATGCATATTCATAGTGTAAATGCAATTTCCCTTGTGCTAAAAGTTTTTAAGATTAAAACGTTCTCTCAATATAATTTGTACATGTTTCTTTGATAAGATTCCAGGTGATTTCTTGAGTATGGAACAGATAAGCTGTTCAGAAAAAAATGGCAGGCAAGGTAACATTTGAGGTCCAATTTGCCCTCAGAATAGAAAAGTGTCTTTATAAATGGTCCGATCCATCACTTCAATTCATAATCCAATAAGCATTAATTAAATGTCTTCTATGTGCCAGGCACTGTGCTAATTACTGAGAATAAAAAAAAAAGATTAGTGCCTAGCCTCAAGTAATTTATATTTTATTGGGAAAATTGCTTATTTTCTTTATTATAAATGATAAATATTAAATAAATGAAAAATAAACACATAGCAATTAGTGAATGAAAGTAGGCAACATTAATAATTAAAGTTTTCAAGAACGACCTGGTATAGAAAGTATTTTTTGAGCTGAGCTTAAATGTATTTAGAAATTTTGAGAGGGTTAGGAGGAGAGGCAACATTTCAAGTCTATAGGAGTTTTGTGAAATGACAAGGCCTTTTTCAGTCCCTGTTCTCCTCTTTCTCCATTCCAAAATGCCTTCCTCATCAGAGATGAGCTAACATTGAGTCTACCTATTTTCTATGTATTTAGTTATCTTGTATACCACTTTTATAATGTGAGCTCTTTGAATACACACTTTTTTTTCTTTTTTTGCTGTTTTTGTAACCCTAACACTTGCAATGTATGGCACATAGTGAATACTTAATAAATTATTTTTGATTGGTGGAATATAATAGATGGGGGGGGGGTGAGACAGCAACCAAGTAAGTCAGTATGGCTGTGCTATGGAATGTGAGGGGGAGTACTGTGAAATCAGGATAGAAAGATAGACTGGAGTCATTTTATGAAGGGCATTAAATTACAAAGAAAGGGGTTTGTATTTTACATTTTGCTTTGATACTTGGGAAATTTGAATGTTGTTAATTAGAAGAATTATAATGAATGTGAATGGATTCCTTGAGGAGGGGCCATGCTGCAAATAGTCTCCTTTCCTTTTCTTTTTTCTTTTCTTCAGTTTTTCTTCTTCTCTTCTTTCTTTCCCTAATCTCCCTTCTTTATTATTTCCTCCCTCCCTCCCTCATTCCTTCCTTCCTTCTTTTCTTCCTCCCTCCTCCTCCTCCTTTCTTTTTTCCTTCCTTCTTTCCTTCCTTCCTGCCTCCTATCTCTTTCTTTCTTTCTTTCTTTCTTTCTTTCTTTCTTTCTTTCTTTCTTTCTTTCTTTCTTTCTTTCTTCCTTCCTTCCTTCCTTCCTTCCTTCCTTCCTTCCTTCCTTCCTTCCTTCCTTCCTTTCTTTCTTTCTTTCTTTCTTTCTTTCTTTCTTTCTTTCTTTCTTTCCTTCTTTCTTCCTATAGCCTAATCCTCTAACTGATCCTACTTTTTTTCCCTCAAAATAACTAAAGCCTCCTTAATTATGGTCTTGTGCATTCTTTTTAATCTCAGATAATTCTAAGCTTTATCATTGTTTAAAATAAGATCAAAACACACTTCTATACTTATTGTTGCTTATCCTTCTGCACATTTTTTTAATTGTCTAAGGTCATAGGTCACCTCCCTGGGCCTCTGTATTGCTTTTCTCAAAAAAAAATCTTTGCACATAAAAATAGATATTAATGTAATGTCACAGAAACCAAAGTAAAACAGAATTTCAAAAAGAAAATAAATGTTTAGTTGTGAAAAGTTATGAAGTGAATGATGCGGAATTGCAAATAATTAGTTTTGTGAATAGGTCAGATTTCATTGTGACAGAAAATTAATGAAGACTGTACAAAAAAGATTTTAAATTAATACCTATTATAGTGTTGTAACATTTAAAAAATGTTACTCAATGCCCAATGTGATAGGTAATGCATGTATTATAATCTCCATTTTAAGAACCAGAAAACTTAGGCCAAAAGGTAGGAGGTGACTTGAGTCACTTTACTTGAGTGTCAAAGTCAGAACTAAATTCAAGTTTTCTGACTCAATAAGAAACTATTATTTTCCTCTCCCTTTTTAGTTGTATGGATGCTTGTGGTTAAGAAAGAGCAGCAACATGTTTTTATAATAAACATATTTAGCCTGCTAGTGTGTGTGTGTGTGTGTGTGTGTGTGTAGCACGTATATGTGTGTTTATGCAGGCATATACATAGTCAGTATATATATATGTATATGTATATTGTCTATGTGTGTATATTTGTGTACACACATACATACATATATACATATACATACATATATAATATACATATACATATGCATACATACATACATACATTTCTTTTGAGCTTCTCACAATTGTTTTTAAAAGGAACCTCAGTGAATAGGCAATGGATTCCTAATGTGCAATCTATTAGTGAAGTAAGCTGTCTTCAGATTTACTTTGTTTTTCTGAGGCCATTAATCATAGAGTAAGAGCAAGAATAAAATAAAATAAAGTTACAGAGATACATCAAAATGCCTATCCACTCAGTATAACTATCTACAATGTATGTGAATGAGACACATCAAAAAATGAAATTTAACCCATCTCCTCTTCACAGTAATATTTTAATTTCTAACATGAACAGAAGCTCTTGGGCATTTAAGACAACACTTTTGGTACACTGCAGATCTACTTTTCCAAAATCAAAGATACATATTTTTTATATTTTTGGGGAGAGGGTTTGCTTTTTGCAGGGCAATTGGGGTTAAGTAACTTGCCCAAGGTCACATGGCTAAGTTTTTTTTTTTTGTTTGTTTGTGTATGTGTTAAGTGTCTGAGGGTGGATCCAAACTCAGGTCCTTCTGACTCCTGGGCTGACGCTCTACTCACTGCGCCACCTAGCTGCCTCCAAAGATACATATTGATAGGCTCAAAAAGGCAATGAGGAGTTTGGGAAATAAAATATACAGGCATTGGGGCACAGAGATTCACCTTGCTCTACTGAAAAAGTCGAAATGGGTATAGGAGAAGATATGGGAGAGAGCAGATGGGGTGAGGGGATAACCTGTTGGACTGCTATTCTGGATTGGGAGGTAGGGAAAAAATGGGAAAAAAAAAACTGTAGCTCAAAATCTGATGGAAATGAATGATGTAAACCAGAAGTTAATAAAGCATTTGGAAAATAAAATAAATGAATAAATAATTTGAAGAAATAAATAAAGAAAGAATGCCTAAGTAAAAGTAATGGGAAGAATTTGTAAAAAAAAAAAAAACAAAAAACATCAGGAATGATGTCAGGTAAAACAAAAACTTTTCATCCAAATTATGTGTTTCCATGTGTTGAAGGTAGCATATTCTCCATATTAGTGATTTTCAAGGAAAAGGTATCTGAATACTTATTGAGTATATTGTACTTGAGATTCTCCTAAGGGCAAATGTTAGATAAGCTAACTACTCACATGTCATTCAGTTCTGAAATCTTTGATGTTATTAAAATGTAGACAATCTTAATTTCTAATTTAATTGAAATCCTTTAAAATTTTGCTTTGGCATTAAAATAGTTATATTAAAAATTAATGAAGAAAACATAATTTTATTTTGGCAAAAAAGGAACTTATGTTTGGCTTATCAAATGTGCAAGAACATATGAAAATAGAACAGATGAGAAGAGGAGCCATATGGCTTCCAATTGTTTGAATCAAAATTAATTTCAGATGGCAGAGTAATGTGGTAAATAAATAATTTATAGCATAAAGTTCCCAAGAAAGGAACATTGTGCATGTTAGAATTATTGGGTTTAAAAATTAATCTAATTTAGAGAAAATCTAACCAGTCTAGCCTGGTCATAGTCGTGGAGAAATCATTTGTGCAAACTTACTGCTAATTTCTGGTTCACAGAGAATAGAGGGTAAATCAAAGATAGAAGTATAGATATTTCAGTTCAGTCAAAATGTCACTTATCTACCTGGACGCATTGGCCCATACGTCCAATGATACTGGAATAATTTTACTTTATGGAAATACTGCTTATAGAATTGTTCTATACGAACAAGCATCTGAAGAAAAGGAAACTGGATGTCATCCACAAGTCCTATGGTCATAGGATTGTTATAGGAAAACTGATACCATGTGGTAAAAATGAATTAAATAAATCAAAATAAAATTAATCAAATGGTCAGAAGTCCATTCTTCCCCTTTCTACATCCTATCCCTCTTCTGCCTTCCTTCATCATGCTATTTTAAGTCTAAATTGTTCAGTTCCTTTCCTTTGGTCATTTGATCTTGATTTTGGTAAAGTTCCTAGATATTATAGGAGGTAAACTATTAAAAGAAAAGCTCAACCAAGTCTGAATAATCCTACAACAATGTGATTGCATTCTCCATCAGGAATTAAATTTTATCTTTAAATTTTATCTTAGAACAGATTATAAGGAGGGTTTTTATTTGTAATTGTAATTTGTACTTTTAAAAGATGCATGGGATTCAGAGCACTAAAAGTACCTAATACATACTGTTTGAGTCCTTCTAATCACCCCATAAAGTAGTATGGAAGAGTAAGCTTCTGCTATCTATTATTATAGTATATTTAATTACAGTTCTTTGAGTTTAATCACCACAGTAGGGGACATGGTTCTTGGTGGGTGATATTTTCTGCACACCACACTATATAATTTCTGTATGCTTGTCCCTACTAACTTAATTAAGAAATTACATTTAGAAAATTATCGCTCCATTAAACATGTATTTTAATGCACAAAGGAATTTTTGGATGACCAGGTGTGTGTAATGGATATGTATTATCTTTGGAAATTTTCCCTATATTTTACAGAAAGTTATTCTGATTATTGTTCAAAGGTCTATGTCACTATTGTCTTCTTCAGTATATAAAGATTAATAAGATTCATTTCCAAATCTGAATTAGAGAATTAGCATATTTCTCTGTACAAGAGCAATATAACCTCTGCTGAGACACTGTAAGATCATAGCTCTAGAAGTGGAACATATCTTAGTATTCATCAACTCTACCATCTCAATTTTACAAAAGAGCTGACATTTATTGAGGTAAAATGACTTTTCCAACATCATACTATTAATAAATATCTGACGTGTGACCTTGGGCAAGTTACTTAATCCCAATTGCCCTCCAAATAAATAAACAAACAAACAAACAAACAAACAAATAAATAAATATATGAGTCAGGAATTCAACTCAGGTTTGTCCAGCACATGACAAAGTAGTGAAGTTTCTTCTAAGGCTTTCCAGTCTTTTGAATCATTATGCTCTGAGTCACTGAAGGCATACAGGAGACCTGACTTTTTGTTTTGGTAATGTCCCTCCAAACAATGTGTCTTGGATGAGTCACCTCCTTTTGTTCACCCATATACTATGTGAAAATTATGTTTAACCTTTTGTCCTCTAAAATGTTTATGATTCTTACTACAACTACTACTACTACTACTACTACTACTGCTACAACCACCTCCATTACCATAAATAATTATTGTAATAGTAATAATAAGTAGAGCTATACAAAAGTATAACAGAATGGCTCAAGAGACACTGGAAAACCCATTATTGAGGATGCTATAGAAAGTCAGGGACATGTTGGAATAAATAATCATTGATCTTCCTTCCAATTATAAATTGCTGTTATTTTCATTTTGTGATTATTTGAATCTTTCCCCCCACCCCATTACTGACTCTCATGTCTGAGGTCAAATGTTTCATGCTGTAGCAGCAAGCACCCCAACATCCCAGGATGACTGCCAACACAGATTCTTAGATCTCCTTTTCTAAAGGAAAGCAACTCAAAATGGGTTAACAAGCTTACTTTAACCAATCAAACATATATTGTTTGCCTAGTTCAGGGGAAAAAGGTCAGCACCCCAAACTTCAAAGTATACAGACACAAGTTTCAAAACAGAGAAACAAAGAGATCAAGCAGACAGGCTTCCAAACTGTCCAACCATTACATACATCCATACGCAATCACAGTTAATAGAGAGGGAAGCATCAACATCTGTATTTTCAAAACCAGGGGGCTCTCAAAGACTGCCCAGAGTCTCATCTGGTCAAGTCAAACAACACTTCTCAAAGTGAGCCCCAAAGCAAAGCCTCCCATCAGGGTTTACATAGCCTTCTCCTGGCACAGAAAATGTAACAACCTTCTTAACCCACTGCCCAATCACAGAGCATCAAGGTGTGGGAATTCCTGAAAACCAAGCCTCCTGCACAGGCTCCATGTGACCACATTCAGCCTATTAGGGGGCAAAGTATATTTTCAAATCAAGAGAGGTTCTCAGAGTCTCTTAAGCCTATCAAAGGGCCTAGGGGCAGGGAAGATCTTTAAATTTGCATTTCCATTACACATATCCATAATTTTACTTTTTAGAAATTTTTGTACAATTTAATAGAATATCAGATACTATTGTTTACATTATTGAACTAATAAAATGTATTATTTTCAGAATTCTAATGCCTTTCAGTCACAAAAAATCCCTCATCCACCAAAGCCATTACACTTCAGATACTAGGAAAATTTATTATATGACAATTATTCACTGCAAAATAATGTGTACTGAATATCTCTATGCACCTATTTGTACATAGATGTTTTGATTTGCCATACAAAGGAATAGTGTCAAAGAAAAACAGGCAACATTAAGCATTTTGTGCCAGTGGGATAATAGATAATTATCTGAATGTCTAGATACAGATAAGAATATTCAATGCAAAGGCTGCTGGGCAACTAAATGTAAATAAAAGAGCTGACTTCAGCTCAGAGCTCACATATAAAGTGGCCCTTTGACAAATTTTATTGGTAATTGAAAAAAAAATGGCAAAGCAATTTTAAGACTGTGCTTTGTGAAAAGAGCCTGGGATGTGACAGGAAATCAGCCAACAAAGCATTTTGTTGTGATTACTCCAAACCCCAAAGCAATTGGCTGATACATTTGTGAAAGTTTCCCTGTTGTTGTGTTTTTGTTCTTTGAAAAATGCTATAACATACAAAACATGAAATCCTTTCTACCATACTCTAAGTTGTCTTATTACAAGGTTTTTTGCTTTTTTCTTATATCAGCAAGACAGAATAAGATACCTTTTATTAAAAATTAGAAAATTTCACCACTAATTATCCAGTCATTCTGGAACTTAAGCTAACCAGAAGATAGTTTAACTTATACTTTTACAGATTTTCCTCATAGGAAAGCACAGAATGGACAATATTTCTTTTATTTTATGTTGGAAGTTATGGCTGGAATAATAGTTAAAAGACTTAAAGATGAAGTTGATATTGGGGTCAAGGGATTCATGGAGTCCAGCAACCCCAATAACCAGAGTCTCTGGAAAGCACTCTGGAATGAATACATGGACTCAAGCATTCTTTAAGTCAAGGGGTGGAGCCACAATGTCAGTGCTGAAGCAGGACACTATATATGCCCCCTCCATAACCACCACATATACCTATAAAAAATGACTCTAAACAAACTTTAGGGCTACAGAACCTACAAAGTGACATAGTGAAACAAATATTCTGCTAAAGACAGCCCAGAAGGCCAGCAGGAAGGGCATATTGCAGGGAACTGGGAGCCAAGCACAGCCCAACATGAATCCATGATTTTAGCATCAGGGTGGCCATGATCAACCACAGCTAGAGAGACTTTGAGAGAGTGAATCACCAGCAACTGTGGCAGTTTCCAGAATTATCAACCCATCAATGCCAAAGACAAAGTGACTAGTCAGTGCTGACTTTTTAGGATGAAGGGTTCTGGGAGTGTGGTCCAGTCTCTGCTTGTGGGGTGATAAGTGGCTGAGATGCAGAGACCACTGTAAAGCATGGCAGCTTCAGAGTTCCTGGCCTGTAGATTGTAGGGGGACCAAGCAACCAGTCTGAGGGGTAATTGCTCTTGCTTTAACCTGCTTGGATCTGGATTATTGTGTAGGGTGGAGGTCCTGGGGAGGGTGACCAGTGTGCCAGAACCAGTGGAGGCTTCTGAGAGGGCACCCAACTAATAGCTCCAGGAGCTGAGAAAATCCCAGCTATTTGAGACAAAGCTTCCCTCTCTAGAAGCAGAGTTCTACTGTGGCAAAAAGCTCAAAAGTCAGGTGATTGAGTGGCAACATGAGCAAGCAAAGGAAGGAAAGCAAGCATAACAGTCCAACTTTGGACTCCTTTTTTGGGGAATAATGATCAAAGTATACAAAGCGAAGAAGACAATGAAATCAGAACTACTGCACCAAAAGCTTCCAAGAAAAACAAGAACTGGTTATAGGACATAGAGAAGTTTAAGAAGCATTTTGAAAACCAAATAAGACAAGTGGAGGAAAAATGGGGAAGAGAAATGAGAATGATGCAGGAAAATAATGAAAACAGAGTCAACAACCTGACTGAAGAAAATAATATCTTTTTTTTTTTTTTTAAAGCAATTGGGGTTAAGTAACTTGCTCGAGGTTACACTGCTAGTCATTATTTATGCGTGGGTGCTCATTTTCTGAGGCCGGATCTGATCTCGGGTCATCCCAACTCCGAGGCCGACGCTCTTACTCACTGCGCCACCTAGCCGCCCCTTTAGGGCAATTGGGGTTAAGTAACTTGCCCAAGGTTACACGACTAGGTTTTTTTTTTTTTGTTTGTGTGGATTAAGTGTCTGAGGCCGGCTCCGAACTCAGGTCCTTCTGATTCCAGGGCCGGCGCTCTATTCACTGCGCCACCTAGCCACCCCTGAAAATAATATCTTAAAAAATACACTAACTTAAATGGCAAAAGAGGCTCAAAAAGCCAATGAGGAGAAGAATGGCTTAAAAAGCTGAATTTGGCAGATGGAAAAAGAATCACAAAAGCTCACTGAAGAGAATCATTCCTTCAGAATTAGACTGGAGCAAATGGAAGCTAGTGACTTTATGAGAAGTGACGATGCTATCAAACAGA
This sequence comes from Gymnobelideus leadbeateri, assembly GCA_011680675.1. Classification (NCBI taxonomy): domain Eukaryota; kingdom Metazoa; phylum Chordata; class Mammalia; order Diprotodontia; family Petauridae; genus Gymnobelideus; species Gymnobelideus leadbeateri. The sequence continues at coordinate 49,580 of WOXC01004455.1, read as the reverse complement.
TCCAAACAAATGAAAAATAGAAGGCAATGTGAAATATCTCATTGGAAGAAACTAACAACCTGGAAAATAGATCTGGGATAGATAATTTAAAAGTTATTGGACTACCTGAAAGCCATGATAAAAAAAGAACCTAGAAAGCATCCTTCAAGAAATACTCAAGGAAAATTGCCCTAATGTTTTAGAACCAGGGGGCAAAATGGAGGTTGAAAGAATCCACCAGTCAATTCCTGAAAAAGATACCAAAAAGAAAACTCCTAGGAATATCATATCCAGGTTCCTGAGTTCCCAGATCAAGGAAAAAATATTACAAGCCACCAAGAAGAAACAATTTGAATACTGTAGAAACACAATCAAGATAACAAAGGTTCTGCCTGGGGCAGAGTCAAGATGGCAGAGTAGAAAGAGCACTCCCACACCACTCCAGCCTTCACCACTTCCAATCTATGTAAAAGAGGGACTCTGAACAAACTCTGGAGCTCCAGAACCCACAAAATGACACAGAGAAACTAATCTCTCATTGAGGACAGCCTGGCAGACTGGCAGGGAGTGGCCAGCATAGTGATCTGGAAGCCCAGCCCAGGCCTGGCATGAGTCAGAGGTTTTAGCCCCAGGGAGGCCAGGCCAGCAGCCAGCTGGAGGGACCCCAGAACACCAACAGCTATGGCATCTCCAGAATTATCAACACATAGATGACTAGGAAAAAGTGAGAGGTCAGTGCCCTATGGACTTTGGGACTGGTTGGGAGAGGATGTCAGCTTCTTCCCCGGGGCGCGAGAAGGCACTGAGGAACTTACACTGCTTCCACCATGTCGCCACATTGCAGCTTCAGTGGACTGGAAAGGGGATCTGGCTATCAGTCTAGGGGATAATTGCTCTTGCTTTACCTTTTTTGGATCTGGATAATGGTCTGGGGTGGTTTTGGGGTGTGTAACCAGCTTGGCAGAGTGTGTGGAGGCTTCAGAAAGGTCACTCAATGAATACATCCAGCAGCTGTGAAAACCCCAGTGTTTGGGATGGAAGTGCCCCTGGGTGGTGGCAGAGTCCTGCTGTGGCAAAAATCCCAAAAGTCACATAATTGAGTGGCAACATTCCTAGGAAAGGAAATAAAATAAACAGAACAATTCAACATTAGACTCCTATTTTGGGGGCAAACATACACATTAAATGGGATATCTCACCCTATAAGAGAGTTGGGGAGAGGGGGGTGGGAGGGAGATTATGGAAGGGAAGGCAGGCTGGCGGGGAGGGAAGTTGGAAGCAGCCACTTTTTAAAGGGGATAGGATCAAAGTGGCAGTGCACAAGGTGGGAGGTGGGATAGGAGGGAGAGAAATGTAGTCAGTCTTTTACAATATATCTACTATGGTAATGTCTTGCACAGCTATATATGTATAGTATATACTGAGTTGCTTATCTTCCCAGAAGAAGAGTGTGGCAGGGGAGGAGGGGAATGGGCCCGTAATTTGAAGTTTTAAAACCAAATGTTTTAAAAATATATAAATAATATGATTATATTTTGCATATAATTGGGAGATGAGATGTTTAGGCATTGGGGCATGGGGATTCACGTTTCCCTACTGGAAAAGTTGAAGGGGGTATGGGAGAAGAGATGGGAGAGGGGAGATTGGATGAGGAGATATCCTGTGAGACTGCTATTCTGGGGTGGTGGGTAGGGGTAAAATGGGGAAAAATTGTAACTCAAATTATGATGGAAATGGATGATGTAAACCAGAAGATAATAAAGCATTTGAAAAAAAAAAGTAACAAAGGATCTGGAAGCTTATACACAGAGGGATCAAAGGGCTTGGAATATGATATTCCAGAAATCAAGGGAGCTGGGATCAAAACCAAGAATTACGGACCCAGCACAACTGAGTATCATGTTTCAGGGGAAAATAACATCATTCAATGAAACAGTGGACTTTGAAGCATTCTTGAAAAAAAAAAAAGAGTTGAATAGAAACTTTGACACGCAGACACAAGAAGCAAAATAAGCATGATAGGGGGACAGACCCAAGATGGTGGAATTGAAACAGCTCATCCAAACCACTCTGCCACCAGATTCCCCCCAACTATGTAAAAGGGGATACTGAATAACTTCTGGAGCCCCAGCACTCACAGAACAACACAGAGAAACTTACCTCCTGCTGAGGACAACCCAGCAGCCCTGCAGGAAGGACCAGCACAGCACTCTGGGAGCCAGCAGCATGCAGCTGACAGAGCGTGGGGAGCCAAGCCGAGCCAAGTCCAGGTCCCCGTGAGGTGAGGTATTAGCCTCAGGGCGGCAGGGCCAGCAGCCAGCTAGAGGGACCCCAGAAGAACACCAGAAGCTGTGGCAACTCCAGAATTATCAACATAGACATGCCTAGGACAAAGTAAGAGGTTAGTGCACTGTGGACTTTGGGACCAGTATTTGGGGAATGCGTCAGCTTCCTCCCCTGGGGGCTAGAAGCCTCTGAGGAGACACACCATTTTGTAGTTTTCAGAGGCAGCTCCAGCTCCGGGCCTGTGAACTGTAGGGAGATCCAGCGATCAGTCTTGGGGAGTAATCACTCTTGCTTTAACCTCCCTGGATCTGGATTGTGATCTGGGGTGGAAGTCGTGGGTGTGTTTACAGTTTGCCAGGAACGGAAGTTGCCCTCCCACACATTCGGGACGAAAATTCCCCTATATTTCGGGAAAGCCATAGTGTGGCAACAAGCCCAAAAGTCAAGTAATTAAGTGGCAACATGCCAAGGCAAAGGAAACAGAAAAATGCAAAAATGGGCTCAGCTCAGCTCCTCCGCTCTGCGCTCTGCGTGCTGCCAGGTCCCAGACCGCTGTGCTGGTCCTTCCTGCAGGACTGCTGGGCTGTCCTCAGTGGGAGGTTAGCTTCTCTGTGTCGTTCTGTGGGTGCTGGGGCTCCAGAAGTTGTTCAGAGTCCCCTTTTACATAGTTTGGGGGGAATCTGCTGGCAGAGAGGCTTGGAGGAGCTGTTTCTACTCTGCCATCTTGGCTCTGCCCCACCCCCCGAATAGAGGACTTTCAAACATTCTTAATGAAAAAACCAGAGTTGAATAGAAAATTTGACATTCAGACACAAGAAGCAAGAGATGCTTGAGAAGGTAATCAAGGAAAAGAAAACAAAAGGAACTTATCAAAGTTGGACTATTTACAATCCTACATGGAAAAACAATAACTATGTTTGATGAAACCTTTCTCATTATGAAAATAATTGAAGAAGGGTACATGGCATATGTTCACAGATATTCATGGATAGAGGGCACAGGTTGAATTTGAGGGGAAGGGATGATTCTTTTTTTTTGGAGGGCAATTGGGGTTGGGTGCCTTGCCCAGGGTCAGGCGGCCGGGTTTCTGTTTGTGTGTTGGCCGTCTGGGGCCAGATCCAAGCTCGGGTCCTTCTGGCTCTGGGCCCGACGCTCTGCTCACTGCTGCACCACTTAGCCACCCCAAGCAAGGGATGATTCTTAAGGGGTGAAGTCAAGAGGTGAGAGAGCAAAGTGGCAAGAGGAGATGGAGAGAGACAGGGTAGGGTAAACTATCTCATGTAGAAGAGGCAAGGGGAAGTATTTACAGGGGAGGGAAAGAATAGGAAGGCAAAAAGAAAAAGCATATTCTCATTGAAGTTGGCTCAAGGAGAGAATCACATACATACTAAATAGAATATCTTACCCTCACTCACTCTCCTGAGTAGGGGAAAGGAGGATGAGAGGGGGGATGATGGAGGGGAGGGCATTCTGGGGGGAGGGGAGTTTGGAAGTACCCACTGTCAAAGAGGGACAGGATCAAAGTAGGGAATGGACCAGGTGGGAGGTGAGATGCGTGGGAGGGAAATATAAGCAGTCTTTTACAACATATCTACTATGGTAATGTTTTGCATGGCTATACATGTACAACACATACTGAATTGCTTATCTTCTCAGAGGGAGTGGGTGACAAGGGAGGAAGGGAATGGATCTGAAAATTGAAGTTTTAAAATTAAACATTTCATAAGATGTCCAGGCATTGGGGCTCAGAGATTCACCTTGCCCTAATGGCAAAGTCAAGGGGGGTATGCGAGAAGATATGGGAGAGAGCAGATTGGATGAGGGGATACCTAGTGGTACTGCTATTCTGGGGTGGTGGGTAGGGAAAAATGGGGGAAAAATGTAACTCATAATCTGGTGGAAATGAATTATGTAAACCAGAAGTTAATAAAGCATTTGTTTAATTAAAAAAAAAGAAAAAAAAGTTTTTTCATACAAATATGGGGAATAAAATGATAGGAAATGTGTACAAGCTTTCTAATGATAGATGAGCATTTATATATCTACTTAACCAATCAACAAAATAAATAGGTAATTATAGATATAAAATGTTTACTTTTACTGGCTAATGAAAAGCTCTGTCCTAAATGATAAATGCACTTAAAACTTAATTGCACTTATTGCTTCATTTTAACAATATTTATGCATAAATCAGTTGGGAAATTAAAAGTATTTTTTCAAATGTAAATTTCTTTTCTTTTTTTTTTTTTATACCACTGGATCACCACACTCTCAGGTTCTACCAGATGACTATTGAAAAGGCAGTGTGGTATTGCATCAGATAGAAGAGCAGTAACATAAGCAGGGCAAAAGTTTGATTCAGAAAATAGCCTTAATACTGCAAGACAGGCAAGATAAAGATTCTTTCTGCAGAATATTTATCATGTTCCATGACAACTTCAAGATTGCTTTCAATGTGGAAGGTGACAGATCATGATTTTCAAAAAGTTTATTTGAGCTCCAAGAACACTAATGATTGGGGCGGCTGGGTGGCGCAGTGAATAGAGCGCCGGCCCTGGAATCAGAAGGACCTGAGCTCGGAGCCGGCCTCCGACACTTAATCCGCACAAACAAAAACCTAGCCGTGTAACCTTGGGCAAGTTACTTAACCCCAATTGCCCTAAAGGGGCGACTAGGTGGAGCAGTGAGTAAGAGTGCCGGCCTCGGAGTTTGGATGACCTGAGATCAGATCCGGCCTCAGAAAATGAGCACCCACGCATAAATAATGACTAGCCATGTAACCTTGAGCAAGTTACTTAACCCCAATTGCTTTAAAAAAAAAAAAAAGAACACTAATGATGCATTTAGCACAGTCCCTGGATTTTAGTAATTGCTATAGTAATGACTATTCCTCTTCCTTTCCTTTCTTAATATCTTGATCACATGATTACACAGCTGATGCTATACAATTACAGAGGAACAAAGAAGGAAGAGGAAACTACTCTGGTTCAATATATCAAGCACAAATGGGGTTATGTGTACATATCTGAATGTCTATTGGGGGTAGATTTATTTATCTGAATATTTTTTGAGAAGAGGTTGGAACCTTGTTGCAGTTCAGAAACAGTTTGTTAAGAGATTGAGAATTTTTTTAAGTGCATTGCAGAACGGTGGAGCCAAGATGGTGGAGTAAGTAACTTGCTTGAGCTCCTGCTCAACCACCTCCAATATATGTAAAAAATAGCTCTAAACAAATTTTAGAGTTACAGAACCCACAAAACAACAGACAGAAACAGATCTCCTTCTGAAGCAGCCTGGCAGGCTGACAGGAAGGGTCTATCACACCAGTCAGGGAGCAAAGCACAGTACCACGTGAGCTGCCCTAGCCTAGACCCTTGGCACAGACCAGCCAGAGGAGACTTCAGGGAATTGATTCACTAGCAGCTGTGGTGGTTTCCAGACTTCTCAACCCGTGAACACCAGGGAGAAAGGCAAAGTTCAATAGGGAACTCAGTTGGAACTGGGAGAGAGAAGAGCATGGTGCAGACCCTGATCCTAGGGTGGTGGAGGTGGTGGTGAAAGAAGCAACTGCTGTTGCTGCAACACTGCCTCCTGAGCTTCAGGCCTACAGATTACAGGGGGACCAAGTGACAGTTAAGAGAGTGATTGTGCTTGCTTTGAACTGCTTGGATCGGGTTTGCAGAATTGGATGGAGGCCCTGGGGGAGGAGTGCTAGCATGACAGAGCTTGTTGAGACTATGGAGAGGCATTCCTCCTCACAATTTTGGGCCAGGTGCCTAGAAAAATATCTTAGAAATAGCTGTGCAAAACCCCAGAAATTTGGGACACAGGACTCTCCACTCCAGAAGCAGAGATGTATCATGGCAAAGAGCACAAAAGTCAAGTATTTGGCTAGCAAGATGAGTAAACAGAAGAAGCAAAATTGAACTATAGAATCATTTTTTGGGGCATAAAGGTGATCAAAATGTAGAACCAAAAGAAGACTACAAAAACAAAACTCTTGCATCAAAAGCCTCCAAGAAAAATATGAATTGGTTGCATGCAGGCCATGGAGGAGCTCAAGGAGGATTTTGAAAATCAAGTTAAAAAAGTAGAAGAAACATTGGGAAGAGAAATGAGAGCTAGGCAAAAAATCATGAAAAGGAAGTCAACAATCTGATAAAGGAGAAATAGACTAACTCAAATGACAAAAGAGGCCCAAAAAGTCAATGAGGAGAAGAAAGCTTTAAAAAGTAGATTTGGCCAGATGAAAAAGTAATTTCAAAAACTCACTGAAGAGAATAATTCCTTCAGAATTAGATTGGATCAAATGGAAGCTGATGATTTTATGTGAAGTCAAGGTACAATAAAACAGAGCCATATGAATGAAAAAAGTAGAAGACAAAGTTACATATCTCATTGGAAAAAAACACTGACCTGGAAAACGGATCCAGGAGAGATAATTTATTAATTATTAACTTATCTGAAAGCCATGATAAAAAAAAAGCATAGACATCATCTTTCAAGAAATTATCAAGGAAAATTGACCTGATATTCTAGAACAAGAGGGCAAAATAGAAATGGAAAGAATTCACTGATCACCTCTTGAAAAAAAGACCCCCCCCAAAAAAAAAAAGTCCTAGTAATATTGTAGCCAAATTCGATAGTTTCCAGGTCAAGGAGAAAATATTACAAGCAGTCAGGAAGAAATAAGTTGAGTACTGTGGAAAGACAATTGGGATAACACAGGATCTAGCAGCTTCTACATTCAGGGATCAAAGGGTTTGGAATATGATATTCTGGAAGTCAAAGAAGATAGCATTAAAACCAAGAAACACTTACCAAGCACAACTGAGTATAATATTTCAGGGTAAAATATGCACAGTTAGTGAAATAGAATATTTTCAAACATTCTTGATGAAAAGACCAGAGCTGAACAGAAAATTTGACTTTCACATACAAGAAGCAAGCAAAGAATGAAAGGTAAACAGGAAAAACAAATCATAAGGAACTTAGTAAAATTGAACTATTTACATTCCTGCACGGAAAAATGAAAATTATAACTCATTAGCCTTTTCTCACTATGAGGATAGTTGATGGGAATATATATGTATATATGTATGTATCTATATGTATGTACAGGTGTATATATATATATATATGTGTGTGTGTGAGCATATGTGTGTACATATATGCATAGGCAGGACACAGGATGAGTTGAAAACAAAAGGATGATATTTTAAAAAGTAAAATTAAGATTCAAAAGAGGAGTATATAGGGTTAAGGGAAAAGGGAGAGATAGAATAGGGTAAATTATCTCACATAAAATAGGCAAGGGAAAGCAATGGAGGGAAGAGCAGGGAGGTGAAAGGGAATGAGTCAACCTTACTCTCATTGGATATTCCTTAAGGAGGGAATAACATACCCACTCACTCGAGTATCTTACCCTACAGAAAAGTAGAGGGGAAAGAAATAAGAGAGGTGATGATAGAAGAGAGGGCTGATTGGGGGAGAGGATAGCTATAAGTAAACACTTTTGAAAAGAGACAGGGTCAAAGGAGGAAATAGAATAAATGGGGGTGGGATAGGATGGAGGGAAATACAGTTAGTTTTTCTCAATATAACTGCTCTGGAAATGTTTTGCATAACTACACATATACAACCTCTATTGAATTGCTTGTCTTCCCAGTGGGGGTAGGTGAGGAGGCAAGAAGAGAGAATATCTCTATTTCAAAGTTTTAAAAACAAATGTTAAAAATCGTTGTTGTTGTTGTTTTATATGCAACTGGGAAATAAGATATAAGATATACAGGCATTGCGGTATAGAAATCCACCTGGAACTAAAAGGCAGTAAGCGGGGATTGATGGAGGGGGATATAACAGAGAGTAAAATGGGGGAAGGAGTATTGAGTATATTTGCCATTTTGGGGTGGGGGGTACAGAAGAGAAGGGGAGAAAATCTGTAGCTGAAAATGTTGTGGAAATGAATGTGGAAAACTAAAATAAATAAATAAATAAATACAAAAAAACGTACATTGCATTTTGTGAAAAAGAGGTCAGTTTAGGGGCGGCTAGGTGGCGCACTGAGTAGAGCGTCGGCCCTGGAGTCAGAAGGACCTGAGTTGGGAGCCAGCCTCCGACACTTAACCCACACAAACAAAAACCTAGCCGTGTAACCTTGGGCAAGTTACTTAACCCCAATTGCCCTAAAGGGATGGCTAGGTGGCGCAATGAGTAAGAGCGTCGGCCTCGGAGTTGGGATGACCCGAGATCAGATCCGGCCTCAGAAAATGAGCACCCACGCATAAATAATGACTAGCAGTGTAACCTTGAGCAAGTTACTTAACCCCAATTGCTTTAAAAAAATATATATATATAGGTTCCTTTCCTTTGGGGCGGCTAGATGGTGCAGTGAGTAAGAGCGCAGGCCTCGGAGTTGGGATGACCCGAGATCAAATCCGGCCTCAGAAAATGAGCACCCACACATAAATAATGACTAGCCAACCGTGTAACCTTGAGCAAGTTACTTAACCCCAATTGCTTAAAAAAAAAAAAAGTGGAACAAAAAGAGGTCAGTTTGACTTAATCAATGTACAAACACAAAAAAGTAAAGGACATTCAACTAGATTTTCTCTTCTCCTATATTCTACATCTTAAAAGCCCTTGATATCATCGCTTACTCTCTTTACCTTTACTCCTGTCTCTGATGAAACTTTGACAGTTTTGTTCCTAACACCAAAACCCGTACTTATGTTTCTTTTCCTATCCCTTTTAGTTTTCTCCAGTAAAAGATTGCTGTTGCTCCTGTTTGTCCTTTGTTATTAAGAAGAACCATGGCATCAAATTATTAGGATTCAAGTGAGGGAGGGCTATGCAAAGTCACCAGCCTCACTTTCTCCTCTGGAGTCATTTGGATCCAGTGGCAAGATATAGATCAGGACAACTGGTGATGGCCCTGGATGCAGTTGGGAGACTTGGGCCTTTTTAAGTTTTAGGTCTTTCAGCGTTCTCACTTTAACTGAGTCAAAGCCCATTCAGTGGTTAAGGCTGATTAAGAAATGAGACAAGGGATGTCCCTTTTTACCTAATGAAAACAATCAATCTGGGAGGGAGAGACCCTCAGGGTTTCTGGCCAAAAGAGAAAAAAATTACTATTTACTGCAAACAATCTGGGCCCAAAAAAATGACCTCTAAGTGGTACTTAAGCTAAGACTCATTGTTGACGAATCAAAAAAAGTCAGAGTAAATTGGGTTTAAGGCATATTCATTAAAAAATAAATCTAGACAGAGAACCCCAAAAGGTCTTGTGAGGTTTCAGCCACCAAAATTTACACAGTTTTGGGCAGAGAACCCACAAGTGGATCAAGATAGAAGAGAGAAATGGAATTGCCCAACTGGAACTGGTCAGTTAGTCCCAGGTAAGGCAGCTTGGCTACTTATAGGTGGTGGTTTGCCCCTTTCTCAAAGATTACCATGACATCAGGAAGATGATGCCATAATCTGTAAATGGATTGGTTTTAATCAAATAAGGCTATGCAAGATCACCAGACTCACTTTCTCCTCTGGAGCTGAGTCTATTGGAAAGATACAGATCAGGAGTAAAATTATTATTTTTGTAGTATTATCCCTACAATAATCCCCATCATCTCTTTCTAATCTTCAATCAATTTTACTTGATAGATTGGTTCCTTTCCTACAATCTATAATTATGCACCACAAATTATTTGTCTGACCCTTGCTGTTGTCTAACACTTTCTGACCCTATTTGTGGTTTCCTTGGCAAAGACAATGAATTCTTTACCATTTCCTTCTCCAGCTCATATTATAGATGAGGCAAACATGGTTAAATGACTGGCCCAGGGTTACGCAGCTAGTAAGTATGTGAAGGCAGATTTTAATTCAGGCTCAGCACTCCATTCACTGTGCCACCTAGCTGCCTTTGGTTGACCCTACCTAATCCAAAATGAACATCTCATTTTCTGTTTTCCATAAGGGAAAGAACAGCATCTGACTACCTTCATTGCCTTAACTTTCTCTCCTTTCCCCTACCTTTCAATCCCCTTACAATCTAGTTACTGTCTTCATCATAGTCAGAATCCTCCAAAGTCAATAATGTTGTCTTAGTTACTATATCCCATGGCCTTTGCTAAAACTTCATCCTTCTTAAGTTCTCTCCAGTTTTTAGCTATTTTGAACATGTTCTTCTCCTGGATACTCTCTCCTTTTCTTTTCTTTTTGTTTTTTATGACTATTCTTCCTCTTGGTTCTCCTATATATCTGATACTTCCTTCCCTGTCTCCCATAATAGATCTATATCAATGCGCCATTGGCTAAAATGGAAATACCCCAATGCTCCTTATTGTACACTGTTTTCTCTTTTTCTTCTTCTTCTTCTTCTTCTTCTTCTTCTTCTTCTTCTTCTTCTTCTTCTTCTTCTTCTTCTTCTTCATGTTTTAATTCTTCCTGTTGTTCTTCTTCTTCTCCTTCTTCGTATTTCTTATATTTTATGATATCATCACCCCTCATGGATTCAAGTACTATCTCTGTACATTTGGGTCCAAGGATACACACACAGAAACTCACAGAGAAACATATATACATATAGTTTTATGTGTGTATATATAGAGAGTGAGAAATAATGATAATATATATATACTATAGAGTTATATCTATATAAAAATGTAGCCATACAGATAGATATAGATATATCCAACTACTCAAATATAGATGTATAGATATATCCATATCTATATATAGATACCTCTACATATATAGATATAACTATATCTCTATTAGTGTATATATACACATATATGCACTTAAGTGTGCATATGTATGCATGCATATGTATATACAAATGTATACATATATACATATATGTACATATATGTTATACATGTATACGTATATGCACACACATGTAGAGATGATAATGATGATAGATATGGAGACAGAGATAAAGATAAAAGCAAATATAGAGATGAAGACAGAGACAGGGATAGAAATAGATATCCTGTTTATCTCTTCTCATCTCCAAACCTATGTTACCATTTATTGCATATTTCAAACTGGCTGTAATGGAAATGCAGATTTAAAGATCTTCCCTGCCCCTAGCTTAAGTGCACCTGGAGCCTGTGGTGGGAGGCTTGTTTTTCAGGGAAGCCCACACCTTGATACTTTGTGATTGGGCAGTGGGTCAAGGAGGTTGTTACAATCTCTGAGCTAGGAGAAGACTATATAAACCCTGATGAGAGGCTTTGCTTTGGGGCTCACTTTGAGAAGTGTTGTGTGATTTGACCAGATGAGACTCTGGGAAGCCGTTGTTGAGAGCCCCCCGGCTTTGAAAACCCAGATGTTGATGCTTCCCTCTCTGGTAACTGTGATTTGGTATTGATATAATGGTTGGACAGTTTGGAAGCCTGTCTGTTTGATCTGTAAGTTCTGTAACTCTGAAGTTCGGGGTGCTGACCTTTTTCCCCTGAACTAGGTAATGTATGTTTGTTTGATTAAAGTAAGCTTGTTAACCCATTTTGAGTTGCTTTCCTTTTGAAAAGCAGATCTAAGAACCTGTGTTGGCAGTCACCCTGGGGATATTGGGGTGCTTGCTGCTACACTGGCCATCCATAAAAATCTCAAAATCCAGAATTTCAAATAATGACCATTGTCTTTTCCCTCCAAACCTATTCATTCTGTGCTTCTCAATTTCTCTTGAGGTGATATTCAATAAGTTAGCAAGCCCTATAATGACTGAATTTCTTGTATATGTCATAGCTAATATGCTTGTCTGGGTTCTCTTCTTTAAAAATTTCTATTAATTTAGTTTTAGGTTTCAACATTCACTTCCACCAGATTTGAGTTCCAAATTTTCTCCTCATCTTTCATGTGCCCCCACCCCAACATGTATTATGATTACCCCTTCCCTTAATCTGCACTTCCTTCTATTGCTCCCCCCCACCCATATACCCTTCCCTTCTATATTCCTGTAGGGCAAGATAGATTTCTATAACCCATGGCCTGTATTTCTTAATCCCCAGTTCCATGTAAAAACAATTTTTAACATTTTTTAAAAACATTGAATTCCACATTCTCTCACTTCTTCCCTCACCACACAGCCTCATTAAGAAGACAAGCAATTTTTTTTTTTTGCTTTTTGGAGGGAAATTGGGGTTAAGTGACTTGCCCAAGGTTACACAGTTAGGTTTTTGTTTGTGTGTGTTAAGTGTCTGAGGCTGGATCCGAACTCAGGTCCTTCTGACTCCAGGGCAGATGCTCTACTCACTGCACCACCTAGCTGCCCCCAAGACATGCAATTTGATAGAGGTTATATATGTGTAGTCGTGCAAAGTGCTTCTGTAACAGTCATGTTATGAAAGACTAAATATATTACCCTCCATCTCATCTCACTCCCCATTTATTCTATTCTCTCCTTTGATCCCATCTTTCCTCAAAAGTGTTTGCTTCAGATTTCCCCCCCTCCTCCCATTTGCTTTTCCTTCTGTCATTCCCCTTTCTTATCCACTTTCCCCGTACTTTCCTGAAGGGTAAAATGGATTTTCATTAAGCCTCCTTAAGCCAGATCTATTAAGAATATGTTTCATTCCTTTTATCTCATCTTCCCTTCTTCCCCTCCAATGTAAAAGCTATTTCTTGCCTTTCATGTGACATAATTTACCTCATTCTACCTCTCCATTTTTCCTCCCATTACATTCCTCTCTGACACCTTAATTTTATTTTTTATACGCCATCCCTTCATTATCAATTTACCCCTTCAACTATCGCAATACTGAGAAAAGATTCATGAATTATAGATATCACTTTTCCATGTAGGATGTAAACAGTTCAACTTTAATAAATCTCTTATAATCTCTATTTCCTGTTTACCTTTTTATACTTCTCTTGAGTTTTATATTAGAAAATAAAATTTTCTGGGGGCGGAGCCAAGATGGCTGAGTAGAAACAGCTCGTCCAAGCCTCTCTGCCCCCAGATTCCCCACAAACTATATAAAAAAGGATTCTGAACAACTTCTGGAGCCCCAGCACCCACAGAATGACACAGAGAAGCTAACCTCCCGCTGAGGACAGCCCAGCAGCCCTGAAGGAAGTACCAGCGCAGCAGTCTGGGAGCCGGCAACGCGCAGAGCGCAGAGTGCAGGAGCCCAGCCGAGCCAATCCCAGGTCCGCTTGAACCGAGGTTTTAGCCCCAGGGCGGCAGGGCCAGCAGCCAGCTGGAGGAACCCCAGAACACCAGGAGCTGTGGCAACTCCAGAATTATCAACATAGACATGCCTAGGACAAAGTAAGAGGTTAGTGTCCTATGGACTTTGGGACCTGTATTTGGGGAATGCGTCAGCTCCCTCCCCTGGGGGCTAGAAGCCCCTGAGGAGACACTCCATTTTGTAGTTTTCATAGGCATTTCCGGCTCCCAGCCTACAAATCGTGGGGAGATCCAGCGATCAGTCTTGGGGGGGTAATCGCTCTTGCTTTAACCTCCCTGGATCTGGATTGTGATCTAGGGTGGAAGTTGTGGGTGGGTTTACAGCTTGCCAGAAACGGAAGTTGCCCCCCACACGTTCGGGACGAAAATTCCTCTATCTGGCCTTAAAGCCATAGTGTGGCAACAAGCCCAAAAGTCAAGCAATTAAGTGGCAACATGCCAAGGCAAAGGAAACAGAAAAATGCAACCCTAGACTCCTTTTTTGGGGGCATAGAGTGGGAAAAGGACTGTGAGGTCAAAAGTCCTGATCCAAAAGCCCCAGGGGAAAACATGAGTGGGTTGCAGGCCATAGAGGACCTTAAGAAGGACTTTAAAAATCAAATAAGAGGAGTGGAGGAAAAATTAGAAAGAGAAATGAGAAGGATGCAGGAAAAGTATGAAATGAGGGTCAACAGCCTGACTGAGGAAAACAACACCTTAAAAAAATAGACTAGCTCAAATGGCAAAGGAGGCCCAAAAGGGCAGTGAGGAGAAGAATGCCTTAAAAAGTCGAATTTGCCAAATGGAAAAAGAATCTCAAAAGTTCACTGAGGATTCATTCCTTCAGAGCTAGACTGAAGCAAATGGAAGCTAGTGACTTTATGAGAAATCAAGATGCTGTTAAGCAGATCCAAACAAACGAAAGATTAGAAGGCAATGTGAAATATCTCATGGGAAAAACCACTGACCTGGAGAATAGATCCAGGAGAGACAATTTAAAAATTATTGGACTACCTGAAAGCCATGATCAAGGAAAGAACCTAGAAATCACCCTTCAAGAAATTCTCAAGGAAAACTGCCCTGATGTTTTAGATCCAGAGGGCAAAATAGAGGTTGAAAGAATGCACCGATCACCTCCTGAAAAAGATCCCAAAAAGAAAACTCCCAGGAATATTATAGCCAGGTTCCAGAATCCCCAGATCAAGGAGAAAATACTACAAGCAGCCAGGAAGAAACAATTTCAATATTGTGGAAACACAATCAGAATAGCCCAGGACCTGGCAGCTTCTACACTGAGGGATCGAAGGGCATGGAATATGATATTCCAGAGGGCAAAAGAACTGGGAATGAACCCAAGGGTCACCTACCCAGCAAAACTGAGTATTTTGTTTCAGGGGAAAATATGGTCATTCAGTGGAATAGAGGACTTTCAAGCATTCTTGAGGAAAAAACCAGAGTTGAACAGAAAATTTGACATCCAGACGCAAGAAGTAAGAGATTCCTGAGAAGGTAATCAGGGAAAAGAAATCAAAACGAACTTATCAAAGTTGAACTATTTACATTCCTATATGGAAAAGCAATATCTGTGACTGATGATATCTTTCTCACTATGAAAATAATGGAAGAAGGGGGTGTGGTCATATGAATACATATGTGAATGTGTGTGTATATGGTTACAGTTATATATGGATAGAGGGCATAGGTTGAATTTGTTGGGAAGGGAGAATACTCAAGGGATGAAATTATGATGTGAGAGAGGAAAGTGGCAAGAGGAGATTGGGAGAGACATGGTAGGGTAAACTGTCTCATGTAGGGGAAGTGCTTGCAAAGGAGGGGGAGAATAAGGAGGGCTAAAAAGGCAAAACCACATTCACATTGAATTTGGTTCAGGGAGAAAATGACATACATACTAAATGGGATATCTCAACCTGCAGCAGGATAGGGGGAAGGGGGATGAGAGGAGAGATGATGGATGGGAGGGCATCCTTGGGGTGAGGGGAGGTTGGAAGTACCCACTATAGAAGAGGGACAGGATCATGTAGGGAATGGACCAGGTGGGGGGTGGGATGAGTGGGAGGGAATTATAAGCAGCCTTGTACAATATATCTACTATGATAATGTTTTGCATAGCTAGACATGTACAACATATACTGAATTACTTATCTCACAAGAAGGAATGGGTGACAAGGGAGGAAGGAAATGGATCTGAAATTCGAGGTCTTAACATTAAATGTTTCAAATATATATATAAATACTATTATTAATACTCTTTTGCCTATAATTGGGAGATAAGATGTGCAGGCATTGGGACACAAAGATTCATCTTCCTCTAATGGAAAAGTCGATGGGGGTATGGGAGAAGGTATGGGAGAGAGCAGATCGGAGGAAGCGATATCTTGTGGGACTGCTATTCAGGGAGGTTGGGTAGGGGAATAATGGGGGGAAAATGATTGTCACTCAAAATCTGGCGGAAATGAATGATGTAAAACAGAAGTTAATAAAGCATTTGTTTAAAAAAAAAAGAAAATAAAATTTTCTATTCAGCTATGATCTTTTCACCAATAATGTTTGAAAGTCTTCTATTACATGGAATTTCCATTTTTTTCATCTGAAGGATTTTACTAAGTTTAATGGCATAGTGGTTTTTAATTTTAATCCTAGCTCTTTTGACCTCCAGAATCTCATATTCCAAGACCTCTCATCCATTAATGTAGAAACAGCTAAATATTTTGTTATCTTGATTGAGTTTCCATAATATTTGAATTATTTCTTTCTGGATATTTGTAACATCTTCTCCTTGACATAGGAACTTCAGAATTTGTCTACAATATTCCAAGGAGTTTTCTTTTGGGGGTTTCTTTCAGGAGGTGATCAGTGAATTCTTTCAATTTCTATTCAACCCCCTGTTCTAGAATATCAGGGCAGGTATCCTAGATAATTTCTTGAAAAAAAATTATGTCTAGGCTCTTTTTTTTTTCATCATGGCTTTCAGGTAGTCCAATATTTTTCTATTGTCTCTGTTGGATGCATTTTCCAGGTCAATTTTTTTTTCCAATGAGATATTTCACATTGTCTTCTATTTTTTAGATTTTTTAGTTTTGTTTTATAATGTCTTGATTTATACTAAAGTCACTAATTTCCATTTGCTCCTTTCTAATCCTGAAGGAATTATTTTCCTCAGTGAGCTTTTGGACCTCCTTATCCATATGGCCCATTCTGCTTTTTAAGACATTTTTCTCCACATTAGCTCTTCAGATCTCTTTTGGGATTTGGGTTAGTCTATTTTTAAGGTGATATTTTCTTCAGCATTTCTTGAGTCTCCTTTAACAAGCTGTTAACTCATTTTTCATAATTTTCTTCCTTCACTCTCATTTTTCTTCCCAATTTTCCCCCTTTTTTTCCCATGGTCTGTGACCAATTCATATTTTTCTTGGAGGCTTTGGATGAAGGAATTGTGACTTTTTTATCTTCTGCTGGTTGTATATTTTAATTGTCCTTGTCATCAAAATAAGATTCTCTAGTCTGAATTTTTTTTTGCTATTTGCTCATCTTGCCCATCAATTGCTTAACTTTTTAGCTCTTTTTAAAGTTAGGACTCTGCTTCCAGAGTGGAGGGCAAATTGGTCAAAGCATCAGGGGTTTTGTGTAGCTGTTTTAGAGATACTTCCAGGGGCCTATACATTTTCATCTTTTCCAAGGTTGTATGATCAAAGTAGAGGTGTTTACTCCTCTCTTGGTCTATGCTTTACTTTGTGAGTAACAAGAATATATGTACAGTTCTTTTCTGCCTTCAGACTTTGAGTAAGATTCCCTCTCCACTGCTGCTACAAACACTGCCATGTCAGCACTTCTCTTCATCCCAGGACCACACACAGGACTGAGATCCAGATCCAAGCATGGGCAAAGCAAGAGAATTCTGACTCAGCCCTAGCAAAGAGATACATGCAATCACCCTTTGATCAGTCACTTTATTCCCCCAACATCTGTTGCTTCAGAGATCCAGAAGCAGCTGCTGCTGTTGCTGCCCTGGGACTGGAGCAAGATCATGTTCCTCTCTCATCCAGGACCAGCAGATCTTTCCCACTGACCTTCTGAGTTGTCTTTAGTGCTTGAGGGTTGAGAAATCTGTATACTGCCATAGCTGCCTCTGACTCTGTCCCCTGAGGCCTGCTCTAGTCCATTGTGTGTTGGTGCCACAATGGACTACACTCATACCCCAACCTGGTGCAATAAACCTTTCCTGTTGGGGCGGCTAGGTGGCGCAGTGAATAGAGCGCCGGCCCTGGAGTCAGAAGGACCTGAGTTCCGAGCTGGCCTCAGACACTTAACCCACACAAACAAAAACCTAGCCGTGTGACCCTGGGCAAGTTACTTAACCCCAATTGCCCTAAAGGGGTGCCTAGGTGGCGCAGTGAGTAAGAGCGCCGGCCTCGGAGTTGGGATGACCCGAGATCAGATCCGGCCTCAGAAATGAGCACCCACACATAAATAATGACTAGCCGTGTAACCTTGAGCAAGTTACTTAACCCCAATTGCTTAAAAAAAAAAAAAAAAAAAAAAAAAACCTTTCCTGTTGACCTTCTCGGATGTCTCGGACTGGAAATTTGTTTAAGTCTATAATTTTGTGTGTTCTGCTATTCTTGAATTTGTTTATAGTTATTTTTACAGGTATGTGGAGGAGTTTGGGGGAGAGCTCAAGCAAGTCCCTGACTTTGCTATCTTGGCTCCACCCCATAGCCTGGGTACTCTTTACTTCTTACCTAAATAATTGTATTTGGCTCCTAATTTGGTCTCCCTGTCTCATATCTCCTCACTTTTCAAAGAAATTTCCATGTAGTTACTTAAATGATATTCTGAATTTTATCCGTAATATTCTGATATTACTCATGAAACTTCAGTGATTCCCTGCATTCTCTAGTATAAAATGCAAATTCCTCTGGCATTTAAATTTCTATCTTTATGACCTTATTAACCATTACTCTTTCACAATCTTCATTGTAACAAAATTAGTTTATTACATGATGTTGTAGTTTTTATCTCTGTCTTTTCTCCTTCCTTAAACACACTACCTTTTCATGACTATTTTTCAAAATCTCTAATTTCCTTCCAAGTTCAGATAATGTGTTGATTGCTTCATTAGAAAGAACCTTACTTGAATTCTCATGCAATTGTGGCTTTTCTGGTCTTTCTTTCCTTCTATTTTTTTTATTATGTCACAGTAGTTATATAATTAATCTTAGAGGCAATAATCTTTGACATTCAAATTCCACCTTTTTTTGAGAGGCAATTGGGGTTAAGTGACTTTCCCAGGATCACACAGCTAGTAAGTTTCAAGTGTGTGAAGTTGGATTTGATCTTGGATCCTCCTGACTCCAGGACCTGTGCTTTATCTACTGTGCCACTAAGCTGCCTCATAAATTCTACCTCTTAAACACTGTCTGTGTTACCATGGATAAATCCTTTGACATCTTATTGCTATACATGACTCTGTAAGAATTTAAATTTTGGAGAAATTGCCCATCTGCATTTGTCCTTACATGGAAAAAAATAAAACTTCAACAAACATGATATTTTGCCTTTGAGGTGAAATCACTTGCCTAAAGTAAAAAAGGGACTAAATTGTAGAATCAGGATTCTAAACCAGGCCTTTCAATTCCAAATCCAACGCTCTTCATATTACTCCACCTGTCAGTATAAGCCTTTCTGTAGTTCTACATTTAGTTACATTTGAACTCACTTGAGCAACAGAATATATCACGTTTCATTCTCAAACATTTTTCTTCTTTGTACAACTTACCAGAGTTTTCACTATTCTTACATAGCTTTTAAGAAACAATAATTATGTCTACACAAAAATGAATAATCAAAAAACACTTCAGTGGAACTATAAAGTTCTATTTTATCATATTAAAAGATGCATTTGGTGAGCTACTAAACTTTGCAGCATTTTCTGTTATTGTTATTTACATTTCTTAAAAATTCTGGTCTCTGGGGGCGGCTAGGTGGTGCAGTGAGTAAAGTGTCAGCCCTAGAGTCAGAAGGACTTGAGTTCGGATCCAGCCTCAGACTCAACGCACACACAAACAGAAACCTAGCCGTGTGACCTTGGGCAAGTTACTTAACCCCCTTAGTCCCAATTGCCCTCCAAAAAAAAGCAAAAAAAAAAAAAATCCTGGTCTCATTTTCTTATTTGAAGAACTTTTGTGACCATCATTTTATTGTTAGGTAGAACCTCTAGTTTTATGTCATATGAATTATCATTATTTTTAAGTTGCAGAACTTGTTTATTAACAGTTCACATTCTTATGAAATATAATTTTATAAGGGATGTTTCTTCCTCCTGGCTTTTAAAAGTAATATATCACATCCAATTGTATTTTTACTGTATATCTGTTGAATTTGAATATGAAGCTTCTAATTGCTTTTTATTCCAGTATTGTTTTATGCCTGTGAGTCACAAAACTGTAATATTTGAATTATAAAGAGTGAGAATTATTCAGGGGGCAATTAAGAGGCACATAGTAGAGTTGAAAGGCCTTTGACACGAACACCTAAGGAGTAACAAAAGAGAAAAGTAGGAAAGGATGTCATCCATGAATTTTTTGATAGAATAAAGAAGTCATGTGCCAAGGGCTAGAAATAATTGATGAAGAGCCCATGAGTTTGACTTATACCTTAAAAAGTCAGGGAAAAAATTCTAAGGCCTTCACGAATTTGTGCAACTTATGTTTCATGATGGACACAGAGGAAGGAATGTAAAGATGTGTAGCACATTAAGGGCAGACATGGAGGAACAGTTACATCAATTAGATTGCATGCCATTTTCATATCTGTGTGCATTATTTGGTGTCTGTTTTAACAACACTAACTTTGTATTTTCAAGAGTAACTTGATTCTAAGTTATAAATCAGATTTATGATTACTTGAGTGAAATTTGATATTTTGAATTAAAATTTTGCTTTCTTTGTATTAAAAGACATAGAAGTACCTCTTTCTTCCTGAATATCCCTTCTGAAATTATTTTTTTAAAACTTTAATTGGCTTGTAATAATTTGGCACACATACACATTTTGCAAATATATTTTTACAATTTCCACAGATACTCATAATTTTTCTCCTACTTCTGGCTAAAGTTAAAGAATTTGCACTCATGCATACACAAATTTCAGAAAATACATATTTATTATAAGATCATAGGCATAGAATGGAAGGAGCGTCAGATATCTATACGTGGTGAAGCAAGTTCAAATTGCCTAAGAAGAGCCAATTGTTAAATTTTAAGTGTCAGCATTAACATCTTGAAAATCAGCAAACACTATAAATCAGTGCTTATTTTATTGTCTTCTTGGTTGTCCAGGCTTAAGAAAGTGATAGAGAAAATGGTGAAAGTGCAAATTAAGTTTAAAAGTGTATTAAACGGGGCGGAGCCAAGATGGCGGAATAGAAACAGCTCGTCCAAGCCTCTCTGCCCCCAGATTCTCCACAAACTATGTAAAAAAGGACTCTGAAAATCTTCTGGAGCCCCAGCACCCACAGAACGACACAGAGAAGGTAACCTCCCGCTGAGGACAGCCCAGCACCCTGCAGGAAGGACCAGCGCAGTGGTCTGGGAGCCGGCAGCGCGCAGAGCGCAGGAGCCGAGCCGCTCCCAGGTCCACGTGAGCCGAGGTTTTAGCCCCAGGGCGGCAGGGCCAGCAGCCGGCTGGAGGAACCCCAGAACACCAGGAACTGTGGAGACGCCAGAATTATCAACATAGACTTGCCTAGGACAAAGTAAGAGGTTAGTGTCCTATGGACTTTGGGACCTGTATTTGGGGAATGCGTCAGCTCCCTCCCCTGGGGGCTAGAAGCCGCTGAGGAGACACACCACTGTGTAGTTTTCAGAGGCATTTCCGGCTCCCAGCCTACAAATCGTGGGGAGATCCAGCGATCAGTCTTGGGGGTAATCGCTCTTGCTTTAACCTCCCTGGATCTAGATTGTGATCTAGGGTGGAAGTTGTGGGTGGGTTTACAGCTTGCCAGAAACGGAAGTTGCCCCCCACACCTTCGGGATGAAAATTCCTCTATCTGGCCTTAAAGCCATAGTGTGGCAACAAGCCCAAAAGTCAAGCAATTAAGTGGCAACATGCCAAGGCAAAGGAAACAGAAAAATGCAGCCCTAGACTCCTATTTTGGGGGCATAGAGCGGGAAAAGGACTGTGAGGTCAGAAGTCCTGCTCCAAAAGCCCCAGGGAAAACATGAGTGGGTTGCAGGCCATAGAGGACCTTAAAGAGGACTTTAAAAATCAAATAAGAGAAGTGGAGGAAAAATTAGAAAGAGAAATGAGAAGGATGCAGGAAAAGTATGAAATGAGGGTCAACAGCCTGACTGAGGAAAACAACACCTTAAAAAATAGACTAGCTCAAATGGCAAAGGAGGCCCAAGGGCATTGAGGAGAAGAATGCCTTAAAGTCGAATTTGCCAGATGGAAAAAAGAATCTCAAAGTTCACTGAGGAGATTCATTCCTTCAAAGTTAGACTGGAGCAAATGGAAGCTAGTGACTTTATGAGAAATCAAGATGCTGTTAAGCAGATCCAAACAAACGAAAGATTAGAAGGCAATGTGAAATATCTCATGGGAAAAACCACTGACCTGGAGAATAGATCCAGGAGAGACAATTTAAAAATTATTGGACTACCTGAAAGCCATGATCAAAGAAAGAAGCTAGAAATCATCCTTCAAGAAATTCTCAAGGAAAATTGCCCTGATGTTTTAGACCCAGAGGGCAAAATAGAGGTTGAAAGAATCCACAGATCACCTCCTGAAAAAGATCCCCCAAAGAAAACTCCCAGGAATATTATAGCCAGGTTCCAGAATCCCCAGATCAAGGAGAAAATACTAGAAGCAGCCAGGAAGAAACAATTTCAATATTGTGGAAACACAATCAGAATAGCCCAGGACCTGGCAGCTTCTACACTGAGGGATCGAAGGGCATGGAATATGATATTCCAGAGGGCAAAAGAACTGGGAATGAACCCAGGGTCACCTACCCAGCAAAACTGAGTATTTTGTTTCAGGGGAAAATATGGTCATTCAGTGGAATAGAGGACTTTCAAGCATTCTTGAGGAAAAAACCAGAGTTGAACAGAAAATTTGACATCCAGACGCAAGAAGTAAGAGATGCCTGAGAAGGTAATCAGGGAAAAGAAATCAAAAGTAACTTATCAAAGTTGAACTATTTATATTCCTATATGGAAAAGCAATATCTGTGACTGATGATATCTTTCCCACTATGAACATAATGGAAGAAGGGGGTGTGGTCATACGAATACATATGTGAATGTGTGTGTATATGGTTACATTTATATATGGATAGAGGGCATAGGTTGATTTTGTTGGGAAGGGAGAGTACTCAAGGGATGAAATTATGAGGTGAGAGAGGAAAGTGGCAAGAGGAGATGGGGAGAGACATGGTAGGGTAAAACTATCTCATGTAGGGGAAGTGGGTGCAAAGGAGGGGGAGAATAAGGAAGGCTAAAAAGGCAAAACCACATTCACATTGAATTTGGTTCAGGGAGAAAATGACATACATACTAAATGGGATATCTCAACCTGCAGCAGGATAGGGGAAGGGGGATGAGAGGAGGGATGATGTATGGGAGGGCATCCTTGGGGTGAGGGGAGGTTGGAAGTACCCACTATAGAAGAGGGACAGGATCATGTAGTGAATGGACCAGGTGGGGGGTGGGATGAGTGGGAGGGAATTATAAGCAGCCTTGTACAATATATCTACTATGATAATGTTTTGCATAGCCAGACATGTACAACATATACTGAATTACTTATATCCCAAGAAGGAATGGGTGACAAGGGAGGAAGGAAATGGATCTGAAATCCAAGGTCATAACATTAAATGTTTCAAATATATATATAAATACTATTATTAATACTCTTTTGCCTATAATTGGGAGATAAGATGTGCAGGCATTGGGACACAAAGATTCATCTTCCTCTAATGGAAAAGTCGATGGGGGGTATGGGAGAAGGTATGGGAGAGAGCAGATTGGAGGAAGCGATATCTTGTGGGACTGCTATTCTGGGAGGTTGGGTAGGGGAATAATGGGGGGAAAATGATTGTAACTCAAAATCTGGCGGAAATGAATGATGTAAAACAGAAGTTAATAAAGTATTTGTTTAAAAAATAAAATAAAATAAAATAAAAAAAAGTGTATTAAACATAGAAGAACTAATTATAAAATATTTAACAGTATACCCTTCCCCATAAAATATCCATTCTTCTACCCCTGGCCATTTTACAGATAAGGAAACTGAGAATCAGGGAGGTTAAGTAACTTGTCTAAGTACTCATGTGTATTCTGTGTCAAAAATATAATTTAAACCCAGATCCTCTGACTTCAGAGTCAAGAGTTTTCTACTGAATCATGCTGTATGTATAGTCAGTGTGTTCATATATATCCACATCCACATGCAAGGTTTTATATTCCTATGATTTTCCATATTTACATAGTATTTTCTCTGAAGTTTCATGCTCCAGTCCCTACTAAATTTAAGCTCTCAAAATACTGGAGCTATAGTCAGCTTAATAAAGCACAGAAAAGAGTATAATACAATACTATGCCTTTTGACATTCTATCATTTCCTAAATATTTCTAATCTCTTTTCTTCAGAAAGATAAGGTATATATAACTAGCTACAAAAATATAAAACACTGGAGATTTTCAGATTCTCTCTCCCCCCCCCCCATCTCATCACATGGAAAAGTTGATTAATTGCATAGATCATTGAAAGTTATGCATAATTTTAATTCATATGAAGTGAGAGACTATTTAACTGGGTCACGATATAAAATACCTAAGACAGATTGTGGAATATAGCTTGTATCTTTTAAAATCACTTGGGAAAAAGAAAATATTGTTTGTTTTTATCTTATACACTGTATTCTTAATGAGTGACCTGGAGGGCTATATAGAATGCATATTTTTGCATTCAAACTTAGGATATTAACCAAAAGTTAGATTTTTTTATTCTAAATTTTTTTCTTAACTTTGAAGCATATTCCCATTATTCCAATGAGGATAGATTCATATTAAAACTCCAAACCATTTTAGTCTTTGTAATGAGCCTAAAATAGCTGCCAGCTTGCAGTGCTGGAATTAATGATAATTAAATGTAACACAAAATGTATTTCCATATTTTGTATTGCTCAAATGATTTCATCTCAGATGTAGTATGATTCTTTTTAGAGATGACTACTTCTATTTAATCTCTTTTCCAATTTTAATTTGAATTTCATATTGTTCCTGACTGTTTAATGAATATTTTGGGAGATGGCCATAGTGTTGTTAATTATACCAGAGACTGAGTATAATTAATTCTTTTGGACCCAAAGTCAGCTAGTTAATCGATTTCTGATGAAACTGGAGATTAAACACAGATAGTTCACTTCTTCCTTCCTTCATTTTAATTTTTCCCCCTTTCAATTCAATCAGATTGCTTTGGGAAGTCATTGCTGGCAAATCACTTTGTGTAGACATTTTGGACACTATCCAGGTGTTAATAGATGGATGATCCTTTTTGTCCAGCCACCTTGCTATTGATTCACAGGAAAAAAAAAAAGGATAATGGTTAATTTTGGTTCCTTAAAAGTAAACCCTGTTAAGCACTATCGGTAATTCATATATAAGGGGTTTTTAAGTGCCTGTCAACAACAAGGCCATTAAGTATCAAATAAAAAGGGAAATTGTGAACTATTTCTAAAGATAAAAAAAACTACAAAAGATAAAGGTCAGAGTGATATAGAAGAAATATTTCTTTTAGTCAAGTAATGGACTGATGTAGAAAATCTGATTTGGAAAATAACCTGCCATTCTTAATCTTATAAAAGAAAATCTATTAACATTCAAGAAAATCCTTGTGTTCTTTTCAATAATATAAATAATGATACAGTTGAAATCATTCCTATCAATCATGCCTCAGAGGCTTTAAAAACTGTCGAAGAAGACAATGGAGAAATTCCAAGACAGGGAAGGGACTTTTTTTTCCTTCAATTAAAGAAATTTGGGGATTTTTTCATTTCTTACAAGAAAACATATCTGTGTTGCAGTTTTAGCATCCTGTAACTTAGATCAGCTATAACATTTATCCCAAGGGTCCTCTTTATAAAAATAACTATTCATAGTGCTGGACTTGGGTAGGATTGTAATTGTATTGGTCAAATGATAGGCTTTTAAAATGACATAGGACAGCTTGAGGATATTCATTTAGTGTTATTTGCTACAATAAAAATTGAGGCCTTTTCTAGCATATTTCTCATACAATGGTATTTTCACTATTCAAGGGACATCTGTTAGCTTTGCCATTTTCAGACTATGTCAGCATACTCTGGCACAAGTTAAATAGCCACATAATCACAGCCTGATTATTGATACAATCCCCCATAATCTGACCAAAGAACTCTGAGTCACACCACTTGCCCTTACTAATGAGGGCTTTACTTTAGTAGGGTAAAATGAGAGGTTCACTTTCAGTAACTATTGGTTTTTATACTTAGAAAGTACACTGGGTATCGTTCTGTGAATTCAAACCTCTTTGTGTTCAGATGTCTTTGCTGTACACTGAATAAGCATTTAAGTATTCTATCCATGAAGCTATCAAAGTATTTTTTTTTATTTTTGACAAAAAATAATGGGATCTATTTAGAGATATAGATAGAGAAGGGATGGGGATTATTCTATAACATATAATTACGTTTTAGAATATAATGTGCTCAAAGAGATTTGAAATTTATTCTTCAAATAAATGCTTTCATGATTATTCAAAATACAGGACAACATTTTCCCAAAAGTTATTTGGATTAATTTTTATATACTTAATTTTACTTAACTGATTTACTACATTAACCTTATTTCTAAGTATCATTTTAAATTATAATATACTTTGTTTCTCTGCATTCATATAAGACTGGTAATCAAATATATTAGTAATTATTTTTTGAGGAGCCTTTAAAGGAGATTGCCATTCTGACTCACTATAAGAATTTTTTGATAATTAAAGCAGTACAAAAATGAAAGAGGCTACATTACTAGGGAAGGAGTGGCTAATTAGCACTATATCAGCACTGTGAATAAACTGAAGCTTCAAAAATACTCACTGGCTATATTGGATGTGGGATTCATGATTTATATAAAGGATATATTAACTGATCTTTATTGTCTTGTTCTAATGTCCAGGAATATCTTTATAGTATGTAGGACAGTCTCAACTTAAATATAATTTGATCAGACTTAATTTGGATATTTTATTCAAAAATGAATTCCACATTTTGGAAATTATATTGTTAAACCAGAAGAGTACAAGCAAAGTAATGAATAATAATATAAGGATCGTGTGAAGAATAAAATATTTAATGAGGGATTGATAGCTAGCTCAAAGTATTTGGAAGGAAATCACAGTAAAAGGGAATTAGATATGTTCTACTTGATCCTACAGGACTGGATTAGCTGCCCATCTGTTATCTCTGACCCTTTTCAAGTTATCTACCATCATCTTTTTGGGTCATATATTTATCCTTCATTTCTTCTTTGTTATTTTTTTTTGTGAACAACACACATCTACTATGTGCTTTCTTTCCCATAATTCTCTTTCTGATACTCATTATTTATTCTTCATAGACCATAGCATTACATAATTTTCATGCATTCATATAATAGCACTGTTAGAATATTGCTATAAACAGATCTAATTCTGGGATCATTAAATGAATTCTGCTATTTTCAAAGGCAACCCAGCCCATCTTCCAAATACTTAATTCTGGGCCCAACACTTGAGTTATTTGCAATGTCTGTACCATACAAGTAAGCATCTATACATCTATGTGAACACTTGTGTCGTCAGTTCTGCTACAATGTTTGTTTTGGAAATTCAAATTTGTTCCAATGAAATTGATATGTTGGAGAATTATTTGAGTATAATAGGAATTTTGATTATGTATGTATAATAGGAATATTGGTTATGTATGAATTTGTCCTTGAGAAACAGTAATACAATGGAGAAAAATATATCAGTTCACAAATTAATCATAAACTTCAATTCTTCTAACACAGGTCCACAAATAAACTTCAGATTTTTTCTAGATACAATGTCATGTTTATTACATATTTTGGCACAATAGAATTTATAGGGTTTTACCCTTCTACCTCCTTTACTGTCTACTATGGTCAAAGTTCCCTGTTCAGAATTTGTTAAGTTGTGAAGCATCACTGTGGAAACTTGGCTGAGTAGCAGCCTGAAGCCAGTATACAACATAATATAGTGTAGTTTTTATGTATTTATTTATAATTTAACATGTATAAAGCTGTTACTTTTGTTACATTATTTTAAAAAATACTCATTCATGAAGATTTTTAAGTGTCGTGTCCATAATCTCATTTTAAACATAAATTCTATGCATTTTTATTGTGCAATTTTGCACAGCACATTTATTTTTAGGAACATATGTGTCTTCTAGAAGAACAGTTCAAATCTGAGTTTGTGTGTGTGTGGTCAAATTATCTGCTTTTTGGATTACACCCAGAAAACTATGCTATATTCTGAACTGAATACAATCAGCATGATGTTACCATTAAGTAGGAGGTCACCATCAATCTATAGACAACCCATGTTTAATTTGAAATCTGCAGTGAGACTCCTCGAATGAAAGTGGTGATCTTGGAGACTGGGATTCATTTGATAGGGTCACATAAGATCATATATCTTATATTTGTCATGGAATTTTGAAAAATTCTGATGTAAACATGTATGATTTTTGAGTAGAAAAGTAGCATTCGGTCTTCTAAATCACATGCATTTTGTGATAAAAAATAAGAAACTGTTATTTTGTATTCTGTATATATTTCAATCAACTGTATGTTAGTAGGCAGATTATTTACTGTGAATATCTTTTTCAAGAGCTAATTTGTGTCCCACTAGTATCCTCATAAAACAAATATCCTATGTGAGAGTAAATGAGCTTCATATTTTTATATAATAATGGGAAAGTAAGTATATGATATTGTTCTTCCTCTGTCATTTTTGTCATCAATAGGATAAAAAGATTTTTGCCATGCCAATACTATCTTCTGCTTCTTCAGATATCTTTATTTTTTATTTTTATTATTTTTTTATTTTTTTAACAAATGCTTTATTAACTTCTGGTTTACATCATTCATTTCCACCAGATTTTGAGTTACAATTTTTCCCCACCCACCACCCCAGAAGAGCAGTCCCACTAGATATCCCCTCATCCAGTCTGCTCTCTCCCATATCTTCTCCCATACCCCCTTCAACTTTGCCATTAAGGCAAGGTGAATCTCTGAGCCCCAACATCTTATCTCCCAATTACATGCAAAATAGTATTAATAATAGCATTTATATTCATTTGAAACATTTAATTTTAAGACTTCGATTTTCAGATCTATTCCCTTCCTCCCTTGTCACCCACTCCCTCTGGGAAGCTAAGCAATTCAGTATGTGTTGTACATGTATAGCTATGGAAAACATTACCATAGTAGATATATTATAAAAGACTGCTTATATTTCCCTCCCACCCATGCCATACCCACATGATACGTTACCTACTTTGATCCTGTCCCTCTTCAAAAGTGGGTACTTGCAACCTCTCCTCCCCCTAGAATGTCCTCCCCTCCATCATCCCCCCTCTCATCCTCCTTCCCCCTACTCTCCTGCAGGGTGAGATATCCCATTTAATATGTATGTGATTCTCTCCCTGAGCCAAATTCAAAGAGAATGAGGTTTTGCCTTTTTGCCTTCCTGTTCTTCCCCTCCGCTGTAGCCACTTACCCTGGCCTCTTTTACATGAGATAGTTTACCCTACTCTGAGTCTCCCCATCTCCTCTAGTCACTTTCCTCTCTCACCTCTTAAGTTCACACCTTAAGTATCATCCCGATCCACCAAATTTGACCTCTATCCATGTATACCTGTAAACACATATACACATATTCACACATGTATTCATATGTCCATATACCCTTCTTCAATTATTTTCGTAACGAGAAAGGTTTCATCAGACACAGTTATTGTTTTTCCATGTAGGAATGTAAATAGTTCAACTTTGATAAGTTCCTTTTGATTTCTTTTCCCTGATTACCTTCTCAAGCATCTCTTGCTTCTTGTGCCTGAATGTCAAATTTTCTATTCAACTCTGGTTTTTCCCTCAAGAATGCTTGAAAGTCCTCTATTCCACTGAATGACCATAATTTCCCCTGAAACAAGATACTCAGTTTTGCTGGGTATGTGACCCTTGGCTTCAATCCCAGAACTTTTGCCCTCTGGAATATCATATTCCATGCCCTTATATCCCTCAGTGTAGAAGCTGACAGGTCCTGGCCTACTCTGATTGTGTTTCCACAATGTTGGAATTGTTTCTTCCTGGCTGCTTGTAGTATTTTCTTCTTGATCTGGGAGGTCTGGAACCTGGATATAATATTCCTAGGAGTTTTCTTTTTGGGATCCTTTTCAGGCAGTGATCGCTGGATTCTTTGAACCTCTATTTTCCCCTCTGTGTCTAAAACATCACGGCAATTTTCCTTGAGGATTTCTTGAAGGATGGTTTCTAGGTTTTTGATCATGACTTTCAGGTAGTCCAATAATTTTTTAATTATCTCTGCTGGATCTATTTTCCAGGTCAGTGGTTTTTCCCATGAGATATTTCACATTGCCTTCTATTCTTTCATTTGTTTGGATCTGTTTAACAGCAACTTGATTTCTCATAAAGTCACTAGCTTTCATTTGCTCTAGTCTAATTCTGAAGGAATGATTCTCCTCAGTGAGCTTTTGAGATTCTTTTTCCATCTTGAAAATTCAGCTTTTTAAGACATTCTTCTCCTTGTTGCCTTTCTGAGCCTCTTTTGCCATTTGAGTTAGTCTATTTTTAAGGTGATATTTTCCTCAGACAGAGTGTTGACTGTCATTTCATATTTTTCTTTCATCTTTCTCATTTCTCTTCCCAATTTTCCCCCACTTATATTATCTGCTTCTTAAGGTCCTCTATGGCCTGTAGCCTGCTTGTATTTTCATTTGGGGCTTTTGGTGCAGGATTTCTGACCTCACAGTCCTCCTCCTGTACCATGCTTTAATACTCTTTGCCCCCAATATAGGAATGTAAAGTTGCATTTTTCTGTTTATTTTGGTTCCTTTGCCTAGACATATTGCCACTTAATTACTTGATTTTGGGGCTTGTTGCCACAGTAGGACTATGCCACCAGACAGGAGAACTTCCATCCCAAACGTGGGGTCTTCACAACTTCCGGAGGTTACGTGGCCTCTGTAAAGTTTCCACCCGCTCTGGCAAATTGGATTCCCACCCCAGACCTCCCCCAAGACCAGAATCCAGATCCAAGCAGGTTAAAGCAAGAGTGATTAACCCCCAGATTGATTGCTGGATCTCTCTACAGTTCACAGACCAGGAGCTGGAGCTGCCACTGACGCTGCAAAATGGCTTCTGTGCTGTGTTTCCTCAGCAGCTTTTCACCCCCCGGGGGGGAAGCTGATGTGTTCCCCAAATACTGGTCCCAAAGTCCATAGGGCACTAACCACTCACTTTGTCCTGGGCACATCTGTGCTGATAATTCTGGAATCGCCACAGCTGCTGGTGTTCTGGGGTCCCTCCAGCTGGCTGCTGGCCCAACCACCCTGGGGCTAAAACTGTGACTCACAAGGTCCTGGCCTAGGCTCCCCGACTGCCAAGATGTTGGTTCCCAGTGCGCTATGCTGCCTACTCTCAGAGCACTTCACTGGCCTCTCCCTGCAGGGCTGCTGGGCTGTTCTCAGCAGGAGGTTAGCTTCTCTGTGTCATTCTGTGGGTGCTGGGGCTCCAGAAGTTGCTCAGAGTCTCCTTTTTCTGTGCTGTTTCTACTCTGCCATCTTGGCTCTGCCCCTTCTTCAGATATCTTTTAAAAATGTTAAAAAATGTGTCATCTCTAGCACAAATCTCTAAGTGCAATTTCTCTAATTCAGATATATATTCTTCCTTTGCTTGCCTCCTTAGGTGAGAAGACCTCAGACTACAGGATCAGGCTTTGGGCCTATTGGCTCCTGCTGGGTACATCGTATTCCCATAGGTAAGCATACAAAGGACCATTCCATCTACTTGAAAGAAATCCCCCCCTGCACAAGGAGTCTGCCAATTCCTGTTGTTTTCTCATAGTCAGTCGCCTCAGGCAAGATGACCTCAGACTACCTACAAGTGTCTTGTGCCTTCCATCTCCTGATGTGCACTGGGTGTTGCCTCAGTGAAGTTGCAAGGGAACCACTCAGGCCTCTTCCATCTATTCCAGAATAATAAATTCCATATGTGCCAACAAAGGCAACCTAAATCTCCTACTGCTATCCCAATACTACTTGGATATGGAGAACTTTCAGTGCAAAGAGAAGCAACCTATCATTTGACTTCAGGCTTTCTGTCTCCTACTTCATTCTTCTTTGAGGGAAGTATTAGAGGAAAACTCTTTGGGGCAGACTTTTCTTCTTCTTTGCAGGTAAGACTTTGGTCACAAGCTGCACCTATTTACTGTTTAATCTCCAGTCTTTGAAGGGAAGAGGAATAGAGGAACAGAGCCTCTAATATGACCATGTTTCTCCCATCTCCCATTGTACTTGCCTCCACCCTGGTCTCCAAACTCTGGTGGAAAGAGCAATGGCACCATTCACTTAATGATGTATATTCTCACATCTAGTCATTTTCTCCATATTATATTTATTCTGAACTCCTGTAGTTCATATTTAGACCACATTGCCAACTACCCATCATGCTTTTCCTCATTTCCCTTCTCTTAATCCATTCCACCCAAAAGTTTCTACCAAATACCATCCAATATTTCCACTATGTCCTCTGGAATGCCTGTTTCATAGAAAACAAACTTCTCTTCATCTTAAATATATTGCTCGCCTATGTTTTCCATATTCTAGTTATTACTGAACCCTGCCTTATCTCTAATGACACAGGCTCCCTGGAAAATCTTTCCACTGTGGGGTGCTCCTTCTGTCTCCTTTGCTTACTGGTCAAAGTGGAAGAGTTGGAATGTTACTCACTCCTCATTACCTTCGTCAGGTTTTTCCCCCATTTCTATAAATCAGTACTTTATCTTACTGTGACATTTATGGTATTCATATTTACCATGCAATCAAAACTCTGGCAGCTGCTGTCTTATAGAAACCCAGCTAATTCTCCTTCCTTCCTAAATGAGTTCTATATCTGAATCATATTTTTTTCTTTCCTCTGCCCTTGGGCCTTAGGGCACTTGAACACATACATGCACACGCACACACACACACACACACACACACACACACACACTCCCTCAAACATTGTAATGATTCAGTGCTTCAACCAATTCCTTCAATCCACCTCAGCCAACAATATCGATATTTGTCATTATCATACTGTTGATCATGCCATCACCCAGAACTGTACCACCTCTATGTTCAAGAATTCTGAAGTCTGTCTAGCAACCATATTCTAATCAGTTTTTTACTCTCCTTTTGCCTTCCCTTACAAAACCCATTTTTCCTTCACAATATGACCTCTGATCCCTTGACACCTAAATTGTCTCCAAGACTATCTCCCCTACACTAAACATTCTCTCTTTTCCCCCTCATCATATCCCTTAGTGAGTCAATTTAATTTTACATTGTTCTCTCTTGAATTCCTCGTTCAGTTATCATATCACTAATTTTGCCAGTGAAACCTCAGCCTTGAATCACTACTTCCATTTGCCTTTGTTCCAACCCACATTCTTCTGAATGAAGATAGATAAAAATCACACAATCATTCTGACTTGTTCCACAGGAAATTTATAGTATAGAACCTCTACTGAGACCTTCTGATGCTAGACAATTTTACTATAACTTATTTATCAACTCACTATCCCACTTTCCACACTAACTCTTCCAAAACTTTTTTTTTATTTTTCAAGCTTCTTATGACACCCATCCTCCTCCTCCCACACTCAGCTGAGAATCTAGTCTCATATTTTATAGAAAAAATTGAAGTAATTCACTGTGAGCTCCCTCTTGTTACCTCTTCCTCATTTCTTATCACTCAGATGTCTTCTAGAACTATGAAAGCACACAATGAAATGACTTTACTCATTCCCAAAGCTACATATTCAAGTGATCCCATTTGATCCCATCTTCTCCAAAAAACCACCCCTTTTGTTATCTCCACACTATCAAATATTTTCAATTTTTTACTTTTGGTGCATTTCTTTATGCCTACAAATATGCTCATGTGTCCCTGATCCTAACAAAATGAAACAAAAAGAACAAAACTTAAATAATGCTTGCATTTATGATAACTATTCAATTATATTTATTTTCTGCCTGTAGTTAAATTCCTCAAAAAGTCTGTCTACAGTAGGTGCCTCTACTTTCCTCTCACTTTTTTCTTAACCCCTTCCTTATAATCTTCTTTACAGCTTTTACATTCCACTGAATCTGCTCCATCAAAATTCACTAATGATCTCTTAGTTGCCAGTCCAAATGGTTTCTTTATCCTCACTCTTCTTGACCCCTCTGCAGCTTTTGAGAATTAGATCACTCCCTTTTTGATACTTTCTTTTCTCTAGGTTCTCAGAACACAACTCTCTCCTGGGTCTTATCCTACATATGTGATAACTGCTTTTTATTTTCCTCTCTGTCTTTTAGGAAATTTTCATCCATGTTCTCTGACTACAGGTATCCCTCACAGTTATGCCTTAGATCTTCTTCCCTTTGCTTCCCTTCCCTTAGCTTCCCTTCATTTCTCCCTTCTCTCTCTCCATATAAATATATATATATATATATAATATACATTTATATATGCATATATACCACACATATATACATGTATACACGTAAACATATATTTACACACATATATCACAGACATACATATATATATACACACATATATAGGTATAGGTACATAGGTGTATATATACAAATGCATATGTATATACACACATATACATACACATGCACATATACATATTTTTATACTTATTGATCTTATCAGTTCTCATGGATTTAATTACCATATATTTGCTTATAATTCTCAAATCCACCTATTCTACTCCAACTTCTCTGCTAACCTTCAATGTTGTATACTCAACTGCTTTTCAGACATCTAAAACTAGATATACAATAGAATCTTAAATTAATGCCCCAAATGGAACTCAATATCTTTCCATCTAAACCCTCCCCACCTTTCTTATTTCAACAAGGGCAACCCTACCCTCCCAGTGCTTCAGCCTTATAATCCAAGATTCATTGTAGACTCTTCGCTATATCTCACCCCTATATCTTATCTATTGTCAAGGCCTGTTGATCTAACCTTCACAGTATCTCCAATAAAATGCCATAAC
Source organism: Gymnobelideus leadbeateri (assembly GCA_011680675.1). NCBI lineage: Eukaryota > Metazoa > Chordata > Mammalia > Diprotodontia > Petauridae > Gymnobelideus > Gymnobelideus leadbeateri. The sequence goes on along the minus strand of WOXC01004455.1, from coordinate 14,741 downwards.
TCTAGTACATGCCTTTATCACCATACCCCTGAACTACTGTAATAACATTCTCATGGGTTAGCCTGCATCAAATAGCTCTTTATTCTAATTCTCCATTTAACCACTAAAGAGAATTTTCTAATATACTTGTCAGACCCTATCATTCCCCTACTCAAAAATCTATTGGTTCACTATTATCTAAAAGATCAAATACAAAATGTACTGTTTTTTATTCCAAAGCCTTCATAAACTAGCCTTCTCCTATATTTCCAGTGTTCTTATGTATTACTTCCTGCAAAATACTTTTCCATCCAGTGACACTGGCCTCCTGGTCATTCTGCAAACAAGATATTACATCTTTGGATTCCAGGCATTTTCTTTAGCTGTCCCATCATGCCTGGAATGTTTTCTCTCTCCTTTATTGATCTCCCTACTTTCCTTTTAATCCTAACTAAAATCCCATCGTTTACTAGAAGCCTTCCCTAGCCCCAATTAATTCTTGTGCCTTATTTGTATTGATTTATTTTTATTTATACAGTATCTAGCTTGCTCTGTATGCATTTATTTACATGTTGCTTCTCCAATTAGATTGTAATTTCCTCAAGGGCAATGTGCCTATATATACCTTTCTTTGATTTCTTTTTGTATCCCCAATCCCTTGTAAAGTCCTTAGGACATGGTAAGCACTTAATATTTGTTCATTGAGTGATTAATTGTCCTTCTTTAGATTATAAGTTCCTTGAGAACAGTCTTTTGTCTTTTTTCATATGATCAGTCCTTAGCAAAGTGTCTGGTATACAGGAGGTCCTTAATAAGCAATTACTTATTATTGACTTATGTGACATTTGTATTTCCTCAATAAATATATACATAACTCTGATATTTAGAGTCTATTTTGACTATAATTAAAATTATTATAAAATTATTTCAGGTCTATTTCATTTTTAATTTTTTATATACCTCCGTCCATTTTCATCCTTAAATTGTCTTGATATAATTTGCTTTGCTTCTTTCAAAGGTGCTTTTAAACTGGCTTCACCTTTCTTCTGGGAGCCAAGATGACAGAGTAAGCAGTAAATCACCATAGCTCTACATTACTCACCCCCCAAACAATGATAAAATAGCACTCCAGAACAAATGTGGTAACAGAGGAGCCAGAAGAAAAAATGAATAGAGTGGTCTTTTATCCTGGGAGAATTGGAAGACTGGCAAGAAATGTCCATCTCACTTGGGTAAAAGGGAAGTCCAGTCCAGGATAAGAAGTATCCCTGCAAACCAGGAGTAGGACTTACCTCAGCAAACAAGCTGGAGATCCTGAGTGTCAGTGTGATGGAGCAGACAAACACCAACACTAGCACCTACCTACATGCCTTAGCATAGCCAGGAAAAATGTTACAGTTTCACAAGGAACTGGTTCACAGGTCCAGCTCCAAGAAACACCACAATTTTCAGTGTAGCCCTAGGAAAATATGCATTATCCAGCATCTAGATTTCTGTGTGCTTCAACCCAGGCCAGGGAAAACAGGTACCCTCTGGTGACTGGGCCTCCATAGTTTACTGCTTACTTCAGCATACACCAGACACCACCAGTAGGGCCCCAGCTCAGCACTGGGTAAGCTGTTATAACCCACCAGCCTATAATAGGGTCAGCCATCTCCCATTGTACCCACTCAACATAGCACCAGACAGATATTCCCCTGTGGGTCTCAGGGCAATATCAGTGTAGCAACAGGTAAACAGTCAGGGCCTGCAGCCAATGGCACAAAAAGCCTGAGATAGATCCTTTTCCATCCTGGGAGCAGAGATGAAATTTAAAAGAAAGGAAAAAAGAAGGAGGGAGGATATGAGCAAGAAACAACAAAAATAATCTGACCACAGAAAGCTATAATGGTGACAGGGAAGACCAAGGCCAAACCTCAGAAGATGGCAACAGTGTCAAAATACCTATGGGCAAAAGCCAAAAGAAAAATAGAAAACAATTTGAAGACCAGAAAGAACTTATGGAAGAGCTCAAAAAAGGGCTTAAAAATCATTACAGAAAGGTAGAAGAAAAATTGGGAAAAAAACGAGAGTGATGCAAAATAATTTTAAAGAGAAGAGTCAATAGCACGGAAAAATGCTAAAAATAGTATTGGACAAATGGAAAAGAAAATTTAAAAAAATCCACTGAAGAAAACAACTCCTTAAAGAACTGACAAATTCTTGGCAAAATGGAAATGAAAATACAAAAGCTAATTGAGAAAAATGATACTTTAAAAGTTAGAACTGGGCAAGAGGAAGCTAATGACTCTAAGAGACATCAAGAATCAATTAAAAAAATCAAAAGAATGAAAAAAATAGGACAAAATGTAAAACACTTCATGGGAAAAACAACTGACTGTAAAATAGATCCAGGAGAGAAAATATCAGAATTCTTGTGTTAGCTAAAAGCCTTAATCAAAAGGATGACCTGGACAGCATGTCTTTCAAGGAATTACAAATGGAAATTGCCCTGATGTCCTGGAGCCAGAGGGCAAAATAGGCATTGAAAGAATGCGCCTATTACCTCAGGAAAGAGATCCTCCAAAAAAGTCCAAGGAACACTATAGTCAAACTTCAGAACCATCAGATAAAGGAAAAAATATTAAAGGGGTAAGAAAGAAACAATTACCAATCAGGATTCCACAGAACTTGGCAAAGAGTAAAAGGAAAGAGAAGACAAACAGGAGGAAAAATAGGAAGGGGAGAAATATACAGTAATTATAACTGTGAATGTAAATGGGATGAACTCTCCCATTAAACAGAGATAAATAACACAGTAAATTTAAAAAAACAAAAAAAAAACAAAAAACCAGAATCCTACTATACACTGTTGACAAGAAACACTTAAGGGGGGCCGGAGCCGAGATGGCGGACTAGAAACGGAACTTACAAGGTGCTCTGCCACACACCACTTCCAAACTATGTAAAAGGGGACTCTGAACAACTTCTGGAAGCCCAGAACCTACAGAAAAACACAGAGAAGCAAGCCTCCCGCTGAGGACAGCCCAGCAGCCCTGCAGGGAGGGCCAGTGCAGCACTCTGGGAGCTGACAGACCAGCACTCGAGAGCCAAGCCCAGGTCCATGTGAGCCGTGGTTTTAGCCCCAGGACAGCCAGGCAAGCAGCTGGCTGGAGGGACCCCAGAACACCAGCAGCTGTGGTGATTCCAGAATTATCAACACAGACATGCCTAGGACAAAGTAAGAGGTTAGTGTCCTATGGACTTTGGGACCGGTATTTGGGGAACACTTTGGCTTCTGCCCCTGGGGGCTAGAAACCACTGAGGAGATACTCGCCATTTTGCAGCTTCAGTGGCAGCATCTGCTCCTGGCATGTGAACTTTAAGGAGATCCAGCGATCAATCTTGGAGGTTAATCACTCTTGCTTTAAGCTGCTTGAATCTTGATTGCAATCTGGGGGAGGTCTGGGGTGGGTATCCAACTAGCCAGAATAGGAAGTTGTGAAGATGCCAACTTTGGGGATGGAAGCTCCCCTGTCTGGTGGCACAGTCCTACTGTGGCAACAAGCCCAAATGTCAAGTAATTAAGTGGCAACATGCCTAGGAAAAGGAAACAAAATAAACAGAAAAATGCAACTTTAGACTCCTATTTTGGGGGCAAAGAGGATCAAAGCAGGGAACAGGAGGAGGACTGTGAGGTCAGAAATCCTGCTCCAAAAGCCCCAAATGAAAATATGAGCAGGTTACAAGCCAAAGAGGACCTTAAGAAGCAGATAAGAGAAGTGGAGGAAAAAATGGGAAGAGAAATGAGAAGGATGCAAGAAAAGTATGAAACGATAGTCAATAGCCTGACTGAGGAAAATAACACCCTAAAAATAGATTAACTCAAATGGCAAAGAAGGCCAAAAAGAGCAACGAGGAGAAGAATGCCTTAAAAAGCCAAATTTGCCTGATGGAAAAAGAATCTCAAAAGCTCACTGAGGAGATACATTGCTTCAGAGTTAGACTGGAGCAAATTGAAGCTAATGACATTATGAGAAATCAAGATGCTGTTAAACAGATCCAAACAAATGAAAAAATAGAAGGCTACCCTGATGTTTTAGACCCATACAGCAAAATAGAGGTTGAAAGAATCCACAGATCACCTCCTAAAAAAAGATCCCAAAAAGAAAACTCCAAGGAATATTATAGCCAGCTTCCAGAATACCCAGATCAAGGAGAAAATACTCCAAGCAGCCAGGAAGAAACAATTTCAATATTTTGGAAACACAGTCAGAATAGTACAGGACCTGTCAGCTTCTACACTGAGGGATATAAGGGCATGGAATATGATATTCCAGAGGGCAAAAGAGCTGAGATTGAAGCCAAGGGTCACCTACCCAGCAAAACTGAGTATTTTGTTTCAGGGGAAAATATTGTCATTCAGTGGAATAGAGGACTTTCAAGAATTCTTGAGGAAAAAAACCAGAGTTGAATAGAAAATTTTACATCCAGACACAAGAAGCAAGATATGTCTGAGAAGGTAATCAGGGAAAATAAATCAACAGCAACTTATCAAATTTGAACTATTTACATTCCTACATGAAAAAACAATAACTGTGACTGATGAAACATTTCTCAATATGAAAATAATGGAAGAAGGGTATATGGGCATATGAATACTTATGTGAATGTGTGTATATATGTTTACAGTTATACATGGATAGAGGACACAGGTTGAATTTGTTGGGAAGGGATGATACTTAAGGGGTGAATTTATGAGTTGAGAGAGGAAAGGAGCAAGAGGAGATGGGGAGAGACAGGGTAGGGTAAACTATCTCATGTAGAAGAGGCAAGGTGAAGTAGTCACAGGGGAGGGGAAGAACAGGAAGGCACAAAGGCAAAACCATATTCTCATTGAATTTAGCTCAGGGAGATAATGACATACATACTAAATGGGATAACTCACTCTGCATGAGAGTAGGGGGAAGGGGCATGAGAAGGGGGATGATGGACGTGAGGGCATTCTGGGGGGAGGGGAGGTTGGAAGTACCCACTTTCCAAGAGGGACAGGATCAAGTAGGGAATGGACCAAGTGGGGGGTGGGATGAGGGGGAGGGAATTATAAGCAGCCTTTTACAATATATCTTCTATGGTAATGTTTTGCATAACTATCTATACATGTACAACCCATCCAGAATTGCTTATCTTCCCAGAGGGAATGGGTGACAAGGGGGAAGGGAATATATCTGAAATTCGAAGTTTTAAAATTAATTGTTTCAATTATATATAAATACTATTATTAATACTATTTTACAAGTAATTGGGAGATATGATGTTCAGGCACTGGCGCACAGAATCTTACCTCGCTGTAATTTTAAAGTTGAAGGTGGTATGGGAGAAGATATGGGAGAGAGCAGATTGGATGAGGGGATATTTTGTGGGACTGCTATTCTGGGGTGGTGGGTAGGAGGAAAATGGGGAAAAATTCTAACTCAAAATCTGGCCTAAATGAATGATGTAAATAAGAAATTAATAAAGCATTTAAAAAAGAAAGAAACACTTAAAGCAGAAAGACACAGAATAAAGGTAAGGGACTAGAGCAGAATCTATTATGCTTCAGGTTATGTTTAAAAACACAAAACAGCAAGTGATCTTAAGTAAACCAAAAGCAAATATAGACATAGTTAAAAGAGATAAGGAAGGAACTACATCTTGCTAAAAGGTACCATAGACAATGAAGCAATATTAAATATATCTGCACCAAGTGATATAGCATCCATATTTTTTTTATTTTTTTATTAATTTATTAGTTTAGTTTCAGTTAACAAGATTCAATTCCATAGTTCCTTGATTTTCAAATTTCCTTTACTTCCCTCCCCCCTCCCTTCACGACAGCATATAGTACAGTATAAGGTCTGCAAATGCATTCATATTAAACATTATTCCAATTACAAAGATATATTGTACTAGGTGGGATGAAAGATGGTAAGGAAGAAATAAAACCAAACAATGAGAAGAACAAGATCATTTAGTTTGCTTCCATCAGGATTCAGGCTCAGTTCTTAATAGATATATCTCTGGATGGCGCATTTCTCACTTTCTTGAGTCATTTGGGATTAACTTATATCACTGCATTGCTGAAAAGAGTCCAGTCTGTCATAGTTGGTCATCACAGATATGGTATGTCTGTTATTGTATACAAATTTCTTCTGATTCTACTCTTCTCACTCAGCATCAGTTTGTATAAGTCTCTCCAGGTAATTATGAAATCTGTCACCTCCTCATTTCTTATAGCACAATAAAATTCCATTACATTCATATACCACAACTTGTTTAGCCATTCCCCAATTGATGGACACCCCTTTAGTTTCCAATTCTTTGCAACCACAAAAAGGGCTGCTAAAAATATTTTTGTACATGTGGGTCTTCCTCCCACATCTATGATCTCTTTGGGATATAACCCTAGAAGTGGTATTGTTGGGTCAAAGGGTATGAAATTATTTATAATCCTTTGGGCATAATTCCAGATTGCTCCCCAGAATGGTTGGATATGTTCACAACTCCACCAGCAATGTATTAGCATTCCAATTTGTCCACATCCTCTCCAGCATTTGTCTCTTTCTTGTTTTGTCATCTTAGCCAATCTGACTGGAGAGATGTGGTATCTCAGAGTTGTTCTGATTTGCATTTCTCTAATTAATAGTGATTTAGAGCATTTCTTCATATGCTTATAGATATCTTTAATTTCTTTCTCTGAAAACTTCCTATTCATATCCTTTGACCATTTCTCAATTGGGGAATGACTTATATTCATATATATTTGGCTCAATTCTCTATAAATTTTAGAAATGAGTCCTTTATCAGAGACACAAGTTGTAAAAATTCTTTCCCAATTTCCCACCTCCCTCTTGATCTTGGTTACATTGGCTTTGTTTGTGCAGAAGCTTTTCAATTTAATGTAATCAAAGTTATCCATTTTGCATTTTATAATTCTCTCTAATTCTTGTTTGGTCCTAAAATCTTCCCCTCTCCACAGATCCGTCAGGTAAACTATTCCTTGCTTTCCCAAATTGCTTACAGTATCATCCTTTACACCTAGATAATGCACCCATTTAGACTTGATTTTGGTATATGGTGTTAGATAGTGATCTATGCCTACTTTCTGCCATACTGTATTCCAGTTTTTCCATCAGTTTTTGTCAAATAGTGCATTCTTATCCCCAAAACTGGGGTCTATGGGTTTATCGAACAATAGATTACTATATTAATTAACTGCTGGGTCTCCTGAACCTAATCTATTCCATTGATCCACTATTCTACACCTCTGGCAGTACCAAGCAGTTTTGATGACTGCAGCTGTATAATACAGATTAAGATCTGGCATAGCTAGTCCACCTTCCCTAGCATTTCTTTTCATTAATTCCCTTGATATTCTAGACCGTTTGTTTTTCCAAATAAATTTTATTATTATTTTGTCTAACTACAAAGTAGTTTTTTGGTAAATTGATTGATATGGCACTAAATATGTAGTTTAATTTGGGTAAAATTGTCATTTTTATTATATTAGCTAGACCCAGCCACGAGCAATTGATATTTTTTCCAACTATTTAGATCTGTTTTTATTTGTGTGAGAAGTGTTTTGTAGTTGTGATCATATAGATTCTGGGTTTGTTTTGGCAAGTAGATTCCCAAATATTGTATAATGTCTACAGTGACTTTAAATGGGATTTCTCTTTCTATCTCTTGCTGTTGAGTTTTATTAGAGATGTACAGGTATGCTGAGGATTTATGTGGGTTTATTTTATATCCTGCAACTTTGCCAAATTTATTTATTGTCTCAAGTAGCTTTTTTTCTTGATTCTCTAGGATTCTCTAAGTATATCATCATATCATCTGCAAAGAGTGACAGCTTGGTCACTTCTTTGCCTAATTTGATTGGTTTGATTTCTTTTTCTTCTCTAATTGCTACTGCTAACGTTTCTAGTACCAGATTGAATAAGAGGGGTGATAGTGGACACCCTTGTTTCACTCCTGATCTTATTGGAAAGGCTTCTAGTTTATCCCCATTGCATATAATACTTGCTGATGGTTTTAAATAGATGCTAGCAACTATTTTAAGGAAGGCTCCATTTATTCCTATACTTTCTAGTGTTTTTAATAGGAATGGATGTTATACTTTGTCAAAAGCCTTTTCTGCATCTATTGAGATGATCATGTGGTTTCTGCTAGTTTTATTGTTGATATGCTTAATTATACTGATGGTTTTCCTAATATTAAACCATCCTTGCATTCCTGGAATGAATCCTACCTGATCAGAGTGTATTATTTTTGTGATAAGTTGTTGGAGTCTTTTGGCTAATGTTTTATTTAGAATTTTTGCATCTAAATTCATGAGGGAAATTGGTCTATAATTTTCTTTCTCTGTTTTATCCCTTCCTGATTTAGGAATCAGTACCATATTTGTGTCATAGAAAGAGTTTGGTAGGACTCCTTCTTCACTAATTTTCCCAAATAGTTTGTAGAGTATTGGAATCAATTGTTCTTTAAATGTTTGATAGAATTCACTAGTGAACCCATCTGGCCCTGGAGATTTTTTCCTAGGGAGTTCATTGATGGTGTGTTTGATTTCTTTTTCTGAGATGGGGTTATTTAGGTAATTCACTTCCTCTTCCGTTAATCTGGGCAATTTGTGATTTTGTAAATATTCATCCTTTTCACTAAGATTGTCATATTTATGTGCATACAATTGGGAAAAATAATTCCTCATTATTATTTTGATTTCCTCTGCATTAGAGGTAGATTCCCCCTTTTTATTTTTGATACTCATAATTTGGTTTTCTTCTTTTTTTATCATATTGACTAGGGGTCTATCAATTTTGTTGATTTTTTTATAGAACCAGCTCTTAGTTTTATTTATTAATTCAATAGTTTTCTTAATTTCAATTTTATTAATCTCTCCCTTGGTTTTCAATATTTCTAATTTAGTACTAAATTGGGGATTTTCAATTTGTTCTTTTTCTAGCTTTTTCAATTGCATGTCCAATTCATTGACCTCCCTTCTCTCTGCTTTAATTAAGTATGCACTCAGGGATATAAAACTTCCCTGAGAACTGCCTTTAGTGCATCCCACAAATTTTGGTATGTTGTTTCATTATTATCATTCTCTTGAATGAAATTATTGATTATTTCTATAATTTCTTGTTTGACCCACCAATTTTTTAGGATTAAATTGTTTAATTTCCAATTAGTTTTTAGTCTATCTTTCCCTGGCCCTTTATTGCATATAATTTTTATTGCATCATGATCTGAGAATGATGCACTTAAGATTTCTGCCTTTCTGCACTGGATTGTGAGGTTTTTATGCCCTAGTACATGGTCTATTTTTTAGTATGTACCATGTACTGCTGAAAAGAAAGTAAATTCCTTTTTATCCCCATTCAGTTTTCTCCAGAGATCCATCATATCTAGTCTCTCTAAGATTCTATTCACCTCATTAATCTCTTTCTTGTTTATTTTGAGGTAAGATTTATCGAGTTCAGAGAGGGGGAGATTAAGGTTCCCCAATAGTATAGTTTTGCTATCTATTTCTTCCTCTAATTCCTTTAACTTATCCTCTAGGAATGTGGATGCTATACCACTTGGTGCATATATATTAAGTAGTGATATTGCTTCATTCTCAGTGGTGCCTTTTAGTAGGATATAGTTTCCTTCCTTATCTCTTTTAATTAGATCTATTTTTGCTTTTGCTTTATCTGAGATAAGTATTGCTACCCCTGCTTTTTTTACTTTAGCTGAGGCATAATAAATTTTACTCCAACCCTTTACCGTTACCCTGTGGGTATCCCTTTTGTCTCAAATGTGTTTCTTGAAGACAGCATATTGTAGGATTATGGTTTTTAATGCATTCTGCTATCCGCCTCTGTTTTATGGGAGAGTTCATCCCATTCACATTCACAGTAATGATGACTATCTGTCTGTTCCCCTCCATCCTATTCCCTCCCCTGTTTATGTTTTTGTTTCTTCCTTCTCCCTCCCCCTCCTTGAAGTTTTCGCTTTTGACCACCCCCTCCCTCAGTGTTCCCACCCAGTGACCCCCCTTCTTAACCTACCCTCTCCCCTTACTACTATTTTCCTCCCTTCTAATCCCTCCCTTTAGTCTCCTCCTTTTCACCCCCCCTTACCCTCCCACTATCTATGGGACACAATAAATTTTTATACTTATCAGAGTAAATTACTCCCCATTTGATTCCAAACCAATGAGAGTAAATTTCAAACAGTGCTCCTCTCCCTCCCTCCTTTTCCTCTATTTAATGAATTTATGTGTCTATTCACATTAGATTCTTAAACTTCACTGATTAATTTGATCCTTCTTTGGACCAGAAACAGTGAGAATAGTGTTTAAATGATGTTCCTCTCCCTCTTTCTTTCCCCTCTTCTATAGTGTGTTTTGATGCCTCTTCAGATGGCATATTTTACCTTTTCCTAGCTCATCCTTTCTTTTTTCCCATTACAGTACCTTTGATCCCCTTAATAGTCTTTTTTTTTTTTAGACTCCATGTTAGTGCATTCATACCCACACCCTCTAAGTATAACCCTTTTGCAGGTCATGATAATCATAAAGATTTCAAATATTGACAGTTATCAGCTCCACATATAGGGATGTTACCATTTTGCTCTTGTTGCATCCCAAGTAATGAGCATGTGTTTGTGGGTGTGGGTGTGTGCACTTCTGCATGTGTGAGTCTATGTTACCCTTGTTTACCTTTTTATGTCCTTCTGGATTCTTGTAATTGGAGATCAAATTTTCCATAGAGCTCTGGCTTTTTCATTAGGAAAGTCTGGAAGCCCCTTACTTCATTAAACGTCCATCTCCTTGCCTGAAAGATTATGCTCAGTTTTGCCGGGTAGTTAATCCTTGGTTGTAGTCCTAGCTCTCTTGTCCTACAAAATATCAAATTCCAGTCCCTCCGCTCTTTTAATGTAGAAGCTGCTAGGTCCTGTGTGATCCTAACTGTAGTTCCTCGATATTTGAATTGTTTCTTTTTGGCTGCTTGTAGAATTTTTTCTTTAATCTTATAATTCTGGAATTTGGCTACTATATTTCTTGGAGTTTTCAGTTTGGGATCTCTTTCAGGAGGAGTCCGGTGAATTCTATCAATAGCTATTTTATCTTCTGATTCCAGGACCTCAGGACAGTTTTCTTTGACAATCTCTTGGAGGATGTTGTCTAGACTGCTTTTTTCATCATGACTTTCTGGTAGACCAATAATTCTTAAGTTGTCTCTCCTGGATCTGTTCTCTAGGTCAGTTATTTTTCCAGTGAGATATTTTACATTTTCTTGCAATTTTTTGATCGTTTTTTTTTTTATTGACTCCTGCTGCATCATAGAGTTCTGAGTTTCAGTTTGATTGTATCTAATTTTTAGTGAATTATGGTCTTCAGTTAGTTTTTGAAGTTCCTTTTTTAGGGAGGTATTTTCTTTTTCCAAGTTGGTCACTGCCTCCCTGATTTGGTCTTTAAAATTTTTCTTAAGCTCCTCCAGGAATGCTATTTGGGCTTGAGACCAGATCATGTTTCCTTCTGTGGTCTCTGGTGTGGGCAGAGAGTCTATATTGTCCTGTGTGTTTTGTTGTTCTTGCCCTGCATAGTATGCTCGAATAGACTTTCTTGCCTTCCCCTTCTCCTTTTCAGCTTCCTTCCTTCCCATTGTGACTTCCTGTTTCTTAGTGTCTCAGGCTATGAGTTTGGGGCCTGATCCTTGACTTTGAATACCTCTGGGTGGCTAGTTTATGGCTAAGTCAGGGAAGTCAGTGAGGAATGTAGATGTGTAGGTGGGGATGAGTCTGACCTCTTCAGATTTCTGCCTCTATACCCCTGGGCTATAAGTAGGCTTTTGTTGATGAGGTGAGGTGGGGCTTGTTGGGTCCCCTCCCTCTCTTCTCTTCAGATTCCTGGCTGTCTCAGTTACACCCCTTCTTGAAGATTCTCAAGCCTGGGGCTATTTCCATTAACTTGGGATTTCAATCTGGGTGGGAGACTTATCTTTGGGTTTTCTGCTTCATGAAGGAGGGATGGGAGGATCAGAGCAGCTAGAATTTACTTTGCCATTCCAGCCCCTGTATTATACAGGCAGGCAGTTTCTAAACTTCCAGGCTGGGCACTGAACGCAGCCTGAGAAGCTATTCTTTCCACTGGGGGCCTGACTCTCCTACCTGGCTCCAATGATCTGTTCCCTCTGCGAGATGACTGCGATTCGCCCTTGTAAGTCTGCAGGCTGGGGCTTTTTCTCTCTCTGGTGTAGTCTGCTTGTCTGCTCTTAGGTCTGAGCTGTGCAGACCCCACTCACTCTATGCTCGACCTGTGTGGACACACTGGGCAACCTCCTGGGCTGGATTCTGCCATGCTCTGTCTTCCAGTGTGCTCTGTCACTCCGGAATCCGCCAACATCAGTCTTGCAAGCCAACAGCTAAGCTTGACTGCAACAGATGATTCTTCTGTCCAGTACTGTCTGGGCTCCTGACAAAGTCTTCTTTCCAATAGGGGTTGTACTCCCTAGCTTTACTGGGAAAAGGCTTTCCAGTCACAAGCCTCAGCTCTGTTTGCCTTGGGCTTGAGTCAATGCGCCTCAGCTGACTGGGTTGCTGCCTTGATCTCTGTAGACCTGGTCATTCTTCAGCAATCAGCGGGCCCAGCGCCAACTTCCCACCCTACCCAGACTCTTTGTCTAGCATCCATATTCTTAAAAGATAAATTAAGTATGTTACAGGAAGAAGTAGAGTAAAATTATATTAGTGTGGGACTTCTCTGAACCTGATAATTTCAAACAAAAAATAAAGAAACTAAGGAGGTAAATATAATATTAGAAAAGTTAGATAGAACAGACTTCTTGAGAAAATTGAATGGTAAAGGAAAGGAATATATCTTTTTTTTTCTCAGTAGCACAAGGCATCTACCAAAAAAAATTACCACATAATTGGGTATACATTCCTCAAAATCAAATTTTAAAAAAAGCAAAACTAGCAAATGTGTTATTTTGATATCACAATGCAATTAAAATTATATCCAACAAAAGGCAATCGAAATAAAGATTAAAAATAATTGTATACTAAATAACCCAATCTTGAAGAATAAGTTCATCAATGTACAAATCATAGAAACACCTAATAATTTCATTAAATTGAATGACAACAATGGACAGCATACCAAAATTTGTGGGATGCAGCACTAGGTGAAAATTTATTTCTCTAAATTCTTACATCAACAAAATGTAAAGAGAGCAAATCAATGGACTAGGTATGCAACTAAAAAAAATCTAAAAAATGAATAAATTAGAACTCCACAATTGAATACCAAATTGAAAACCCTGAAAATCTTAGTTTATGTGAATAAGATTGAAAGTAGAAAACTTTGGATCGAATAAATAAATATAGTAGTTGATTTTATGAGAAATAAAAAATGATGCACTAAGAGAAGCCAATGATTAATTTGGGAAAGAAAGAAAGAAAGAAAGAAAGAAAGAAAGAAAGAAAGAAAGAAAGAAAGAAAGAAAGAAAGAAAGAAAGAAAGAAAGAAAGAAAGAAAGAGAAAGAAAGAAAGAAAGAAAGAAAGAAAGAAAGAAAGAAAGAAAGAAGGAAAGAAGGAAAGAAAGAAAAGAGGAAGGAAAGAAAAGAAAGGGATGAATTAAAGCAATAATTAAAAGGTATTTTATATAATTATATACCAATTAATCTAACAATCTGAGCATAATCAGAATGAATGTCTACAAAACAACAAATAGCCCAGATTAACAGATCAGGAAATAGAATATCTAAATAACCTGTTCTTAGAAAAAAAGATTGAACAAATCATTAATGAACTCCTGTAATGGTAATGGGAATTTGAAGATCTTTCCTCCCTTAATAAGTCAAATGTAATTGCATGGAACCCATTGAGGGAGGAGTTTGCTGAAAGGTTGGAACAGGAAGAGTGAAGCTGGAAGGAGCAGAGATAGAACATTAGCAGACCTGTGAGCAAGAAGTGTGGACACAGAGCCACTAGCATGAATGAGAGAGGGGCATTTTTACTTAAGGGAGCCTGTTATGTTTTGAAGACCTGATGGAGGTAAGGCTTGGGAATGTTTGTGTTTGCTGCTTTGATTATATGTACCACCTTCTTGGTTATTATGATGGATTTGGCTTTCTGTTATGATTTGGTGTTTGAATTAATGTTTTGGTTCTGTCTTCCATGTGGTGAGTCTGCTACATTTTGTGATTCACAACTACATCAGCAAATTCATAGTCACCCTGGGTGCTGTGAATATCACATTTGCAATATATTTGGCAAGAGAGAAAAATGGATAACTCAGGAAGGTATATTATCTCCTTATTCCTCCCTAGTAAGAGAATGGATGAAAAACATAGGGCTCTGGAAGAACTGGGAACTGAGGCTACTTAAAGGAAGACTTAGAGATTTGGAAAGATGTCTGAAAGGAATACCAGTATAACCAGGGAAGGAACTGGCAGAGGTGTGTAGGAGAGTCTGTGACTTGCTAACAAGTTATTGTTTTATGTGTAAAAGTAGAGAAAAAGTGCTGAAGGAGAAAGCTCAGATGGAAAGAGAGTTGGCTGTTTTGAATGAGAAGGTTTCTGTCACACAGCATTCAGGCTCTCCTTCAGAAGAGCAAGCTGGAGGGTCTCAGGTGGTAGAAGAACAAGTTACTTTTCATTTAACTAAAAGGAAGAAAAAACTAACAAAAGGAATGTGCATGCAGCTTTTATCAGGCTGGCCATACTTGCCCTAATGACTGCCAGGAGAATGCATG